>CM076570.1:1366733935-1367333935 GCA_034641835.2 Pinus albicaulis
TAATATCAATAAAATGATTCAGGTCCCCAGTGGAGTCGCCACTATGTTATCACTCAGGTTTTCCTTGAAGTTGTGGAAAAGGAAAGTATACTCGAGGTAACCACAAACCAACCTTCAGATGCAGAATCTAGCCAATCTGCATCCAGAGAGGGCTCTCTCTTTATGATTTATCTTTGTTCTTAGAAGGTTTTAGGCTAGGTATAGATTCAAGAGTTTGTTTGAAAAATGGTGGAATCCACAAACTAAGGGCAAGGTTGAAAGTTTTCAGTCCATTGGGCTATGGAGTCAAAGGATGGCTTTACTGGATTTCTATTCTAAACACAAGATGGTATTACAGGGCAAGATAGCTAGACAGAGAACAATCCTTAAAATTTAAAGTGGATGGGATGATCTTGAAGGGATGAAAGGCAGCTAAGAATCTTTCACCATGTTCAAAGAAAGAAATGAGATGACTACAAACAAAGAGCAATGAAGAATTCTTTATTATAGTAATCAACAATGTTTAAATTAGCAAAGCAAGAGCATTTAAAAATTCATGCTTATAACCAATTTAGAGGAAAACATTAAGAACAATCACATCTGAAATCAGAGTACAATTAAGTAAATTCTGATTCAATCCTTTATGTAAATTATTCAGAAATGGACATAATGATATTATAAACTAATATAAAACTTCAGACAAAGGGTAGAAAGACTTATTGAACTATAGTCCAACACATGAATCCTGCAACAAGTCCAGTGCTTTAAATCGTCATCCAGTAAGCCACGAATAAATTTCTCCAAAATGCTTTTATTCCGAAAATCTCAATGTTACAACAGAGTAATAGAATCCACCCTCAACACTCCCTTTGAGGGTTTATTTATACACTAAATAATTGAAAATATCTCACACTATCCTAGCCCATATTTTGGGGTGACTAAGAATTAATTTACAAGTAAACAGGAGACAAATGGTCTCGTAGATAGAATAATAAGTAACTGATGATGTGTTGTTTCCTTTCTTTGTGGATGTGCTGGAGGTAAGTGCTGAAAAAGGGCTCGTTGCTGTCTTTTGGAGTAATTTCTTTGCTTGCTTGATACTCTTTGTCTTTACAGATACTCTTTAACCTGTGTAACTGATACTCTTTCATCCGTACTCATTTTTACCATTTACTTGATAGTAAAGATAAATTCTCATCCTAAAAATAACTTTTATAGAATTTCCAACATTTCCTTCCACCATTGATTATCTGGTATCATGGTCCTTTTGAGTTTTCTCAATGTTTCATCTACTTCTGTGAGTTTGTAGAAGGTGGGCTCATTAGGAAACAGATACCTTATTTCATGTTCCAGATGAAATAAATTCCTTACTCTATCATAGATATTTCTCCCTGTTGGTAATGTTGATTGTGGTAAACTAGGAGAACAAGCAGCTGTATTTTGAGCATGAGCATTTATTTTCTTTACATAGGTTTCCAAGTCCATTATTTGATCCTCTGAGAGCATAGGACTTGGTAACCCATTGTCCAACAAAGCTTGAAATTTCTCTCTGAAAATATTGATATCAATCAAAATATCTGAGCACTTCCTTTCTAAATTCTGCATGAAAGTTCTTTTGATGAAAACTCTCTTTATTTCCAAAATTGTGCCGGTCCTGTCCTCAATCCCTAAAATTGCAAGCTGTTGCTTTGTCCGAGTGTTCAAAAATTGAATAAGATGATTGGCCTGCTCAGGCCTGCCTCTTAATTCATTTCTGGTTCTGTTTATTTATTCTTGGGCTAT
Source organism: Pinus albicaulis (assembly GCA_034641835.2). Lineage (NCBI taxonomy): Eukaryota > Viridiplantae > Streptophyta > Pinopsida > Pinales > Pinaceae > Pinus > Pinus albicaulis. The sequence goes on from CM076570.1 coordinate 1,366,735,697, forward strand.
TTTAACGAAATCATTTTGCTAAAAAATAGCTTGAATAGAGCGTCAAATGCCCTTTATTAACTCAATGATATTACCCCAAAGAATGTCATTTATTTCCTTTAAAGGCTTTTCCAATGAAAGATCTTTTTCCAAAGCCTGAACCAATTTTTCTAATATTTTTATTTCCCTGGTGTTATCAGCAACTGTCTTTTTAGATGTATCATATTTCTCCTCCAATTTTACTAATTGCAATTTCGTGGTTTGAAGTTCTGTGACCCTTAGTTGTAGACTTTCCATTTGTTTTATTAATTCATCAGAACTCAAACCAGAAGTGTTTACCTGGGATGGCTGTGTTTGCTGACCTGTTGTTGTAGTACCTGTGGTTGATGTATGCCTGATAGTTTCCTGTTCCTGCAAAGCTTGTTCCAATTCCTTCTCCGTTTCACTTAGTCGCTCGGTCATATTTAGGAGCAACTCCATTATTTCTTCCTGTGAATTCCCTTTTAGAACTTCTTGGGTCTGAGGGTGCCTTGAGGCTGGCAATTTTAGCTGCTTTCTCAGTGCAGCTATGTCATCATCTTTCTTCTTTATTAATGCCTCAATACTTTTAATGTCTTTGGGGTTGTGACCCAAACCAATGATTATGTCTTCTAAAGACTTTATTCTGTTATCTTTGGCCTATGAAGAGGCTCTCTCAATTTGCAATTGTGCAGTTGTGTTATTCAAAGAATCCTGCAGCGTTATAGCTGCCAAGGCCTTATTGGTAAGAGTGGAATACACCATTTCCCCGGTTTGTCTATGCAGCTCTATTTGGTCTAAAGGATGAATATCCTTGCTGTGAACTCTCAAAAATTTGTCCTCACAGCCACCGGGAGAATGGTTTTTGTACCTTGACTTGAAGTGTTTTTATTATCGTTTTGCCTCTCAGGACATGCCAAATAACAGCTGAACAAGAGGAGCCATTTTCATATATTGATCATATACCTTCATTTTTAATGCCTACGGATCATTCGTCGAATATTGCTTCGGTAGTGTTCTTAATATCCCATGTATCCGTTTTTGTATCCAAAGAGGATAATTTCAAAGATTTCAATTGCTTTCTAAAGCTTTTCCTTCTTTCTTCTGTCTGTATTGTTTACTAACTGTACAACAGTTTGACTGTCTTCCCTTCCATCATCAAACACTTCATCTATGATTTCTACATCTGGAAGTGGATCTGATTTGTGTTTTTTAGTTTGATGTACCTGTGAGGTCCCTTTTGGAGGTGTGGTATCTGGAACCTGCCTCTTCTTTCCTATTTCCACATTTAATGGAGTTTGCAGCTCTGGAACTTGTGTGTGCTTTGCCTGTGTGGGGGAAACCTGTGATTGTTCAGGTGCTTTGGAAGTTTGTGATTTCTCCGCCATGACCAAAGTTTCAATGACCTGGATTTCAAAGTTCTTCTCGTTGCCTCGTTTCTTCGCAACCGTGACCGCTCTCTGTCTACCTCGTGGATTTGCTGAAGATGTACCAATGTGGGGTACCTGCACTTGACCACAAGATTCTAGGTCATACTTCTTCTCAAGATCTTTCATGATTTTATTCATTTTCTCTTCTTCACTTTCCTCCTCAACTAGTGTTCCTTCAATCCATTCATCTTGGTTGGCATATTGTTCTATCTCAGGAATCTTGTGGTGTATATAAGGGGATGATTTGTTCTTTAATCTCTTTTCACAAATAAAACCAAATGGGTCATAAGGAACCCAACGGAAGGTTTTTTGGAACTTGCAACGGTTTTGGAGTATATTTTCTGCTTCTTGCTCAGCCTCTCTAGAGTTGCAGATGAAAGGACCTAATTGACTTTTGATCCTTAATTGGGCCTTCTTTTTCACACTACAAAAATGAATCACATCTGAATTATTCATTTGTCTGAAATATTCCAGGGAAAAAAGTCTCATGGGTACATATCTTGGTAACTTGAATGGATGTAATTCACACCCATAGATTCTAATGACTGAATGGTTCTGATATAAATACCAATCTCCAATTTTATAAGTCCTTGAAAGCTGCAAGGTCTTCTTTATTTCATTTCTGAGCCTTGGGAGGAACTTATTATCTAATGTAGTCACAGGATATACTACGTTGGTTTATAAACCTTAATAGGAATAAAGACTCATAAGAATGGAATTATGGGAGACCAAAATATAATCGACCTTGGTTTCCTTGCATCAAGTTTTTGAACAAGGAAAAGGGAAATTCTTTTGACCGATAGTAGATAATGAGATGATAGATTAATGAGAATATTTAAAAAACTTTTTTCATCATTCATAGTTTCTATGAATTCATCATGATCTTTGCTATTATGAAGGAGGCAAAGTCATATTTAATCTCGTGAGGTTGCCTGTGAGTAAAAATGGATAGCAAAACCAAGGTTAATCTCATCAACATATTCACTGGTGTTGAAGCCCAAGACAAAAGATATCATATTGAGGATGAGTCTTCCCAATTGATTGAAATAATAAAAACCATAGTGAGGAAACCCCTTAGGTTGATGCTCAGGCAACATGAAAATCTGGCACATGGATTTTAGCTTTTCTGGAGTTAATTGCTTAGTCTTCTCAATCAATTCTTCCATAGACAGAGGTGCCAATTCTTGGTCAGGTTCAAAGTGTAGCATTTGATTGATGGCCTGGGGAGTAATGGGGAATAGAACACTCTGATTAGGAGCTATTACAGCCCATTGAGTGGGATCATAGTTTGAATGTCAATAGTGGATAATTTCTAGGAAATTGATGACTGAGGGGACAAGGTACCTTGGGATATTGGATTCCCACAGTCCAATGACATCTTTCCCCTTTGAATAATCATCTCTGCAGCGAAAAAAACTCAGAAGGGGGCTTTCATCAAAATGCAAGTCTTTAATTTGAAAATCTCTATCTACCAAAGGTAAATATTCCAATTCACGGTGAGGAGCATTCAATGGAGTTATATTCAAAGCTGCCGAGGCCTCCATTTTGGTTCTTGTGGATTCAAAATGGAGGTTTCTGGTTTTCTTCACAGGCCGAGCGTGATTTCTAAAATGAAGGAAATTGGCACAATTTGTAGGTTCAAGGAGCAATTACACAGTTTTAAAACCTCTGGGGAAGATCTCAGTGATGATTTTTAATCACTAATTCAGTGAAAAACAAAGAAAACAGAGTTTTACTTGCAGTTCGGGGCAGAATAGGATAAATACCTGTTTTTGGAAGAAAGCTGGTTCTTAACAGGTAACAGACGGTAGCAGAAGGACGCTTAAACACAGGTCTGGCAGATTTATGGAGCGAAATTGAATGGAACAGTGGATTTCAATGAAAATTCGAAAAACCGCGGGCAGAGCACAACACAAGGCGCATTAACAACGAAAATAACAGAAAACACGAAGAATTGGATTAATTTACAATTTAAAGGGTTTTTTTAGTTTTCCGAGGAGTGACGTCATTAATGTACGGGCTGACGTATGCAAGGTCGGGCGGTAAGCGGTAAGCGGTAAGTCCCCGCACCGCTTTTGAGCAAAGGCGGTATTAACTGCGAGGGCAGCGATTCCACAAAGGTGTTGACGCGTGGACGGGTGACTAGTCAAATACCACCAATCCCCCGCTGGTTAAAATGCTGACAAGGGATGGGTAGCGGGATGAACGCTAGCCGTAGATCTTACAGTGGGAGATCGGACGGCGGAAAGGACAAATAGATGGTGGGGTTTTCGTGTGCGGGCCCGGCAGGTTTTAAAACACAATTAACTCTATTTAAACATCCTGGGGGGCATATAATAGGCGGAAAGGTATGATTATTAGTTAATTCAGATAATTAACTAATTCCATGGTTATGAAGGAAATAGGAGTCGCGGTGGGGTTAAAATGTCGGGTGAAATGCCAGGTGGATGAGCCACGTTGGCGCGGGATTTTCCACAGTTTAGTTTCGAAAAACTTCAGGTTTTATTCATATTTTTGGGTTTAAACATATATATCGTATGTTTAAAGTTTATTTTTCATATATATGTTTTTATTTTATTATATGGTAATTTAAAAAATGTAATTAACTTACCATAGGGGTGGGTTTACGATATAAAGATATAATTTAACCAAAGGGCTTATATAGTGGGTTTTTATTGGAATGCAAGGGGAAATAATTACTTTGGTCAAACTTTATAATAGAGGGGTTTTTGGGGTATTTATAAAAAGGAGTTATATACTTAGGATAGGGCATTTTACTAGGGATTTAGTAAAATAAAGTTAAATGTAAATATGACAAAGGGACAAGGGAACTCAAAAACTTTGCATATCTAAGAAAGTGACAATTTGTAAAGTAAATTGCAATATCTCATCTTCAACACTTAAAACTTAGAATAGTAAGTTATTTTGAGGGATTTTTATGGAATTTTGCATAATTTTCCTAAGCCAAATGAGATTTTACTTAGGAAAAGGTTAAAGATGAATGATTATAATGATGAATTATCTCAAGTACTTAGGTCTTTTGATCATTGGGCCGAGGGTCCGGTCCCTCCAAAAGTCAAGGAAATGCCTTGAGCCCCTTTGATCTCCAAATACCTTATACTTTGGGGGAAATTAGTAAAACTTTAAGGGGAAAGTGATGAGGGAAGTTAATGATTTTGACTTTGCTTGCTGTGATTTTCCAGTGTATTTCCTGCTTCAGTATTTGTGATGAAAGTAAAGGATCAAAAACATGTAGCAGCATCATTCATCAGATAAAACTTTGCGACCATCTACCTACCCTATCTACTTGACACTACCATTTTCTCTTCTTTATTAGGTGTATTTAGACTTGCAAACCCTTTTCAAATATTTTTCTTTTACAAGGCAAATCTATCTAATTCTACCCTTATTACATCCAAGGGCTCAGATTAAGCTGTTGAGCACCTTTTATTTACTCTACCTATCTACTTATCTGCCAAGATTAAATTGTTTGGCTAGATATTTATTCTCTAATCTACAACATGAAATTGAAATATGAGTAAGCCAAGTTTAAACAGTTTGACTTATTCATGAATTGTGGCAAAGGTTTGACAGGCTGCACACAATTGCTTTATTACAAAAATGAAATAGTAGTGGCATTTGGATTTGCACACTTTCCTTGGTCTATTTTTTGCTTGGGGTTCATTTCTTTCACTTTTTGACCATTTTATTTTTCTTACCCTTCGATTTTTCTTTTGGGGTATACCCTCTTTACATTTTTTAATTTTTTTGACTTTTTTTGGTTTTTCAAGAATATGGAACACCTTTGCTAAAGAAAGAAGGTTTGAACATATTCCGTAGTTCAATCAAGACAATCATGAAAAATGAAACCTATTGGTATAGGAGTCTAACACACTCATAGAAAAGTCAGTAAATACAAGGTTAGAATTTGAAGATGTCGATGAGAAAATTTTGGGATTCCTCACATGGAAATACACAGATCAAGGCATCCCTGCCAATCTTCCCAAGATTCAAGAATCATATAAGGAAATTTTATTTGCAGAATGGGAGACACAGTTGATTAAGGGAGAACGGGCTACCTCCAAAGCAAGACCTGCAATGAACAATTTAGTGGAATTAATCAATGACAGTTTGTATGTGGCCAACCTGATTTCTGATTGTATCCCAAGGAAACTCCCAAAGGTCAAAGAAATAGAGAAACAATGGAAGCAGGACTTAGTCAATAAGGACCAAAAAATCAACGTAATACAAGGAATACCATGGGATGCATTCTGGTTCTATTTGGTTAGGCCTCATAGCCAACAGATGACTACAAAATGCCTTTCTAATGCCATTAGTTATATGATTCGAGAACTTTCAGATGCCACATATACCAGTCAGCTACATTCCCGATTGAGTCATCCTCCCGAAGTGAAGGAAATGGTATCAATTTTCTAGCTGTGCATACCAGATATACAATGAACCTATTTCAGTGGAGATCACAATTCTATTTTTTAAAATGGATCTCCGATTCTACATTTTTTAGCGACATTTTAGATAGTTTTTTTTAAAGTTTATTATTATTTAAAACCCTTTCATGTATTTAGAAAGGGTCCTCAATTTGTATTAATTTCTGACTTGAGAAGTTACATTTCTGTACTTCCAAATACATTATTTTTATTATTGGTGGATCACGATTCTGCAATTTTATGAGGAAATTGTTTTCAAGAATTTGCATTTTTGTTTTTCCTGAAGGCTGTTCTAAGTAAGAAAGCGGGATCAGAGTGTTATTTGCATCAGGAGGTTACAAATGTATCTAGTATTTCTATCATAATCATGTTTTTCAATTTTCTTTATGCAATGAAACATTCTTTTTGAAAATAACTATTGTTCATATATGTATGCCTGGGAAACAATCCTTTGTTATATCATTTTTGAAAACTTAGAATTGTCATCTTTCAAAATATATGTGAGAAATATAAATATATGAATGCGATATGTTATCATCGTTATTTTTTTCAATTTCTTAAACAAAGTAATTATTATATGTGTATACATCTTTATTTTGGACGGATAAGCCATCTATATGATTATTCATCTAATCGGGAACAAATCTAGAATGACATTTATTATATGATACCTGGGTTAAGTAGAGTTATTTGTATTTATTTAAGTTATAGATTAGATTAAATATTATTTCCATTACACATTATACAAAGAACCAATCATCAACCCATATATTATTGGGAAACTGGTCCCATATTATCCAGTTGGAGCCACCATCCCAAACAGAAAAGGAGCTATACTAAGGTTCGGGCCGGGTGGTTTTCCCCAATGTTTGAACCTAGGATTTTTGATGCTTCAACATTTTTGGCGCTAGAAGGAGCGAACTAAGCTATGAATGGCAAGTAAATCCAAATCCACATGCCATTTCAAGAGCAATTCACCCTCATCACCTTCTTCAACTTCTCCTTCATCTCAAATTTCTAGAGAAGAAGTTGAAAAGAAAATTACTACACCCAAAACCCTAGACATATCAGAAGAGTCATATTTTGACTCTCCTGAGGTACAATCTCTAATTCATAAACTCGAAGGGTTTTCGTTATCACAAGAATAATCTGAGCTATCCCAAGGTAGTGTGACTTCACAATACATTCCTTCCCAGCCTCTTACAAGACTGAAAAGTGAAAAGCTTGGTATTTTACCTACTAAACTTCCTCTGCCAAGTCGAAAAAGAGCTCGAAAAACACCTTTAGAGTCAGATAGTGAGACTCTTTCATCATTATCATCCACATCTTTCACATCATTGCCATCTGCTTCCCAACTTCAAATGATTTTAAATTTGAACCCTTTCGAGGACAAAAAACACCAAAGATTTGTTTATATTATGACGTAAATTATGATCACCAGCTTGTTTTACATTAGTATTTTGTGAGCACCATCTCACAGGAGTATTCAAACCCATCATATATGTAAGAAATAAAATTATTAGAGGCAACAACCTCAGATATATGTAGACACCAACCTGCTTCTCATAGTTTGATCTACTCTTTCATAGTATTTTCAAACTGAGAGCACCAATAACATTCTTTAATTTTACTTTTCTTTCATTTCACTACTTTCACATAGAAAACTTTCGTTTTCAACTCTTCCACCTCTATACGATTCTCAATATTCTATAGGAACCCACTCCCTCAATACACAACACTATATTTCTTTAATTTCCTCCTATCGGGCTCCACTGCTCTCGTTTCTCTCATGATGTTCACACTTTAGCTCTCTCAAATTATTCACAGAACTATCACTATTTGTTCTATGGAAAATTCCAAAGTAATTTAGAAGTAGAACTTCATTTAATTTTCTATAGGATCAAGAAATCACCTTTCAAATTGTGTATTGCATGAAACAATACTTCTCTACTTGTTATCACTCCAATAATTTCCCAGGGTTGTTAAGCTTTTAGTACAAGAAATATTAGAGGTAACCACAAACCTACTTTTAAGCTTTAGGATCTAGCCTTCCTAATTCTTAGAGAGGGCTCTCTCTTTATAATTTAACTTTGTTGTATTTAGGTTATTTTAGGCTAGTTATGTGAGATTGATTGGTTTTGGTTTTGATTTGGTTTGGTGGTGGAATAACTAATTCAGATGGATAGATGTAGATCTGTTTTCCATTGGGATAATGGAGTCAATGTATCAAGCAACATAGGAAAATTAAGGTCAAAAGGAAGTGTTCACAGGGCAAGATAGCTGAGCCGATTTAGATCTTTAGGCTAGATGATGAAATGGTTTCAATCCGGATGGGAGAGAAATTAAGAATTCTCAGATCTAGATAATGAATGAAATGACAGAGGTGAATCGAAACTAGGGAGCAGTTAAGAATTCCCTAATCTGGATATCAAAGGAAAACATGTAAATGAAATAATAGTTCAAGACAGAGTGTTTTTGAACAAGTTCTGAAATAATATTCCTGTTATACATTTAGATTTAGAAAACATGCAAGTATGTGAAAAACTTAAGAGAATAACAAAGAAAAATTTGAAAGTACTTCATTGAAGTTGGCCCAACACATGAATCCTGTAATATAATGCCTTTATTGCTCAATCCAGTTTGCTGAATTGAAAATGGTAGAAATAACCCTTAGATTTCAGATCAATGCAACTATAGAAATGTTTAGAAATCCACAATCCACCCACAATACTTTGAATTGTGAAGTATTTATACAAAAACTATTACAAAATATTCTAAACTGACTTAGGAACTATTCAAGGAAAAATAAATATCTTCATGAAAGAAGATAGAGACAACTATCTAAATAATGCAAGTTGTCCCTCTTTTATTTGGATTTACTGTTTTCTTGTTTATATTTTTCTTTTTTCTCTCTTTTGTTGTTGCTCAACGCTGGCTGTTTCCTCCATGTGGAGTGTCTTTTATGCTGGATGTGTTAGCACTCAGAATGAGCCTCACGGCTGAGAAGAGGCAACTCTGAGGTAACCACAAACCACGCTCAACCTTGTAGCTAGCCCTACAAGGTCAGGAGAGGGCTCTCTTCATTAAAAATATTCAATGAAATATAACTGCAAATATTTTAGACTAGGTATAGTAGCTCGAAATGTTTTATAAAATTTTCAGGGTTGTATGGATCAGATGGGGCTGGGTAGTTTGAATCTGGGGAATTAAATCAGAGATACAGGGTATTCTATGGGGCAAGGTAGGCAGGGATTTTAATAATTAAGTTTAAATAATGATGGAATGGTGAGACTCGTGAGGAGCTGAAAAGGGCATAGGAGATGGATCCTTTTCAAACAGAAGAAAACATCGAGTATTGAATGATTTCCCAAGGCAAAGCATTAAAAATTTATTTTACCTATCTACCTTGAAAGCATTCAACCAGAGGTATGAGTGAATGAATGGCAAACATAACAATTAACAGATGAACAAAAAAGAAAGAACAATGCTAAAATCCATACCACGGGGATCCCACAAATCAGAGCTGCATATATTTATTAATTCCCTGCCAAACTGTTACAACAATACTAGCCTCACTCTGTTGCAAAAATACAACCATTACACTATTAAATTCATCAAATATATACAATTTTCTCATCCATGTATTTAAGGGAATTGAGCTCAACCATCTTCTTCAAAATAGAATCAGTTACATTAAATTTAGACCGAATTTCTGAAATTAGGTGTCAAAGATGAACTCGTATCTCCTGAACCATAGCACCTGTTACAAAAATGAAAGATTTTTTTGTAGATAAGGTCATTTTGGAGAAAAAACTCTCTCAAATTTTGGAAATTTGTTTCCAGTTGCTTGGAATCTGTGCCACAAAATCATCTCTAAAACAGAAAATCATTAATGGACCAAATTTCTGAAATTAGGTGTCAAATATGAAATCGTATCTTCTGAACCATAGCACCTGTTACAAAACTGAAAGAGGTTTTTGTAGATAAGGTAATTTTAGAGAAAAACCTTTCTCAAAGTTTGGAAATTCGTTTCCAATTTCTCAGAATATGTGCCACAAAATCATCTCTAAAACATAAAATCATTAAAAATTTAAATATGTAAAAATAAGCTGTAAAGATCTAGTCAAATATTCCAATTCACGATAGCTGTGAATAAACTGAGAGATTTTTTTGTTACATGACTCGTGGTTAACAAAAACCTCTTTGGGTTTCTCAAAATTACTTTCCATATATTGTAACATGGCACCGCACTAAAATGACTAAAAGAGTAAAATAACTGCAAAATTTGTTTTGTTTTAATGTAGGCTTCAAATATCACTGCATATCTTCCACATAGTAACATTTATGCATAAAATGAAGGAGGTTTTGGTTATTTGGTATGTGATGGAAGAAAACCTCTTTTTCTTTTGTAAAATTTCTTTCCAAACTGATTTTGTAGTAAACTTGTCCCTGTGTGCAGTAACTGACCTCAAAACATGCATAACCAAGAATCAATCATTCATTTTGATCATATCTTCTGATCCAGAAACCAGTTACAGGAGTGTGATATACCATTGGAAATATTTTTCTGAGCTCCTTCTGATGGAAAAATTTAAAATATGTTTTGCACTGAAGATCATGTGAAAAACATCTAACAAAACCAGACATAGTAAGAGCCCATTTTGATCCCTGGTGACATACTTTGAATTGTGAAGTATTTATACAAAAAATATTACAAAATATTCTAAACTGACTTACGAACTATTCTAGGAAAAATAAATATCTTCATGAAAGAAGATAGAGATATTTGTCTAAATAATGCAAGTTGTCCCTCTTTTATTTGGATTTACTGTTTGCTTGTTGATATTTTTCTTGTTTCTCTCTTTTGCTGTTGCTCAATGCTGGCCGTTTCCTCCATGTGGAGTGTCTTTTATGCTGGATGGATTTCACTCTGCTTTGTGATCTCTATTTTGACTTTAAACTCTGAATTTCATCTGATACTCTTTAACTGCATGCTCAGTTATTGTTTTACCTTTCACAACGACTATTGTTTTTCATTTTAAACTGCTATGTTATTTACCGTTATATTTTGACTGCTCTTTTACTTGTTTTGCTTTTATCTTTATTTACCAATCTCATGTCTTACTGTGTTTCGATAATTGAAAGACCTTTTTTATCTCATCTCTCTCTCTTGGTTGAATATTTTTGTTCATCATGTTGACAATTGGATAGATAAATGAATCAATGAAGTCTTGGTATGTGAAGTCTGTTGAATCTTTCTTGATTAATTAAATCCAAAAGACTACTCACTGAGGATTACCTTTAGCATCTAGTTTCGGAATTTTGATTGCAAATCTTTCAGATTGAAAGTATAAGAACATGTGAAACAACACTGATGAATATTTGAAGACACCTTCTTTAGGAAATTTAACAAGCTGCTCATGAATTGTATCAGAGAGGTACTGGGAAAAATTGAATATAGAAGAAGGATGCTAACCAGGGGAGAAAATAGATAGAAAACCTAGGACTGAAGCATCAGCATTCTCATAAGTAAAATAACCCAAAATACATGACAACATTGTGATGATATGCCTGGTTCTATTAGAGAATATAGCTGCTGGATAAGGAGGATTAGTCTTGGGAGTTTCTACTGATGAGGGAATGAATGTTTGGAATATCTGGAACCTCTTTGGAAAGTCAAGATTGAGATACAATTGTGTGAGGGTCTCAATAGACAGTGGGGTTTCATCAGGCCTATTTTGAATTTTCAGCATCTGGTTTATTGATTCAGCTGTGATGGTGAATAAAATATCTTTACTAGGGGTTACAATGGCTCTTTCATCAGGAAAATAACTAGTTTGACAGAGTTTGATAACCTTTGGACACTGGAATGTTTGTGGGACAATATACTTGGGAAAATTTAACTCCCAAAGGAAAACATCATCTACTTGGTCAATTGACTTACCTTGGCTCCAGCAATGGAGCTCAAGGAGGTTAAAATCAGTGACAATGTCACTAATTTTAAAGTCTCTGTCTGCAAGGGGGGCATGTTCCACATAAACAACTGGAGGTTGCAGGGGATTGACTGTTACAATACCTTGGGAAGCCATTATTTGTTTATTTTATTCAATTAATTACTCTTTGTGATCAATAAATAAACTTAGGGCCTTAGGAATACCTATGAAAAGATGATTTATAGTGTGCATGAAGGGTTTTGTAGGTAATATTGGCTTTATTTTGGTATGCAAAGCTCCTATTGATTAGATAATTACTTTCTTTGCTTAAGAACAGGCCTTTGAATTGAGGAATACCTAGAAGGGGTAATTTCTGTTTGTAGAGGAGGTTCTGATGGCAGCAAAGGATTTCTAAGGCTTCAATAGTATTTACAATGCTTCAAATTGGTCTGCATCGGCTTTAGCAGAAAAGAGTGTTGAATTTTGGTGTGAAAAAGCTAAATAACAGGTGGACAGAGTAATGTTTGCTTTGAAATAGGTCGGTAGTAGCTCTCTTTGCGAAAATATGAATGAAAAAATGGTAAAAAAGCTTGAAAGGGCGGTCGTTATGTTTTAACCAACATTGGTTAAACATATGGGCGTAGAGTTAATTTGAAATGATAAGGTGGTATTATTCATACAGGCAAAAAACAACCGAGTGGTTTTCACATGGTGAAAAGCGGGTGGGCGGTTTTTTTCATGAGGATGAGATGGAATCAAATGCTGCCACATAGCATGGAGCGGGGATGCCAAAACAACTCCTTTCACAAGGTCTCGATGGTGTTAAATTTTTGACAATTGGGGATGCGAAATAGGCTATTGGCCATTGGATCTGGGAAATGACGATCCGATGGATGGGAAAATAGGATGGATGTATCGGGGATTTGATAGGAGGGGCCTGGGGAATCACATCATGTAGTGTGTGTTAATGTATATGAAAAGGCTTATATATACGGGGTCAGAACTTTATAATAGGCACTGTTATAGTAAGTGGTGTCAGAAATATATATAGGCGGGGTTATAGTAAGTGGGCCCAAAAATATATATAGGCGGGGTTATATAATATGGGTTAAAGGTATATATGGGAGCTAATAAAATAAAGTTAAACAAGGGATTAATATAAATGGGGCATTAAACGAATATGATGCGAGATTATAACATGTGCGGGAATATATATCTGTGGGTTTATATTATCTGCGGGATTAAAAATACACTAAGTTTAAATGTAAAAACTGATATCGGGAAGGAATTTTTTATAGTGGGGCCCAATATATCAATTTAACCATTTAGAATTAGGATAAGGGGGTTTTGGGGGTATTTTGAATGAAAATGGAAGTTAGTAAATGGATTTTTACTTTTCCAAAGATAATATGCTTTTTTTAGCTAGGAAAATGGGTTTTTGTAAGGGAAAATGGATGAAGTGATGGGGAAAGGTTAATATGAAGGGGAAGGGGTATTTTTACAAGGGAAATGAGTTTTAGAAGGAATTTAGTAATATGAAATGACCAATTTCTGCTATCCATGCCTTGTGAAAACTGCTTTTGCCTACCCATCTTTTACCCTAACATTTTTTCTTCATTTATTTTGGTGCATTTGAGCTTGCAGACCCTTTATATTTTCTTCTAAATAAGAAAAATATCTAATTCTAATCTTATTACTTCCAATGGCTCAGATCAAATTGTTGAGCTCATTATCATTCTCTACCTATCTACTGATCTACCAATATTAAACAGTTTGGCTAGATCTTTATTCTCTAACTATCAGCACAAAATTTAAAGCATGAATGATCAAGATTAAGTTGTTTGACCATCATGGATTGTGAAATTTTTGAAAAGGTGCACACAATCTTATTTTGCAAAATTAAAGTAAAAATTAGTGGCATTTGAATTTGCATCACTTTCAGAATCTATTTTTTTCTTTTTTTGGTGGGGTTCATATTTTATATTCTTTTTTCTTTCAATAGTCCTTTGATTTTTTTTTTAGGACTTCATCCTCTTTACATTTTTTATTTTTAATATGGGAAAATAATTTTACAGAAAAAAAAAGTGTGTACAATATTATAAGACTAATCATAGTCAATTCAAAGTTATGAATCCTATTATTATAGGACCCTAACAGTGGCTCCACATGGGGATGACATTTCCTGGTGAAATGTCAAGAATTTTAAGATCAGTAGCCTTTGAAAATTTAAATGTGGCTTGCCTTGAAACTGTTTTCTGAGCTCAGATTTATTCATAATTATGATATTTTTTCTTTCAAAGCTTAGGGCCTTCTCTTCGGGCTTCAACTTTGCAGGAAAAACATCCAATCCAATATAAAATCTACAATGTTATGTAGAATGAGAAAATTAAACAAAATGAACTAATGTTAATTTGGGGAAAATTAATTCTTCAACACCCTACCATTGACTGGTCCTCCTAGTAGATTTGTTCCCTCAATTTCCTTAAAAAAGAATGCATTGTTACCTCTATAACCATAAATGATATAGGGACCTTTCCATAGAAAATCAAATTTACCATGTTTACCTTTATCTTCTCTTCTAGAATCCCATTTATGCACTTTATCACCTATGTAAAAATCATCTTCCTTTGTTTTCTTGTCAATTTTCCTTTTGATCTTATCTTGGATAACTTGTGATTTCACATAAACTTCTTCCCTTGTTTGCTGCAAGTGTATGGTCTGATTTATCCTTCTGTGGCTATCATTGGATTCTACTTGTAGTTCGTGGATCATCTTCATCACTGACACTCCTAAAGAGGATGGAAAAACAACATCCATCCCATATACTAGTTGATAAGGAGATGTACCAATGGACTTCTTTGTTGTTAATCTGTTCGCTCATAAGGTATTGACCAACTTTTTGTTCTAGGACTTCTTGTTGTCTTCTAACAATTTCTTGATGATAGTTACTAGGATTTTTTTGGAGGATTCATCAAGTCCATTACCTTGAGCATAAAAGGCAGTGGAATGGCCAAGTTTAATGTGATATTTGTTATAGAATTCAATCATTTTCTTAGACTTGAAAGCAGCTACATTATCAGTAATGAGCTTTTGTGGGCATCCAAATCTAGACAGTATATTTTTTTCAAGGAATGACATGATGATATAATCAATTGCTTCTCTAGAAGGAATGGATTCTATCCACTTATTGAAATAATCAGTGGCTGTCAAAATCTATTTATGATGGGCTGAGGAGGGTGGATAAATTTCACCAATGAAGTCTAGACCCCTTTGTTGAAATGGCATTTCTGTGGAGATGGGTTTTAGGGGTAAAGGTAATAGCTTTTTCTTCCCTTCAAAGTTCTGGAAATTGTGATAGGAGGTCACATGCTTTCTTACAGTTGCAAAAATAGTGGCCCAGTAAAAACCCTCCCTCACGATTTTATTAGCAGTTGATTTCCAGTAAATGTGTCCTCCATAGTCACCGACATAAAACTATTGCATAGATTCATCAAATTTATCTTTCAGTAAATAGTTAAGTAGTATACCACTGTGATCTTTCCAAAATAAAGCACTATCTATGATACAATACTTCATTGCTTGCATTTTCAAAACTCTAGCTTTACTTCTAGATAAACCAGGAGGAGCTTGAAGATTAGTAAAACGAATATGATATCTGCATACCAAGGTGAGTCAATGAAAGCTTCACTGATCTGTGGAGTTGCCATCTCTTCCTGATCATCCAATTAAGGAAAAAACATTATATCTAAGGCCCGACAGTTTGATTCATCCATAAGTTTGGCCAAAATTTGGCCTTCAATGAGTTTAGTAGGCTTTATTTCAATGTCATATTCCAAAATAGTGGCAATCCATTTGCCTCTGTTTCCATCAGGCCCATTCTGATTCAGAATGTCCTTAACTACTGAATTTGGAGCATATGCAATAATGTGTGAATACAAGATGTATACTCTAAAATATTTAATAGCCTTTAATAAAGCAAGTGCATGTTTCTCCATTATGTTGTACTTTAGTGTGGCATCTCTTAAGGATTTTCTGAAAAGAGCTATGGGTTGTTCATAACCCAGATCATTCTTTTGCAGCAAGACTGCTGCAATAGTATGTTCTGAAGCAAAAGCAAAAATTATAATATATTTTTGGAAATTAGGACTTATTAGGGCTGGTGTTCTTGTAAGGGCTTGTTTGATTGATTCAAATGATTGTTTTGCCCCTACTTTCCATTTAACTATTGAATCTTTTCTTAACATGTTATTCAATTCTCTAATTAATTCTGCTAAATTAGAAATGAATCTTCTAAGAAAGTTAATTTTACCTAAGAATGCGTGTAATTCCTTGATATTTCTAGGATGACTTATGTTCAAAATTTCCTCTATTTTTGCTAGATCTATTCTAATTCCCTCTTTTGAAATAATGTCCTAAAATTTTACCTTCTTCAAGTCCAAAGAGTGTCTTTTTGGGATTCAAAGAAATACCAAATTTTTTGCATTTAGTGAACACTTGTCTCAGATGAACTAGATGTTCAATGTCTGTTTTTGAGAATCTTGTTATATCAACTATATAACTGACAAGAAAATCATGAATCTCTCATCTCAAAAGCTATGTCCATAGCTCTCTGGAAAGTAGCTTTTGCATTCATTAATCCAAAAGGTATTTTCACATACGTGAAAGTACCCCAAGGAGTAGTAAATATTGTCGGTTGGTCTTGTGGTTGAACTAAAATTTGATTATATCCAAAGAATCCATCAAGCAATGAAATCCTGGATGATTCAACTACCCTCTGTAAAATGTGATCCATCTTGGGGACATGATAGTTATCTTTTAGGGACACTTTGTTTAAGTTCCGAAAATCAACACGAAGTCTGATTTCCCCTATTTTCTTCCTAGTGGGAACTAAGTTTGAAACTCAATCAGAATATCTGATAGGTGCAATGATCTGTGCTTCATACATCCTTTTCAATTCTTTTTCAATCAAAGGCATAAGAACTAGATTTATTCTCCTGAGCTTTTGTTTAAATGGTTTCCAATCTTCTTTGATAGGTATTTTATGTTGTATTATGCTGGTGTCATAAGATTTAAGGTCTTCATAACTCCATGCAAACACATCTTGAAATTATTTAAACAAAGCTATGTATTTCAATTTTTCTTTTGGAGGTAATGCTTTGGATAATTTGATAATCTTAGGCTTTTTTTATGTTCCTATGTTACATTATTCTATGTCTGATCTTAATGGTTCCATTTTTGGTTTTCTTGCTACATCATTTGAATCAAAAATATCTTCTAATAGGGCTAATCACTTAGGTAAAACGTTATTTTTAAGTTTCAAAATCTCAAAATCATCATTTTCTATTTCTTTTATTTCTACAGTTTCTAATTTATCTATTTCTCTTTGAGTGAATTTAGTGGGTTCAGTCAAATCTAAATTATTTACATCTATCTCACTATCTATTATATCATCTACTGTACAATATATATCTATGTTACAATTCTGAAATTCTCCCTCAGCATTCATAAATTTGTAGATTTGAGCATCTTGTTATTTGCCAATAGTTCAAGTTGTCTGGTATAGTAGGCCCATGTCTTACCTCTGCTATGTATTGGTGATTTGGCTGAAAAGGTAGTTTGCAGGTGCTAGAAAAAGTAGCCAAACTGTGTGCCTGCATGTTTTGATTCCTTGGAATAGCAACAAAGTCAAATTCAAGCAATTATTTAATTAGATCTAAAAAAATTTCTCTGTATTGGGTTAACCTAGGATTATACACAGAATACTCTCCTCTGATTTGTTTTATGATTAATTCAGAGTCTCCGATGATAGAAACTATTTTTCCTCCTGAATTTCTAATAATATTAAGTCCTAATATTAAAGCTTCATACTCAGCCATGTTATTGGTGCATTTAAAGTTTAATCTAAAGGCATGACCTTCTGAATGATTGTTTTCCATGTTATGAATCCAAACTCCTGCTTCTGCTCCTAATTTTTTCATTCAACCATCAAAGTCTAGGTTCCATATAGACTCATGAAATTATCATCACTGCAAACTTCCTTATGTTCTCATTTTACAACTGTGTTTTTATCTATGCCAGTTTCTGAATTACATAAAATGAAAGAATCCATATCAGAATGTATATAAATCATGTTTTACCAATTATGATAAAGGAATTGGTATTTTCAATTTGGCAATTTCAGTTTGGATATTGAATGGAACTTGAGTTTTTCCTAACTAAATAATTTCCTCTCTACCATTTGCAGTTTGAGTGTGTTTCTCTTCTTTATCTATAGTTGGTTTTTCAATCTGCGTTTCCACAATTTTTCTTTTTTCGATCTTCTTTTGTGGGACAGTTTGGGTGGCAGCTGTGGTTTTGGGAGCAACTATTTTAGCAGCAGGTGTTTTTTTAGGATCAACTGTTGTTTTAGCAGCAACAAATGTTTGAAGATCAGCTGATTTTTTATCAGCAACAGATGTTTTAGTAGAAAATGTTGTGTTAACAGTTGTAGATTTTTGAGAATCAGCTGATGTTTTAACAACAGTATCTGTAATATCTAAAATTTTAGGACTGGGTACAATTTTTGGACTAGAAATTTTTTGATTAGGACTGGAATTTTTCTGAGTTGAACTAGAGTTTTGCTGGGTTTCCCTAGGGAGAATTTGCAGTACTTTGGTTGTAGGAGCTTCTACTGTTTTCTTGGTCTGAGTTTGGGCAGTTTTCTTAGTAGGGGCTTCTACATTTTTCTTTCTCCTAAGGTTATATTGCTTGTGAAATTCATTAATGGCATATTCATAACCTTGCTTATAATCAAAAGACTGTCCAGATTCTAACTGTAGTTGTTGCAGCATGTTTAATTATTTTTCTTCTTGTGTAAGAAAAATAGTATTATCATCATCAATGCCCATTAATTTAATCTAAGTGTCTTCATCTTCTTCATTTTGGTGAGAACTTTCAACATAGTTATCTTGGAAAGGTGGTCTTATTGTTTGATCAGGTGTTGATTCTCTAGATTTACCAGTGTTGGAATTATTTCTAAAGTTTGGATTTCCTATTTGAGTACCTTGTTGTTGATTATCCCAATGTGGTTTCCTTTCCATATTTTCTAATCTATCCATAACTTTTTCCATAGTTTTTGCTAAGCTATCTATCTTACTGTTTGATGTGGATGTTTCATCCTTTATTGTTACTCTTCTTTCATTTCTCATTCTAGCACTCTTAGCTAACAAATTGGCCTATACACTAACAACATTACTTTGGATCTACTCTAATGTTTATGGGTTTTTTCTCTTAGTTGGTATGACATATCGATATCAAAACCATCAGGGAATTTGATTAAAGCTAGATCTGGTGGGGGTCTAATGTTTGTTGGAATAGCATTATAGATACTATTGAATCTAGTACAATAGTCATCAACTGGTTCATTAGGTGCTCTTTTTATGTTTTCATATTCAGAAAATATTTGTAAAGCATTATTCTTTTTCTCCCATCTATTGACAAAAAATCTATGGAAATTTTCTAAATCAACAATATGATTTCCAGGTAAAGCTTTAAACCATTTCTTTACATCTCCAACTAGATCTTGGGAAAACAGTCTCATTTGAACATCAGATTCATCAATTTCATGCAATTCAAAGTAATAAATCATTTTGTTAACATGCTGTTGTGTGGTGAATTAGCCAGTACTATCAAATTGAAAGGTTTTACTTTGGTAGTCTTGGGGCATAGCATGTAATTGAGCGGGGAGGACCAAAGGAGCATATTTGGTTGCCATGGCTAAGATTCTTGCTTGGCTAGGAGGTAAAGTGGTAGTACTTGTTGATGAGCTTGAAGTACTTGTAGATGAAGTTGGAACACTAGAAGATGTATTTGGGATGCTAGAAGATGTGCTTGGAAATGAGAATGAAGTACTAGAAAATGTAGCAGAAATTCTAGGGGATGAGCTTGAACTATTTGGAGATGGAAATAAAACTCTAGGTTGAAGGGGAAGCTTTGGGATGAATGAATCTGTGGAAAGAAGTATAGTGGATATAATAGATGAAGTCATACTAAATAAGGATTAATTTACAAACTCTGAATTAATGGTAGAAGGCTTAGGGGTATAAGCAGATAAAGCAGTTAACTCAATATAATGTTGAAGATAGGCTTCATCAATATCCTTAATCAAAGTGGCAGTCAAAGCTTCAAGTTTATCAAATCGTTCTAAAGCTTGTTGATCTGAATCAAGTGAAACAATCTCCTTCTTTGTTTCAATGAATTGGATGAAATTAGGATCTATTACATTATCATAGATGGAACTTTTAGATTTAGTTCTAAACAAAGAGTGTTCAAAAGTCAAATCAAATTCAATGTCTTGTATACTTGATAATTCTTTGGGCATTGAATTAGCTTTGGTTAATTGGCTAGTATTCCCTAGGCTTTTGACTTTTTTGTTTTTCTTTAAAATTCTGTCAGGGTCATCCACAATTATAGCAGGTTGTGGATCAGCATGAGACCTGGTGTAGTATACTCTTTTGGAAGCCAGAATTTTAATTTATTAAGGAAAGATTGGAACAACCCTAAATAAAAATTAAGGTGTAATGATGAGTGAAAATGTTTACTTTAAGGTTTGCTTTACTGAGGATTGATTCTTCTCCAGTATGGTCGCCAGTATGTTATCACTCCAATAATTTCCCAGGGTTGTTAAGCTTTTAGTACAAGAAATATTAGAGGTAACCACAAACCTACTTTTAAGATTTAGGATCTAGCCTTCCTAATGCTTACAGAGGGCTCTCTCGTTAAAATTTAAATTTGTTGTATTTAGTTGATTTTAGGCTAGTTATATGAGATAGATTGGTTTTTCTTTTGATTTGTTTTGGTGGTGGAACTACTAATTCAGATGGATAGATGACCCTTTCTCAATGAGCATCTCACAGCTCAAAGAGGAACTTCTACCTGTAGCATATCAAAACCGTCACTGGTTTTGGAGGGCCTTTGGTGAAAAGAGAATCTCATTGGAGGTGCACTTCAACATCTCATGAAGTGCAAAGTTTTTCATCAGTTTGGGAAGGATGGTATTTTACAAAGGGAGGATTCCATGATTATGCAGTACATCATTCATCATCCACATTAGGATAAGTCAGAGAGGATGATGAGCAAGGGGTTGCATGACCACTTGCAAATTTATGACATGGGCCAGAAATCTTGGTTACATTGGTTACCCTTGGGAGATTTTGTTCACTCCCCAAAGGCTCATATTTATTTGATCCATGCATTGAAAAACGATTATGAAATGAAGAAGGAGGCATGGCTGCGCTGTCTGCTCTTGGGTGAGTATGATTACCACCCAATAGCTCATAATTTTCTGATTCATGTCTTGTGTATCAATGATAAAATGCAGCAAAAGAATGCATGTTCATTTTGGTTTCCCTTGAGAGAGTTTGGCTACCACATGACATCTCCTATGTATGTGTGTTTTGTATTGGGTAAAGCTTGGCATGATGCTCTCATGATGTGTATTGATGGTGTTTATTTGTACTGGGCTGATGTGACATTCCACATGTCAATTAGTATGGTTTGGCTCCATGATGCACATGAGGAGGAGCGAAAGCAACAAGATATCTTGTTGCTTTGGTTGCTTTTGGGGGAGTTTGGATTTTCCATCTTACATGGAGGAGATGGAGGATGGCAGAAAATGGCTTTACTCCAGTGGTTACTATTAGGAGAATATGGTTTGAAATATTTTTATACCCATATAACTCCTTTCTTTATTCTCTTGCGTAACATTGTGATGATGCTTAGATCCAACGAGGCCAATAGGGCTAAGGATGACAACATATCAATGCTTAATCAAATTCATAAAGCATGGGATGAAGAGATGTATTATGAGATGGAGCTTTTCCTTTGTGGAAAGAACCACTTTATTTTATGTATCTCATGTATTAATGATGATTTTGGACATGATATGGTTGTCACTTGGTACTGCATGGTGGAAGGAGGACGCCTAACCATGCAGTTGGAGGACATTCTATATATTTTTGAAAGACAACTTTGGAACCAAACATGCATAACACATTCTAGAAAATGGAGGAAGCCTTCCTTATGTGGATGCCATTTGGAGGGTAATAGATGGCTTTGCATCTACTTTTAGAGTTGCTTGAGGACAAGAAACATTTTGTCGGGGTGGGATTGTAATATTCCCAAATTTTCACATCATATTTGGAATATTAGAGTCCTTGATTTTCTTAATAAATTAAGTAAATAAAAGGGTGGAGCGACCCACAAACCTCAAAGATGAATAAAATATGCTTTTAATGTGTTTATGTGGATATTTTAGATCTAGATCTAGAATCATGGAGTAGTGGAGCAGCTCCATTTATGGAGATCATGTCTCATTTATGAGATAGATTATGGAGGATGAAAGAGTCAAATAAGATCATGGATCTCAAAATATAAAATCATGAGGATCTTTGATAAGGTCAATTGAGATCATAGTACATTCAAACAGGATCATGGAGAACTTATGCTAAAATAGTGGAGGAAGTGATGCATTTAATACACACATGATGGAGAGGGTGATCATCCCATGTGAATATGATGGAGGACATGAGGCTACAACACAATCAAACATGGAGACTATGTCCACATGCACAATGCAGATTTGGAGTGGGCCCAGGCTATGGAAGGCTCATGCATATAATGAAGGTGAAGGCACAAAGGAAGGGGGATTTGGATTATTCATTTCTTCATCTGTTTAGATCTAGATTTGTCGTAGGACATTTCTATGTAGACTTGGGATGTTTAGCATAGTTTGCAGTGATGTTTAGCACAGGGTGTTCCTGAGCAGGAATCCCACCTCTTTCCTTGAGTAGCTCTGGAAAGAGGATTGTTCTTCATTCCATATCAGGCATTGGTGCCATCTTCAGGAGGTTGTTTCTAGCATTCAACTAGGAAACGAGTGGAGAATTCATCCTACCACCTTGTTCTTCAGATCCAACCTTTCAGGAGTAGTAGATCTACATCTGGCATTCAGGCCATTGGGTTTTACCTCCGTGTAGCAGCAGTCCCTTCAAGGATTGTGCAGTTCAGTCCTGTAGATCTATTGGAGGAAGGAAGTTTCTAGTATTTCAGCTAGAAATCCTGTGAGGGATCATATCCTCACATTGGATCTATTGTTTCCATCACTCAGTAGCTGATTTGACATATCTAGCAGTAGGCTATTGAGCCTCCCTCTTTGACAGTGTAGTTTTCTATGTTGTTCATCCAGCAACTATTTTCAGTGGAGGATATTGGAGGAGCTAGATCTTGAGCTCTTAGCACAAGGATATAGTGAAGGGATTAGCCCTTGTTGCATAGATCTGATTGTACATCATTGCACCCATCATATCATCAGATCTAGCTTCATATCTGCATTCCCAGCAGCATATATGTGAAGCCCTAAGAGGGTGGTTTTCTTAGACTTACAAATTTGAGAAATCCCTTCTGGGTTATCTTAGGAATCCATCATTGAACCTAGATCTACAATTTCAGCATCATCAGAGCTCCCATTCTTCCTAGATCTTACTTTCTATATTTCAAGCAGTTGCAGTCCCTACAGTTGCAACAGGGACAACGTAGTTTACCTTCCAGCAGAGCAGCAGTTACACAGTCCCTATTGGGAAATCATTGCAGGGTCATTCTAGGCCACCCTTGTGGTTTGAGTGTCTCATATTTTGAGCACTGTTGTACTTGAATTTGCACCTCCAATATAATAAAATGGCTCAGCTATTTCTGTGCATTTTGATGTGTATATAGATTTATTGTTTACTTTTCTGTAGTTTTATGTTATGTTTCAGTATTACTGCATTCTCCCTTTCGGGATATTACAATCTGTTTGTCTTTTGTACTTCACTCTTATGCATGATTCGAACTTGTTTCTTCTCATCCTCTGGAATTTTGATTTATTCTTTAAGTCTGTTTATTTCATTAGTTTGTATGTACATTTCTTGCATTGCTTTAAATAGTTTACCTGCTTCATCACCAGGCTGTACTATTGCTATAGATGATTATGTTGTTGAAGTAGTTGCTGATGTAGTGGGAAGTGTTGTAGCTACTAGAACTGATGTGGACAATGAATCAAATAAAGTAGAAGGAACTATTGTAGTGACTGTAGGAATAACGGTGACAGGGATTGCTTCTAAGATGGCATTTTTCTCATGCACTAACTTATCCATTTGATTTTCCTTTTCTTTCAATTGGGCAGTTAACTGAAGAATGAGTTTCATCATCTCATCTTTTTGGCTTTCATCCTGTAATACTTATTTTGTCTGTGGATGTTTAGTAGGAGGAAATTTGAGCTGTTTGTTAAATGTGGTAATGCCTTCATTCTTTTTCTTAAAGAGTTCTTCTGCAACTTGGATGTTCTTAGGATCATATCCTACCTCTATGATCAGTTCTTCTAGAGATTTCATCTTATTATCTTTGGCTTGTGAGGAAGCCTTTTCTAGCTTTAGCTAACCTCTCATGTTTTCTAGAGTATTTTGTAGCTTTCAAACGCTCATGGATTTATTGGTCATGGTAGAATACACCATTTAACTAGCTTCCTTATGAAATTCTATTTGATTTATAGGATGAAGATCCTTGTCTTGAATTTCATATGATGTCTTTTTATAATCTATTGATGACTTAGGATGCTTCACTGCTGGCTACAGGAAGGTCATGTGCATTTTCATGGTCTTGGAGTCAAATACTGAAAGCAACCTCCTTTGGTCACTAGGTGTATTCTTCTAGTATTGGGCATAAGTATCTGCCTTTAATGCCTAAATCCTAAGGCTGATTTCCTTGTATTTTTGCATGATATCTTGTTCTTTATCTGCTAGTTTACTGGATGAAGAGACTTCAACACTATGATGATTTTGAATAATCTGAGTATTAGATGTTGAAGGTTGGTGAGTTTCCTCTAAAACTGCTGGAGGTCCATTGTATTTTACCACTGGGTCTATATCAAGGATTTCAATTGTATCAACTTGGTCATTTACATGATTTAATTTGGGCTTCTTCCTATACATCCGTTTGAATTTTGTTTCAGTGGTGGTCTGAGATGAATATCATCCTTCTTCCTTGACTCTCTTGGAGTTCCTATCTTGTAGGATGGGAGTTCGCAGAATAGTATTGGTCTTTGCTGGTTTCTCCAGCTCTTTCAAAGTATTCTCCAACCATTTAGATTGATTGGAGTATTTCTCTATATCTGGCTTGGAATCATGGACAAAAGGAGTTAACTTAAATTTAATTCTTAACTTGCTGATAAATCCTAAAGGATCATAATTCCATTTGAAGCTTTCACTGAACTTAAATTCTTGAAGAAACTTTTCTGCTTGTTGACCAATAGTCCTGTTATTACAAATGAAGGGACAAATCTGGTTTTTGATCTTAAATTGTGTTTTCTTCTTGGCTGATAGAAATTTAACTTCATCAGAGTTAGGAAGCTACCTGATATACTCAAGTGAAAATAACCTCATTGAGAGGTATTTTGGCAGTTTATATGGGGTTAGCTAACAACCATAAACTCTAATCTCAGTGTGATAAAAAACCCATACGCTACTTTCCTGAAGCCAACTCGCGTATATACGCAGATATCCTTTGCAGAACTCGCGTATGTCCAGAGATCTAATTATGAATTTAATTCTTAACTTAGATCATTGCATTATTCGTTCATCAGATGTTTTAGGAAACAAGAACAAAAAGTAAAGAATAGAATAATCATCACACATAAGCAACACACATGAACACCCGTAATTAAGGTGGAAACCCAATTTGGGAGAAACCACCGCCGCCGTCGTCTCGCCTTTCAATATTTATTATAAAGAAAACTTCTTACAACCATGTACTCACAGATTATACCAACACACAACCTTGCATTCGCAAGGCTACAACCTTCTCTCGTTTACCAAATTGCCTCCCCGGAAGGGAGCTACAACCCCCTGTACTCGTTTACCAGCCTCTCCTGGAAGGGAGCTACGACCCCCTGCTCTCATTTACCAGCCTCTCCTGGAAGGGAGCTACAACCCCCTGACTGAAGGCTTCGACCCTCAGCACCACTGCAGATCACGTTTCATCAATTTTCAAACTGGATCAAACAACTTCAACACAACCCTTCACTTATCAACAATCATACTTTTCCCATTGCTTCATACAGAACAGTGAGACCACTGTAACCAGAATATCAGAGCTAACACAGACTTCAGAATAGATATGCAGATGTAAACTTAACCCAGAACTTCATTAATTCAAATATCATACGCTACTTTTATTCATTGAAGTCGCGTGTATACGCGCTCTCATGTAGACCAACCCGCGTGTGCATTCTTCAGAAAACCCTAACTGCTCATACGCTCTTTTCATTCATCTAACCCGCGTATATACGCGTCTTTTATGAAGCGAACCCGCATATAGATTTGTAACTTTTCAGGACTGTGCAGTTCTTCAGATAAGATAGACAACTCATAAATCATCCTTCATTTCAGCAAAGATTCGCCAGATCACAGATCTAAACATTTCTTCATCAGATTTAGAATATACATAGACATTTCAGATCTGGAGATCCCTCTTCATTATTTTCTTCATGGGTGCATTAATTCAGATCAATCATTCAACTTTTACCCATTCCATACAGATATACTTCAGAGTGAAATATTCATTAGAGCCCAGAAACTTGCACCCCCTTTTCACAATGATTTTCTCCTCCTTATATAGATTTAGCCTTTGTCAATACCATGAGCCAAAACCACATCACTTCCGATGGTATTCCTGGATGGGATCAAATAGACAATCCAACGCTCAATACAATGGGTAAATACCATGGTAAAGTCCCATGGTTTTACAAATTTAGAGCGCAATTAGGCATACGCGACTTGGCACGTACTTTTCTGCGTGCATACGCTAATTCTCCTAAACAAACCTGCGTATTCTTTGTGATACACACTTTACATTATTGTTCTGTCCCTTACTTATATTTCTTTCTCTGGTACTTCTGAGCTGCTTGTAGAACATCATATTTACATCATTAATAAACTCATGAAGCATCAAAGACGACTTCATCAAGTAGGTTGCCATCATCTTCATCAAGTGCGTTGCCATCAAGGACAACACATTGCATCATATTGCCAACAATCTCCCCCTTTGGACTTGATGGAAACCATGATGGTGTTTGATCACCACAACAGATAGATACATTGATTATAACCATTATACAAACACAATGATGCTCTCCCCCTATTTAAACACCATGTCACTCTCCCCCTTTGACATCAAGGGCAAAGGGCGGATCAAAACTAAAACAAGGTTTTTCTTTTCTTGTAGAAAGAAGAGCTCTGTAGATCTGATGTGCACTGAAGTTACCATGCTCCCCCTGAGTTCATGTTGAATCTTCAAACAAATTTTTCAATGAAGTACATGACTCTATGACCTTTCCTATCACCAAGGACTCATACTTACATCAAATATCCAACCAAGTGGATTTACATATGCGACTCAAGTACCCAACCAAGTGGGTTTACACATTTGAACAAGTCCTTACATGACTGAATATTACAATTTTTACATCATTACAAATATGACCTTTTATAACCAATACCAAAAATACCTCAAGAAAGAGATCATATTTCAGAATCATCATAATGCCAACAATGCATTACGCTCAGCAAGACTAATGCTCCCCCTTAGCTTGTGCATCCTGAACACTTTCAATAGCAAATCATCAAGGCATATTTACCCAATATCAGAGAATAAAACAAAAATATAAGAACTGGAACACCACCAGAGACACCAAACATCATCAAAGATACCAAACATCACCATAGTTTGTGCTAAAGAATGCTGACCCAAACAAAATTTGTTAGCTACCAACCATACGCGGTTTTTTGTGTATGAACTCGCGTATATACGCGATTGTCTTTCAGGAAACCCGCGTATCCAATTTAATCTTCCGAATTTTAATCAGATCTGATCCTCTTATGGCAGAGACTACTCCCAGCTTCTGCTTGAGATATTCGAACGCTTCCCTAGGCAGAGGTTTGGTAAATATATCAGCAACTTGTTCTTTGGAGGGAACATACTCCAACTTCACCTTTTGTTCAAGCACTTGTTCACGTAAGAAGTGATACTTGATGGGAATGTGCTTGGTCTTGGAATGCATAACAAGATTCTTTGAAATACTGATGGCACTTGTATTATCACACATAATGGAGACAGGAGGTGTGCACTTGATTTGAAAGTCTTGTAAGGTTTGCATCATCCAAAGAAGTTGTGTGCAACATGATGCGACAGCCACATATTCTGCTTCTACTGTAGATAAGGCAATAGAGTTTTTCTTCTTGCTGAAGCAAGATACTAACAGGGGCCCCATATAGAATGCTCCACCACTAGTGCTTTTCCGATCATCAACATTTCTAGCCCAATCTACATCAGTGTAAGCATGAAGAGTAAGATCAGCATTCTTTGGATACCATAGTCCAAAGTCTTGAGTTCCTTGTAGATATTTGAATATTCTTTTGACAGCCTAAAGGTGAGACTCTTTTGGATTAGCTTGGAATCGTCCAACAATCCTAACTGCATGCATAATGTCTGGTCTAGTCCCAGTGAGATAAAGTAGACTTCCTATCATAGATCTGTATTCTGGTTGATTCACCGTGGGAGAATCATCATGAGAACTGAGATTACATCCGGTTATCATTGGTGTACTCACAGGTTTGCACTCTTCCATGCCATACTTCTTCAGAATTTGCTTAAGGTATTTTGCTTGTGATAAGAATATACCATCTGTAGTTTGATGCACTTGCAAGCCAAGAAAGAATGTTAGTTCCCCAAGTAAAGACATTTCAAATTCTTACTGCATGACAGAAGCAAATTTCTGACTCATAGATTCTTCATTACTTCCAAAAATGATATC
Organism: Pinus albicaulis; assembly: GCA_034641835.2. NCBI lineage: Eukaryota > Viridiplantae > Streptophyta > Pinopsida > Pinales > Pinaceae > Pinus > Pinus albicaulis. The sequence goes on from CM076570.1 coordinate 1,366,764,387, forward strand.
ATCAACATATACAACCACAATCAATAGTTTATCATTCTCAGTTTTTGTGTATAAGATGCTATCAGCAGACCCCTTTGAAAATCCTCGTTGATGAAGATATTTGTCAATACGATAATACCATGCCCTTGGAGCTTGTTTGAGACCATATAGAGCCTTTTTAAGTCTACAAACAAGATTTTCATCATTTCCCAAAATAAATCCTTCTGGTTGTTCTATATAAACTTCTTATTCTAGATCACCATTGAGAAATGCAGATTTAACATCCATTTGATAAACTTTGATTTGTTGAAAACTTGAAAAGGCAAGAAACATTCTTATTGCTTCAAGTCTAGCTACAAGAGCAAAAGTTTCTTCAAAGTCTATACCTTCTTGTTGAGTGTACCCCTTGCAAACAAGTCTAGCTTTGTTTCTTACAACATCCCCATTCTCATTTAACTTGTTTCTGAATATCCATTTAGTTCCAATGACATTTTTGTTATGAGGTCTTGGTACTAATTCCCAAGTGTGATTCTTTTCAATTTGATCAAGCTCTTCATTCATGGCTTGAACCCAGCATTCATCTTTGCTAGCTTGATTGACATTGTGTGGTTCAATAGTGGATAGAAATGCCAGATAGGTAGAAGATCCCACAAGAGTCCTTCTTGTTTGTACACCTGATCCCTTATCTCCCAAAATTTGAGATTCTGGATGATTCTTTTGAACAAATCTGGATGGAGCTTTTTAAGATAAATCATCTTCAGGTGGCTCATTGTCTATATCATTGCTATTTGATGTAGAAGGATATAAGTCACCATCTTCTTCATTTGTTGTTTGTTTTTCTTCTTTTGGGGCTACAGGAGACTCATCAATAACAACATCAATACATTCAACAATCTTCCGAAGTCTTTTATTGTAATATTTATATGCTCTACTCGTAGAGGAGTAACCAAGAAGTATTCCTTCATCTGCTTTAGGTTCAAACTTGCCAAGTTTTTCATCATTATTTTTGATAAAGCATTTACTTCCAAAAACTCTAAAATGCTTCACAGATGGAGAATTACCATACCAGAGTTCATATGGAGTTTTGTCACTATTTACTCGAACATGTGCCTTGTTGAGAATGTTTACTGCTGTATGTGCTGCTTCTCCCCATAATGTGTCAGGTGTTCCAGAATCATCAAGCATAGCTCTAGCCATTTGTTGAATTGTTCTATTCATTCTTTCTGCTACGCCATTTCGTTGTGGAGTTCTAGCTACAGAGAACTGGCGTTTTATGCCATGTTGTTCACAAAATTCAAGAAATTCATTTGATGTATATTCTCCTCCTCGATCAGATCTAAGACACTTGATTTTTAGATTTAATTCATTTTCAACCAGTGCTTTGAAGTTCTGAAATTTCTCAAATGCTTCATCTTTGTGTTTAATCAACCCAATCCAACACATTCTAAATAAATCATCAATAAATAAGATATAGTATTATTCACGACGTGGTAAATTTTTCCTCATAGGTCCACATATGTCAGTATGAATGAGTTCAAGAGGCTTAATTGATGATCCTTCCCCGGCATTAAATTGCACTCTGGTTTGCTTACCGAATTGACAGGATTTGCATATGATACTTTCAGGTAGAGTAATATTGGGAAGACGACGAACAACATTAAGTCTGCTTGATTTGTTGATTTGAGAGAAGCTTAGATGCCCCAACCTTCTATGCCATAGCCAATTTTCTGAAGATTGACTCAAGTAACATTGGTATTTGCAGTTCTTCAATACATACAGGTTGCTTGGAGTTCTTTTCCCTTTTATAATTGTTTTGCCTGTATCAAGATCACGAACCACACATTCTTTTGAACTAAGGACAACTTCAGTTCCTTGATCACACATTTGACTTACACTTAGCAGGTTATGCCTTAAGCCATCCACATACATGACATCATTAGCATTCACCTTTTCCTTTAGAAACATAGACCCTTTTCCTTTAATTACAGTAGGATTATCATTTCCAAATGTAACTTTCTTTTCCTTTTCTAGAGCACTATATGCAAGAAGTTTGTGTTTGTCACCTATCACGTGTCTTGAGCATCCAATATCAATGTACCATTGATTCTCTTCACCTTCTGCGAATAATTCTATGCCACAATTTTCAACCTGTAATTCCTTCTTTTTCCATACTTTGGATCTTGAAGGAAAATGCTCTTTTGGCTGAACTTTGCTCCTGCATTCAGATTCTTCATGCCCAAAGTTATTGCAATAAGCACATTCAACTTAATTTAGAAGAGGAGAAAAGTTGTTATAGGTATTCTTCTCAAATTAAATCCTTTTCTTTCTTGCTTCTCTAGTAATGATAGTTTTATATGCAACACATTGAACATCTTTATGACCAAAATTGTGACATGAGAAACATTGTCCATTGAAGAAGAAATTTCTGCGATCATGAAATCTTCTACTTGGATTTACCTGTTGATTGGTGTTTCTTTGAGAGATATTCCTGTTAGTATTCTTTGAATTGAGATGATCATGCTTTACCTGCAATGATTCTTTATTCCCTTGCTGAGTGGCAGAATTTTGTAAACCAGCTGTAACTGCTTTTAGATAATTTGGTGCTGAAGCTTGAGAGGATTCTCCGGTATATCCAAGACCTGTTTTTATAAGAGGAGAACGTTGTACCTTGATAATCTCATCTAAGGTTTCAGATAAATTAGCAAATCTAAGATTCAGAGTTTTTACTTTCTTAGAACCTTTTCTTAGACTTACCACTTCACATTCTAATTTCTCAATGTGTTTCTTTGCTTCTTCAACGTGCTTTTCCAGAGTCTCTATGGTTATTTTCCTTTCTTCTAAGAGTATTTTACTTTCTGTTAAGCGTATTTTGAGTTGATTGTTTTCTTCAAGAAAGTCGTTGTCCTCTAGAGCATCCACAAAAATATCATTTTCTTCTCTAGATTCAAATTCCATGAGAAGTCTAAGATCTTGTTCACATTCTTCTTCACGATCAGATAGCCCATCACTGTCTTCATGAATATAATAAATTTTTCTAGTGTTAAGCCGATTCTTATTCCTTCTTGCTACTTCCTTCCCTTTTGCAGGTGTTTCTTTATGAGGACACTTAGCAGCATAATGACCAATTCTTCCACACTCAAAACATTTGAAAGGAATCTTACCTCTGAATCGTCCTATGCCAAGTTGGAGTTTCTTTACAAAATTTGCCTCATCTTCTTCTGAGATATATCCTGATCCTTCTGGTTCTTGTACTTCTTTCCCTTTTGTAGAAGCTCTGAAGACAGCCTCTTTGACTTCAGATGGTCCTCCTCTTCTCATTTCATATGCGGTTAGTATGCCATGAAGTTGTACCATGGTAAGATTTTGAAGATCCTGTTTTTCTTCAAGAGCAGAAAATTTTGACTCAAATTTTGCTGTTAGTGATCTTAAAATTTTCTCAACCAAAGTAGATTCGGTTATTATTTCTCCCAGATTTTTCATACGATTTACAACATCATCAACACGTAAAAAGAAACTGGCAATACTCTCATCACTATGCATCTTCAAATTTTCATATTCAATTCTGAGAGTTTGGAGTTTTGCACTTTTTACCTTTGCATCACCTTCATAACATAGAATGATTTTGTCCCACATTTCCTTTGCTGTATTTAGCTACATGACTTTGACAAATTCAGATTCAGTCAAACTTCTTGTTATAGCATTGACCGCCTTTGCATTTGATTCATAATTCTTCTTTTCATTCGGATCTGTTGGTATTGTAGCTAGATATTGATATACTTGTACAAAAATGGCCCATACATCTGTTCCTATAGACTGAAGATAGGACCTCATCCTTGTTTTCCAGAAGATTAAATTGCTTCCATTAAAGACCGGAGGCTTGATAGATGCTATTCCATCTTGATTGCTCATCTTGCTTGATATTCCTTCTAGCGGCTAAGCTTTTTCAGAAGGACCTGCTCCGAAACCAATTGTTGGGAAAAATACTGAGAGGGGGGGTGAATCATTATTTAGTGCAGACAATAAAACTTTTTACTTTTTCCTTTCTAAAAAACCCATACGCTACTTTCCTGAAGCCAACTCACGTATATACGCGGATATCCTTTGCAGAACTCGCGTATGTCCAGAGATCTAATTATGCATTTAATTCTTAACTTAGATCATTGCATTATTCATTCATCAGATGTTTTAGAAAACAGTAAACAGGTGCAGAAAGAACAAAATAATCATCACACATAAGCAACACACATGAACACCAGGATTTTAGGTGGAAACCGAGTTTGGGAGAAAACCACCGCTATCGTCGTCTCAGTCTTCAATATTTATTATAAAGAAAAATTCTTACAACCATGTACTGGCGCAGACTCATACCAGCACGCAGGCACCCACCTGCAGAAGGCTACAACCTTCTCTCGTTTACCAGCCTCTCCTGGAAGGGAGCTACAACCCCCTGTACTCATTTACTAGCCTCTCGTGGAAGGGAGCTACGACCCCTTGCTCTTGTTTACCAGCCTCTCCTGGAAGGGAGCTACAACCCCCTGACTAAAGGCTTCGACCCTGAGCACCACTGCAGACCACGTTTCATCAATTTTCAAACTGGATCAAACAACTTCGACACAACCCTTCACTTATCAACAATCATACTTTGCCCATTGCTTCATACAGAACAGTGAGACCACTATAACCAGAATATCAGAGCTAACCCAGACTTCAAAATAGATATGCAGATGTAAACTTAACCCAGAACTTCATTAATTCAAATATCATACACTACTTTTATTCATTTAAGTCGTGTGTATATGCGCTCTCATGCAGACCAACCCGCGTGTGCATTCTTCAGAAAACCCTAACTGCTCATACGCTCTTTTCATTCATCTAACCCGCGTATAGATTTGTAACTTTTCAGGACTGTGCAGTTCTTCAGATCAGATAGACAACTCAGAATTCATCCTTCATTTCAGCAAAGATTCGCCAGATCAGAGATCTAAACATTTCTTCATCAGATTTAGAATATACATAGACATTTCAGATCTGGAGATCCCTCTTCATTATTTTCTTCATGGGTGCATTAATTCGGATCAATCATTCAACTGTTACCCACTCCATACAGGTATACTTCAGAGTGAAATATTCATTAGAGCCCAAACACTTGCACCCCCTTTTCACAATGATTTTCTTCTCCTTATATAGATTTAGCCTTTGTCAATACCATGAGCCAAAACCACATCACTTCCGATGGTATTCCTGGACGGGATCAAATAGACAATCCAACGCTCAATACAATGGGTCAATACCATGGTAAAGTCCCCTAGTTTTACAAATTTAGAGTGCAATTAGGCATATGCGACTTGGCACGTACTTTTCCGCGTGCATACGCTACTTCTCCTAAACAAACCCACATATGCTTTGTGATACACACTTTACATTATTGTTCTGTCCCTTACTGATATTTCTTTCTCTGGTACTTCTAAGCTGCTTGTAGAACATCAGATTTACATCATTAATAAACTCATCAAGCATCAAAGACGACTTCATCAAGTAGGTTGCCATCATCTTCATCAAGTGGGTTGCCATCAAGGACAACACATTGCATCATATTGCCAACAAAGGTTTGTGGGACAATATACTTGGGAAAATTTGACTCCCAAAGGAAAACATCATCTGCTTGGTCAATTAACTTATCATGGCTCCAGCAGTGGAGCTCAGGGAGGCTAAAATCAGTGACAGGGTCACTAATTTTAAAGTCTCTGTCTGCAAGGGGGGTACGTTCCACATCAATAACTGGACGTTGCAGGGGATTGAATGTTACAATACCTTGGGAAGCCATTATTTTATTTTATTTTATTCAATTAATTACTCTTTGTGATCAATAAATAAACATAGGACCTCAAGAATACCTCTGAAAGGATGATTTACAGTGTGCAGGAAGGGTTTTGTAGACAATATTGGTTTTATTTTGGTATGGAAAGCTCCTATTGATTAAATAATTACTTTATTTGCTCAAGAACAGACCTTTGCATTGAGGAATACTTGGAAGGGGTAATTTATGTTTGTAGAGGATGTTCTGGAGGTAGCGGAGGCTTTTGAAGGCTTCAATAGTCTTTATAATGCTTCAAATTGGTCTGCACTGGCTTTAGCAGCAAAGAGTGTTGAATTTTTGTGTGAAAAAGCTAAATAACAGGTCGACAGAGTAATCTTTGCTTTGAAATAGGTTGGAAGTAGCTCTCTTTGTGCAAATTTGAACGAACAAATGGTAAAAACGCTTGAAAGGACGGTCTTTATGTTTCAACCAATAATGGTGGAACATATGGGCGTAGAGTTAATTTCAAATGACAAGGTGGTATTATTCGTACAAGCGGAAAACAACTGAGTGATTTTTGCATGGTGAAAAGTAGGTGGGCGGTTTTTGGCATGAGGATGCCATCGAATCGAATTCTGCCATGTAGCATTTAGTGGGGCTGCGAAAGAAACTCATTTCGCAAGGTCTCGATGGTGTTAAATTTTTTACAATTCGGGATGCGAAATAGGATATTGGCCATTGGATCTAGGAAATGGCGATCCGACGGATGGGAAAATAGGATGGATGTATCGGGGATTTGATAGGCGGGGCCCAAGGAATAACATCATGCGGTGTGTTTTAATTTATATGCAAGGGCTTATATATACGGGGTCGGGACTTTATAATTGGCGGGGTTATAGTAAGTGGGCCGAGAAATATATGTAGGTGGGGTTCATATTTTATATTCTTTTTTTCTTTCAGTAGTCCTTTAATTTTTCTTTTAGGACTTCACCCTCTATAAATTTTTTGTTTTTTAAATAGGAAAACAATTTTGCAAAAATCAAAGTATGTACAATATTATAATACTAATCATAGTCAATTCAAAATTACGAATCCTATTACTATAGGACCCTAACACTACTCATCTAACCTGTGCACTTGAGATTCTATTATCTTGGCGCCATTTACTCAATTATAAAGTGTTAAATATTCTCTTTAATTCATAAAGTAAACAACCTGACATTTCTCTCTTCCTTATTATTTTTTAGTTCATATTTATCTCAGGGATCTCTTGATTATTTAATTTCCAAAACTCCCAATATCGTAGTGGACATAGTTGTCAACTAACACGTGAATGGTAGATAGATGAAAAAATACTTCTTGTCTTTAGGACCAAAATAAAGCTTTTTTGCGGGAATTATCTTTGATAATTCCTTTGGGATTTTTTTTGCAATATCATGATATTTTGATAAACAGGAGGGCATGCCACAAGGTTTCATCTCGTATATGTGTTTAGCGTTGGGGTTGCAAATTTTTTTTGATTTTGGATTGCTACTAGTGGTATTGGAACCAATGTTTTTTGCTAAAATTGTTATAACATTACTTTCCACTTCATTTTTGTGAGAGATACCTTAGATCAACTTACCTCAGTTGTTTTCTATAATGCATCCCCTTACAATCTTTTTTTTTCTCCTATGAGTCTTACAAGGAAATTATTAGATGTTATAGGGATGAATTACATAATTGAGTAATTTACGATAATAATCTTGTTACAATTTCATAATTATGAAATAATAATTATTTCATAAGCAAGAAGAATAATATTAGTGATTTGGTGATCATATTTGGATCAAGGACCTAATTGATAACTCAAATTTAGAAGTGTTCGGAAGTGTACTGAACCTGAGCAACCGAATAGATCTCGTCTTCCTAATTCTGGCGTAGTGAACAATTCGAAAAAGCGACACCACATTAAGAAGTTATTGCAGTTTGAAAAGTCCAGTAAGCTGCAATTTTTGGACTTTGACCAAGTTTTACTGGAATTTTGGAAAATTAAAAAGAGAATATTCCAGGGAATATTACCCAAAATAATCCTCGTGTGCCAGTCAGGTCATTCCAAGTGGCACGATGTGATTCATTTTTGGTTGTATGTTGGAATTTTTAAAAAAATTGGTCAAACAAAACTCTGTTGGTGCGGCCGGGGGTCGAAACGTAGACCAGGAATGGTCAAACAAAAATTTGTTTGCACGACCAGGGGTTGAACCCTAGACATTTTTCCCATAGGTCGACGCCCATACCGTTTGTGCTATGGTGTTCCTTAAAACTATATGTCTTGGCGTTCTATTTAAGGTTCAACAGAATCTCGTTTGGGGGTCCGGAGGGGCCAGCCCTAACCCGCGTGTCCAAGACACCAAGTCCGTGGCCGAAAGCCACTAATTGCTGGATAATGCAACCACAACCTCCACCGGCTAGCGTGGTCACATATGGCCATTTAAGGGCATATCTCCACGTGGTTTATGAAAACCATAACCTCAAACATTTAAAACGCTGCAACCATCGTGAATGGCCTATCACATGTAAGTGGTTAATGTTTATTGCCAATGGTTATTTTGCCTGTATATTTGGAGTGGGAGAAGCTATTTTGGCATGGTGATATCTTATATGTAGTTAAATTTAGTCTCTCCACAATTAGTGGAGTTTTTTTGGGTGTCATTGGGAAAAATGAGCTCATGCTCTATCTTGAGCTAGATTCGACCAATTTTCGAGTGCCAATAGTAAATTTAGACTATATCAGACATTCCAGATTCATTGATGAGGTTTTCAGAGCCATTATAGTACTTTTTTGTAGGTGTTTTCTTTAGATAATTTCTAGGGGCCACTAGGGCCACCATGGGCTAGCAACAGTTTGAGGCCTAACCAGGGGAGCTAGAGGCCTTATTCAGAAATCCAATAATCAATTTTGGATGTTTCAGATGATGTGGAACTAATGGTGTGGTTTTCAGAGCCTGTAGAAGACTTTTGAAGGCATCTATTCTTCAGTGAAGTTCAGGGGCCACTAGGGCCAACAAGTGCCAACAACAATTTGAGGCTTAGCTAGGGCAACTAGAGGCCTTATTCAACAAACCAATAGTCATTTATGAGTGTAATGAGCATTATGAATAGAATCGAGGAGTGTGCAGAAGCATTTGAGAACTTCTAGAGCTCGAAAAGCCACAGATTATTTTTCTTTGATCCTAGATCTAGGAGGTGCCACCAGGTGTTGGAGGCGAAACCGGAGCAGCTAGAGGCCAATTTCAAGAAACCAATAGTTTATTATGACTAGTTTTGAAATTATGAATCCACTGAAGAGATTTTCAGAGTCATTTGAAGACTTCTGAAGGTTGAAGAGGCACAAAGAGTTTTCTGGTAGCCCAGGGACAACCGTGGAGGGAGGCCTAAATTGGGGATGCAGTGTTCATTTTGAGAAAATGATCAGTCCATTTTGGAGGTCTGATAAGTCCTAGAGACAACAGGTGAGGTTTTAGGGACAAAAAAAGAATTATTAAGGAGTTAGTGCCATAGATAAGCTCAGTGTAGCTCAAGAGTACCGACTGAAGGAATCAAGTCTAAGGAAGCCTAGTTCAGTTTTCAGAGTGATGAAAGCCACGACAGGGATATAATCGTATTTTAAACCCATTGGTTTAGTTAAGTTAACCATTGGAGTTGAGTTTGTAACCAGTAAAATAATTTTTTCCATAATCCTAAAGAGCCAAGTCAAGATGACAAGAGCTCAAGGAGACATATCCCACGATATTCAGGTGAACTCCTAGATAAAATTTTTTGTTATGTGTTGATTTTTATGTGCTGCATTATGTTATCACTCGGTAATTTCTCCAGGTTCAAGAGAGAACTCACCGAGGTAACCACAAACCTACTTCAAACTCTAGGATCTAGCCTTCCTAGGGTTTAGAGAGGGTTCTCTCGTTAAAGTTTAACTTTGTTTTAATTTGTGAATATTAGGCTAGTTATGAAAGTGAAGTTTTGGTTTTGTTTTGAAGAATTTGGTGGGAAAAATCACTTGAAAGGGTGTATAGTGGGAAATCTATTTTTCCATTGGGCTATGGATTCAAAATCAAGCAAACATGACTAGGATCAAGGGAAAAAAGGTCAAATTTCTTTAGGGAAAGATAGATAATCCTTGGAGATCTTGGAAAGTTGTTTTTGTGAAGTAGTATGATCGGGATAAAGGGCACTTAAGAATCCTTAAATCCGGAAAAGGTAAGTAGTAGGAGAGGTCAAATGAATGAGGGAGCAATTAAGGGTTCTCTACACTGGAAATCAAAGGAAAATATATAAATGATAACTAGTTAAAATAGGGTGATATTAAAATATCCTATAGTAATAATCCTAGTTATACATTCAGATTTAGCATAAACATAAATGGATGCTTGTAACAAAGAAAAGAAACAATGACAAGTGAAGAAAATACTTCACTCCAAATAGCTCATCACATGGATCCTGAAGTATGATGCCAATTTGCTTTGATCCAGTCTGCTACTAGAAGTTTTGACACAAAAAATCTTAAAAGTCCAAGAAGAAATGACTATAACAATCCCAAAAAATTTATTCCACTAAAATACTTCAAAGAGTGAAGTATTTATACAAATTCTAAACTAGAATATCTTGAAAAAATATCAAGATTGGTTTACAAATTTCTCCAACTGTTTTACATGAATAGAACTTAAGTAAATGACATTAAAAAATAATGCATCTATTTGGAACTATTTGTTATGGATAGGTGATGACAAAGAGGAGATTTCAAATTTGATCTCAACCCTTAGTTGATGATGAGGCATCCAAGCCACTAATTGTCTCCTTTCTTTGTGCATTATACTCCAACAATTCTGCAAACTTGGGGTCCAATTATACCTTTTTATTTCTCAATCCGAAATAGATATGTAAAAAGTGAAAGAGGTTATTGTAGATAAATATTCTTTTGAAATAAAACTCTCTCAGTTCCCTAACATTATTCTCCAGCTGTTCACAATTGGCTCTGAAAAATGATGTGTAAAACAGAGTTTTCCATAGTCTGAAATATAGGCTGTACATATGTAAATGTATATCTCATTCTCTAATACCTGTGCAAACAGTGAGATAGGTTTTTGTAGATGAGTCTCTTAGGAAAAAAACCCTCCTTAAGTTTTGTAAGATGTATTTCTTATTGGCCACAATATTCTCTCCAAATTGATGACTTAACAAGAATTTTCTATAAACAGTGCTTTCAAATACTGTTTAATATTTCCAAATCCATAATGGCTGTTAGAAAAGGGGGAGAGGTTTTTTTATATGGACATCTTAGAAACATAAACCTCATTTACTTGTGCAAAATTCATCTTTTATTGGTCATAATAGTTTTTGCAAAACAATGAATTTAAACAAGAAATTTCTGCAAAAATGTCCCTTCTTGCTTTGTTTTCATCTTTTAACCTTACTGTTCTTTAACTGTTTTTACTTTCACTTTGGATAAAATTCATTGTTGTTGAAATTATTTTCATCTTTATTTACCATTTACTGCCTTTGTTTTTACTTTTACTGTTTTACCTTGACTGCTCTGTAACTTTTTTTAACCTTTATTCTGACTTTCATCTGATACACTTTAACTTTGATGATCTTTGACTGTTCTATTTTCACTGTCACTGTGAATTCTTACTTTACTTTGAACTTTAAACTTTACTGTGAGTTCTTCCTTTTACCCTAACTATTATGAATGCCCTGTTTTAATCTTTACATTTAAAATTCTCTTTTATCTTTCACAGGATGACTGTTCTTTAACTCGGATGCCTAGAATATTTTAAGGAAAATCCTTTGAATTCATTTCCTTGTAAGTTATTGGAGTAAAACATATATTTAACAAGTATTTAGATTGTTTTATCCAAATTATCCTTTTGGTAATGACCTGAAAAAATCAAACAATTTGTTAATGAAACAGAGTTCTGCAAGAAGGGATAATGGCTTTGATGAATTGGGAAGACCTGTGAAATGAATTTTTACTTTGGATGTTTAACTTTGTTGGCACTGATTAATTAAGTGTAACAATTCAGGATTCTGAGCATTGGTAAAATAATTTGAATCTTTCAAAGGGTTTCTACAACAAATACACTCTTTGAAGGTAATTAAGGTCTTTATGTAGAGAAATAGGCTTCACTAAGTTTAATATTGACAGAAATAGCTCTTTTTGATGACGAGAAGGTTAATTTCTTGAGTAATACCTATTTTCACAGGTATTAGGCCTTGAAACAGGGTTTCTGAGGTGTCGGACAAGATTTTTTGATGGCTATTGAAGGTTTTTTGGAGGTCGATTGGACGCTTCCAGTGTTCTTGGCAACAATTTCAATGGCTTTCAGGATCTTTGAGTGTGAAAATTGTGTAATGGCGCTCGCTTTTTAAGTCAGAAAAGCTTTGAAAAGGGACATATAATGCATAAAATAATTCAAATGCATGCAATATGAAGTTTTTATAATGTTTTAAGCTTAAAACAATATCGGCATTGAACGCATGTCATATCAGACCAGAGGTGGTTTGGAGCGTGAGACAGAAAACCATAGGCGTTTATCGCATTGGTTATAAGTGGTAAGTGGTTTGGGATGGATCGAATGTGATCCAGTAGGAATTTTCCGCATGGAGGAGAGAGAGAAGAGTGAAACCATCCATTTTACACATATTTGGTGGTTGGGTTATCATGCATCTATTCTGCGGGATATCGGATATGAATCGTTGGATCTAGAAGTTGAAAGCGAAGGGTCGAGATTAATTCGGGAGTTGCATCGAGATACGAGTAGTGGGACCAGGATTTTATATGCTCCGGGAATATTTTTAGGCTTTATAAACTATTCTTTAATAAAGTTTAAACCCTTAGGTGTTAAATAATATAGCGGAGGGGTAATGTTTTTCTTTTAAAACATTTTGTAAAATGTTTGAAATACGCAGGCGTGGTTATTATATATTATACAATTTTAAACCTTTTAAATAGTTTAAAAACTATAAGGGCAGGGTATTTCAATAGAGATAGGTTTAGACCAAAAGGGTTTATAGGCGGGGTTTTTATTTTATGCACGTGGGATAATAAACTATGGTCTAAACTTTACAATAGTGGGTTTTTGGGGGTTATTTAGATATAGGGGAATTAATATCTATGGGAGGGTAAATTAGGGATTTAATAAAAATAGGTTAAAAGTTAATATGAAAAGGGTAGTGAAATGGAAGAACACATGTTATCTCTAAGTAAAATGTGAAAAATAAAGCATTGCTCATTTTTGAAATTATTTCACAAATACTTAGGATAAATGTAATTTTGAGGGTTTTATGAATGTTTTTGAAGGGAATGAATTTAATTATTTTACGGTTACAATTTTTCTAAGTAATAATGTGCCTTTACTTAGGGAAAAGGGGTTTTGATGTATGAATGAAGAGTCAATGTTGATGAATGAGGGTTTAAGATAGGAATTCAATATTTTTAACTTATCAGTCATCGAGCCTTGGGTCGAGTCCCAAAAAAGTCAGAGAAATGCTCTGAGCCTCTCTGACTAAAAGTTTAGAATAATGAATACCTATAGGGGAGGGTAAATTAGTGATTTTTCCCGATGATGCTTTATTACATGCTTGCTCCACTTCTTTCTACCTACCCAATTTTATTTCTAACATTTTTTCTTCATATTGTAGGTGCATTTAGGCTTGCAACCTTAAATTTTTTTTCTTTCAAAGCATAAAACTATCTAAGGCTACCTTATTTCATCCGAGGGCTTAGATTAAATTGTTGAGCTCCTCATTATTCTTTACCTATCTACTGATTTATCAAGCTTAAACTGTTTGACAAATATTTATTCACTATCTAAAACATGAAATTGAAAACATGAAAAGTTAAGATTAAATTGTTTAACTGATCATGGATTATGGCATTTATTGACACTCTGTACATAATCATTATTCTTGCAGTAAAAATAAAATTAGTGGCATTTGGACTTGATTACTTTCAGGTCTTATTTCTTTTTCTTTTGGGGTCCATATTTTTCTAAGTCCTTTGATCTTTCTTTTAGTACTTTTTTACCCTCTTTTTGGCTTTTATTGTTTTTTCATTTTTTTTCAAAATATGGGAAAACAACTTGCAGAAAGAAAGGTATCTACATATTTACAAGACTATCAAAGTCAATTCAAAATTTATGAATCCTATATTGATAGGACCCTAACAGTGGCTTCACATTGGGATGGCATCTCCTTGTGAGATGTCAAGAACACGGTCGACTAGTAGCCTAATCCTTTGAGCCAATCCTAAACATGCATTTGATTTGTTATAAAATCTCTGTGACTGAAACTCTTGAACTGAATTTAGACCTTTTTCTGCAAACTGAAATCTGATCTGAGACTAAAAGGTGTTGCAACCTTAAAACTAAACTACTGAACCATCAATATCTTAGGGCCTTTTCCTTGGCTTTAAATCTTAATGAATTATTTCAAAACTAGCTGAATACTAAAATCTGAAAAGATGCTCAGAATTCTGAGGTTGCACTCATCTACCTACTCTAATCTACTGATAATATTATTGAATCAGGTAATACAAAAATGTCAATGAAGCCAGTCAAGTAGTTGTCGAAATGAATTGATAATTTGACTGCTTGTCATCAAACTTGGAAGCATATCTTGATCATGCGTCTTTATAATCAAAGATATGATGTGTAATGGCAATTGCTGATATATTTGATCCTCATAGATAAAAGATGTTTGCATACTTGAGGTAAAAATAGTCTCCATATAGTTTTCTATAGGATCATCAAAAGCATAATGTATGATTTGTGCTTCTAGGACTTCAATGACCAATTTATTAGATGTATTCTTAATATTAAACCCTGAAACTATTTCTTCAGTCTTGTGCTTGAAAGAATAATCATCCTCAATCTGCAAGTCAAAAGGTAGTACAATTTCCTCTTGCTTTGGAGAAGGAATATTTTCCAAGAATTCCTTTGGATCTCGGAAATTATAAGACTGAATTTGAGAATGCAAAATTTAATGCCATTTCATATTTTTCAGAAATTAACTCAAGAACACATATTTTAAGTTGAGTAGAATAATTTCTTGATTTCAAAATAAGAAAGACAACTCTTAGAAAATCCTCATCAAGCTGAAATTCTAATAAGTCATCCCTGAATTCATTGAAAATCTCATGAGATGAAAGGTTTGCCACATATCCTGTCATCTTGTATCACCATTAATGATTTGGAATATGGATTTTTTGGTTATGGTGTTTCTTCTGAACTTTGAAGTTCTGGATCTTGGACAATGGAGTTTCTAGGTGGATGATTTTAACGTTTGTATGTCCAATCACTGTCCACCATCATAGATCAGATCTGAAACTGTAAAATATTTCTGAAGAAAATGTTAGTCTTCCCTAGTATGATCGCCAGTATGTTATCACTCAGTAATTTCTCCAGGTTCAAGAGAGAACTCATCGAGGTAACCAAAAACCTACTTCAAACTCTAGGATCTAGCCTTCCTAGGGTTCAGCGAGGGCTCTCTATTTAAGGTTTAACTTTGTTTTAATTTGTGAATATTAGGCTATGTATGAAAGTGCAGTTTTGGTTTTGTTTTGAAGAATTTGGTGGGAAAAATCACTTGAAATGATGGATAGTGGGAAATCTATTTTTCCATTGGGCTATGGAGTCAAAATGAAGCAAACATGACTAGGATCAAGGGCAAAAAGGTGAAATGTCTTTAGGGAAAGATAGATAATCCTTGGAGATCTTGGAAAGTTGTTTTTGTGAGGTGGTATGATCGGGATAAAGGGCACTTAAGAATCCTTAAATCCGGAAAAGGGAAGTAGTAGGAGAGGTCAAACGAATGAGGGAGCAATTCAGGGTTCCCTACACTAGAAATAAGAGGAAAACATATAAATGATAACTAGTTAAAAAGAGGGTGCTATTAACATATCCTATAGTAATACTCCTAGTTATACATTCATATTTAGCATAAACATAAATGGATGCATGTAACAAAGAAAAGAAATAATGACAAGTGAAGAAAATACTTCACTCCAGATAGCTCATCACAGGGATCCTGAAGTATGATGCAATTTTGCTTTGATCCAGCCTGCTACTTGAATTTTTGACAAAAAAAAAGCTTAAAATTCTAAGAAGAAATGGCTATAACAATCCCAACAATTTTATTCCACCAAAATACTTCAAAGGGTGAAGTATTTATACAAATTCTAAACTAGAATATCTTGAAAAAATATCAAGATTGGTTTACAAATATCTCCAACTATTTTACATAAATAGAATTTAAGTAAATGACAGTAAAAAATAATTCATCTATTTGGAACTATTTTTTATGGATAGGTGATGACAAAGAGGAGAATTCGAATTTGATCTCAACTCTTAGTTGATGATGAGGCATCCAAGTCACTAACTGTCTCCTTTCTTTGAGCATTTCGCTCCAACAATTCTCCAATCTTGGGGTCCAATTATACCTTTTTATTTATTAATCCGGAATAGATATGTAAAACATGAAAGAGGTTATGGTAGATAAATATTGTTTTGAGAGAAACCTCTCTCATTTCCCTAAAATTATTCTCCAACTGTTCACAATAGGCTATGCAAAAACATGTGTAACACAAAGTTTTCCACAGTCTGAAAAATAGGTTGGACATATGTGCATGTATCTATCATTATATAATACTTGTGAAAAATGTGAGATAGGTTTTTGTAGATGGGTCTCTTGGGAACAAAAACCTCCTTCAGTTTTGTAAGATGTATTTCTTAGCAGCCACAATATTCTCTGCAAATTGATGACTTAACAGGAATTTTCTGTAAACAGTGCTTTCAAATATTGTTTAATATTTCCAAATACATAATGGATGTTAGAAACGCGAGAGAGGGTTTTGGAGATGGACATCTCAGAAACATAAACCTCCTTCAATTTTGAAAAATTCATCTTGTATTGGTCACAATAGTTTCTGTAAAACAATGACTTTAAACAGGAAATTTCTATAAAAATGTCCCTTCTTGCTTTGTTTTCATCTTTTAACCTTACTGTTCTTTTAACGGTTTTTACTTTCACTTTGGATAAAATTCATCGCTGTTGAAAGTATTTTATCTTTATTTACCATTTACTGCCTCTGTTTTTACTTTTACTATTTTACCTTGACTACTTTGTAACTTTTTTTTAAGCTTTATTCTGACTTTCATCTGATACACTTTAACTTTGATGCTCTTTCACTGTTCTATTTTCACTCTCACTTTAAATTCTTACTTTACTTTGAAATTTAACCTTTACTGTGAGTTCTTCCTTTTACCCTAACTATTATGAATTCCCTGTTTTAATCTTTACATTTAAAATGCTCTTTTATCTTTCACAGGATGACTGTTCTTTAACTCATATGCCTGGAATCTTTTAAGGAAAATCCTTTGAATTCATTTCCTTGTAAGTTCTTGGAGTAAAACGTATATTTAACTAGTATTTAGATTGTTTTATCCAAATTCTCCTTTTGCTAATGACTTGCAAAAATCAAACAATTTGTTAATGAAATAGAGGTCTGCAAGAAGGGATAATGGCTTTGATGAATTAGGAAGACCTTTGAAATGAATTTTGACTTTGGATGTTTAACTTTGTTGGCACTGAGTAATTGAGTTTAAAAATTTGGGATTCTGAGCATTGGTAAAAGAATTTGAATCTTTCAAAGGGTTTCTACAACAAATACACTCTTTGAAGGTAATTAAGGTCTTTCTATAGAGAAATAGGCTTCACTAAGTTTAATATTAACAGAAATAGCTCTTTTGGATGACGAGAAGCTTACTTTCTTGAGGAATAACTATTTTCGCAAGTATTAGGTCTTGAAATAGGGTTTCTGAGGCGTCGGACAGGCTTTTCTGATGGCTATTGAAGGTTTTTTGGAGGTCAATTGGATGCTTCCAGTGTTCTTGGCAACAATTTCAATGTCTTTCAGGTTCTTTGAGTGTGAAAATAGTGTAATGGCACTCGATTTTTGAGTCGGAAAAGCTTTTAAAAGGGACTGATAATGCAGAAAAGGGTTCAACTGCATGCAATATGAAGTTTTTATAATGTTTTAAGCTTAAAATAGTATTGAAATTGAATGCATGTCAGATCAGAGCAGAGGCGGTTTGGAGCGTGAGGCAGAAAACCATAGGCGATTATTGCATTGGTTATAAGTGGTAAGTGGTTTGGGATGGATCGAATGCAATCCAGTCGGAATTTTCTGCATGGAGGAGAGAGAGAATAGTGAAACCATCCATTTCACGTATATTTTGTGGTTGGGCGATCGTGCATCTATTCTACATGATATCGGATATGAATCGTCGGATCTAGAAGTTGAAAGCA
The DNA here is from genome assembly GCA_034641835.2 of Pinus albicaulis. Taxonomy (NCBI): domain Eukaryota; kingdom Viridiplantae; phylum Streptophyta; class Pinopsida; order Pinales; family Pinaceae; genus Pinus; species Pinus albicaulis. The sequence goes on from CM076570.1 coordinate 1,366,782,505, forward strand.
AAAGGTTGAGATTAATTTGGGAGTTGCGTCGGGTTAAGAGTAGTGGGACCATGATTTTATATGTGGCGGGAATAGTTTTAGGCTTTATAAGCTATGCTTTAATAAATTTTAAACCCTTAGGCATTAAATAATATAGCGGAGGGGTAATGTTTTTCTTTTAAAACATTTTGTAAAATGTTTGAAATACGTGGGCGTGGTTATTATAGATTATACAATTTTAAACCTTTTGAATAGTTTAAAAACTATAAGGGCGGGGTATTTCAATAGAGATAGGTTTAGACCAAAAGGGTTTATAGGCAAGGTTTTTATTTTATGCACGTGGGTATAATAAACTATGGTCTAAACTTTACAATAGTGGGTATTTGGGGGTTATTTAGATATAGGGGAATTAATATCTACGAGAGGGTAAATTAGGGATTTAATAAACATAGGTTAAAAGTTAATATGAAAAGGGTAGTGAAATGGTTCAAATGCACTAGCCATGCAAGACATGTGTATGGAGGCTGAAAAGTGAGGGTGTTGTACTCTCATCTACTATATAGATCAGTATATCAGTCTTTTGGGGTCCAAAATATTTCCAATGGGGAGGTCTGATAAAATTTAGATCAAGGACCTAAGTGATAGCTCAAATTTAAAAGTGTTCAGAAGTGTACCGAACCTGAGCGACCAGAAAGACCTTGTCTTCCTGATTCTGGCGCCGCGAACGGTTCAAAATCCTGACACCCTATGAAGAAGTTATTGCAGTTTGAAAAGTCGAGTAAACTGCGATTTTTGGACTTTGACCAAGTTTGACTATAATTTGAGAAAATAAAAAGAGAATATTCCAGGGAATATTCTTGAAATATTCGTCGAAATATTCCCTAGAATATTCCTTTGTCGCCAGATAGGTCATGCCAAGTGGCACGAGGTTACCACGTGGCCCAGGAATGGTCAAACAAAAAATTGTTGGCGTGGCTGGGGGTCCAACCTTGGACCTCCTGCCCGTATGCCCGCACCCATACCATTTGTGCTATGATGTTTCTTAACACTATATGTCTTCACATTCTATTTAAGGTTCAACAGAATTTCGTTTCGGGGTCCAAAGGGGCCAGTCACAAGGGCCAGCCCCTCCCCGCATGTCCAAGACCCCAAGACCATGGGCCAAATCCACTAACCGCTAGCTAATACAACTGCATCCTCTGCTGGTCAACGCGGTCACATATGGCCGTTTCAGTGCAGATCTTCGCGCGGTTTATGAAAACCGTAACCTCCAATATTTAAAACTTTGTAACCGTCGTGAATGGCCTATAACATGAAAATGGTTAATGTTTAATTCCAACGGTTAGTTTGGAGGTATATTTGGAGCGGGAATGCCAATTTTTGCATGGTGCTATCTTATCTGCAGTTAACTTCAGTCTCTGCACTATTAGTGGAGCTTTTTTGGGTGTCATTGGGAAAAATGAGTTCAGGCTCTATCTTGAGCTAGATTCGACTAGTTTTTGGAGTGCCAATAGTCAGTTTTGACTATTTTGGACATTCTAGACTCATTGGTGAGGGTTTCAGAGCCATCGGAGGACTTTGGAGCAGGTTTTTTTCTTCAGAGAATTTCTAGGGGCTGCTAGGTCCTCCATGGGCCAACACCAGTTTGAGGCCTAGCCAGGGGAGCTAGAGGCCTTATTCATAAATCCAATAGTCAATTTTGGATGTTTTAGATGTTCTGGAACTAATGGTGTGGTTTTCAGAGCCCTTAGAGGAATTTTTAAGGCCTATATACTTCAGTGAAGTTCCAGGGGCCACTAGGGCCAGGAAGTGCTAGCAGCAGTTTGAGGCCTAGCCAGGGCGAGCTGGAGGCCTTATTCAACAAACCAATAGTCATTTATGACTGTAATGAGAATTTTGAATCCAATGGAGGAATTTTTAGAATCTTGTGAGGACTTCTAGAGCTCAAGAAGCCACAGATAAGTTTTCTTTTACCCCAGAGCCAAGGGGTGCCACCAGGTGTTGGAGGCGAAACCGGAGCAGCCAGAGGCCAATTTCAGCAAACCAATAGCTTATTCTGACTATTTTTGAAATTATAAGTCCATTGAAGGGGTTTTCAGAGTCATTTGAATACTTTTTAAGGTCTAAGATCCACAAGGAATTTTTGGGCAGCCCAGGGCCAACCGTGGAGGGAGGCTTAGATTTTGGATGTAGTGCTCATTTTGAGCAAATGATTAGTCCATTTTGGATGTCTGGTATGTGCTAGAGATAGTAGGTGAGCTTTCAAGGACAAAAAAAAAATTCTAAAGGAGTTATTTCCATAGAGAAGATTAGTGTAGCTCAAGAGTACCGACTGAAGGAATTAAGTCTAAGGAAGCCTAGATATGTTTTCAGAGTGATGACAGCCATGACAAGGATATAATGGTATCCTAAACCCATTGGTTCAATTAAGTTAACCATTGGAGTTGATTTTGTAACTTGTAAAATAAATTTTTCCGTAATCCCAAAGAGCCAAGTCAAGATGACAAGAGCTCAAGCAGACATAGCCCACGATATTCAGGTGAAATCCTAGATTAAATTTGTTGTTATGTGTTGATGTTTATTTGCTGCGTCATATGGCTGTTTCAAATGTTTAATTTCAGCAAAAAAAATGGACTTAAAACACTTAAACAGTTAAATAACATAAACCTATTTCAAATATAAAATTCCGCAAAAATTCAAGTATAAGCTAGTTCTTTTATTTGTTTAACTGAGTGGGAGGTTCTTGAAAAGCATAACAAGTTACGCAACCCATTTTAAGATTATTTGGAAAGTCTTATAATTGAACATGAAACTTGTGCATGGCTTGTAATTTATTGGTTCACATGGCATCTAGACATCCATGACTTGTCTCCACCCAATGCACAATCCATAAAGCCAAACTCCGCACGGTCTTATGTGTATACATATATCTTCCTAGATATAAAAATGGTTTTATAATGAGACTCCCTTAGGATTGAAGGAAGAAGAGAGGAATAGTGTTATATCAATGATGCTGGTGAAACATTTCCATAATTATCTTATATTACATTTTGAATGAGCCTAGTTTTTGAGGAAGTCATGAAAACAGAGGAACCAAACAATTTAAGGAGAAAAAATATTACAGATGAGGTATAATTCCTTATGTTTTTTCACTATGATATGAATGCAAACTACTTTCTTTCTCGATTTCATGTCTATGCATGTGATGAATGTGCTTGATATATTGTTGTGGATGAAAATATAATCCTTGTTTGTTTGTGAGTGTATGTTAGGTTTCAGATCAAGTGGTTGGAATAGAATTTCTAAATAAAGGACAAGTTTTTTAGCTGTAATAGGATTCTACATACTACATCAACCTACTATGGGTTGATGTACAATAATATATCCAATTGTATTTGTTATTTATATGAATGGTTATGGAATTTCACTTACAGAATCAAATTGGTCATTCCACACACTATCTATAAGATCTTGAGCTAAGATCTATGGAGCAACAACTTCTTTGTCTATGTGCAACTTTAGGACAAACAAAATTGGCTACCATACTGGGGAGAAATCCCTCGTGTTTGTGTTCTCATTTTCTTTTCCATATCCCATTATTTTGTTTATTTCTAAATGATTTTCTTTTCTTTTCCATATCCCATCATATGTAATCTCTAAATTTCTTAGAGGCGCCAACCTCAAATATATGTAGACACCAACTTGCTTTTGGCAGTTTGATCTAATATTTCATAGGATTTTCAAACTGAGAGCACCAATAACATACTTTAATTTTAGTTTTCTTTCATTTCATCACTCTCACATAGGAAACTCTTCTTTTCAACTCCTCCACCTCTATAGGATTCTCAATCTTCTACAAGAACCCACTCCCTTAATCCACAACACTATATTTCCGTGATTTTCTCACTATTCGTCTCCACTTATCTCATTTCTCTCATGATGTTCACAATTTAGCTCTCTCAAATTATTCATAGAATTGTGGCCATTTTTTCTTAGGAAAATTCCAAACTACTTTAGAACTAGAGCTTCATTTATTTTTCTCTAGGATCAAGAAATCACTTTTCAGATTTTCTATTGCATGAAACAGTACTTCTCTACTCATATAGCATGTGCACTTGTGATTCTATTATCTTGGTGATATTTACTCAATTACAAAGTGTCAAATATGATCTTTTATTAACAACCGTCACAACCTCACATATTTCTCTTCCTTATTATATTTTAGTTCATATTTATCTCAGTGCACTCCTAATTATTTAATTTCCAACACTATCTCGATATCATAGTGGATATAGTTGTCAGCTAACACGTGAATGGTAGATAGATGAAAAAATACTTCTTACCTTGAGGACCAAAATAAAGGTTTTTTGTGGGAATTATCTTTTATAATTTCTTTGGGAATTTTTTGCAATATCATGATATTTTGATAAGCATGAGGGAATGACAATAGGTTTCATCTGGTATATGTGTTTAACATTGGGGTTGTAAACTTTTGTTGATTGTGGATTGTTACTAGTGGTATTGGAACCAAACTTTTTTGTTAAAGTTGTTTTAACATTACTTTCCACTTCATTTTAATGAGAGATACCTTAGTTCAATTTACCTCAATTGCTTTCTATAATGCATCCCCTTACAATATTATTTTTTATCCTATGAGTATTAAAGGAAGTTTTTAGATGTTATAGGGATAAATTACATAATTGAGTAATTTACCATTAATACTATTCTGTCACAATTTCATAATTATGAAATAATAATAATTTCATAAGTGAGAAGAATAATATTAGTGAGTTGGAAAGGCTTATAATTGAGCATGAAACTTGTGCATGACCTTGTAATTACTTGGTTCACATGGCATCAAGTCATCCATGACTTGTATCCACCTAATGCACAATCCATAAAGCCTAACTCTGCATGGTGTTATGTGTATAGATATATCCTCCTAGATATAAAAATGTTTTTATAATGAGACTCCCTTAGGAGTGAAGGAAGAAGAGAGGAATAATAGAGTTATATCAATGATATTCGTGAAATATTTCCATAATTATCTTATATTACATTTTGAATGAGCCCAATTTGTCAGTAAGTCATGAAATAGAAGAACCAAACAATTGAAGGAGAACAAATATTACAAATTAGGTATAAATCCTTACGTTTTTTCGTTATGATATAAATGCCAACTACTTCCTTCTCGATTTCGTGTCTATGCATGTGATGAATGTGCTTGATTTATTGTTGTGGATGAAAATATCATCCTTGTTTGTTTTTGTCTGTATGTTGGGTTTCAGATCAAGTGGTTGGAGTAGAATTTCCAAATAAAGGACAAGTTGTTTAGCTGCAATATGAGTCTATAGAATACATCAACCTACAAGGGATTCTGGTACAATAATATATCCAATTATATTTATTGTTTATATGAATTTTTATGGAATTTCACTTACATAATTAGATTTTTCATTCCACACACTATCTGGTAGACCTTCAGCTAAGATCTATGGAGAAACAACCTCTTTGTCTATGTGGAACTTTAGGACAAAGATAATTGGTGACCATACTGGGGAGAAATCCCTCATGCTTGTGTTCTCCTTTTCTTTTCCATATCCCATCATATATGTAAGCACTAACTTTCTTAGAGGCACCAACCTTAGATATATGTAGACACCAATCTACTTCTGGCAGTTTGATCTTCTCTTTCATATGATTTTCATGCTGAGAGCACCGATAACATTCTTTAATTTTAGTTTTCTTTCATTTCACTACTCTCACATAATAGACTATCCTTTTCAACTCCTCCACCTCTATAGGATTCTCAATGTTCTACAGGAACCTGCTCACTCAATCTGCAACACTATATTTCTTTAATCTCCTCACTATTGAGCTCCACTTCTCCCGTTTCTCTCATGATGTTCACACTTTATCTCTCTCACATTATTCATATAACTGTGGCTATTTATTCTAGGGAAAATTACAAATACTTTAGAAGTAGAGCTTCATTTAATTTTCTATAGGATCAAGAAAGCACTTTTGAGATTTTCTATTGAATGAAAAAATACTTATCTACTCATCTAATCTGTGCACTTGTGATTCTATTATCTTTACTCAATTAAAAACTGTCAAATATTCTCTTTAATTCATAACCAACACAACCTCACATATCTATCTTCCTTCTTATTTTTTAGTTCATATTTATCTCAGTGCACTCTTAATTATTTAATTTCCAACACTATCCCAATATTGCAATGGATATAGTTGTCAACTAACGCATGAATGGTAGATAGATAAAAAATACTTCCTGTCTTGAGGACCAAAATACAGGTTTTTTTCGGGAATTATCTTTGATAATTCATTTGGGATTTTTTTGCAATATCATCATATTTTGAAAAACACAAGGGCATGACACAAGGTTTCATCTGGTATATGTGTTTAGTGTTGCGGTTGTAAACTTTTGTTGATTGTGGATTGTTACTAGTGGTATTGGAACCAATTTTTTTGTTAAAGTTGTTATAACATTAATTTCCACTTCATTTTAGTGAGAGATACCTTAGTTCAACTTACCTCAATTGTTTTCTATAATGCATCCCCTTACAATCTTGTTTTTTCTCCTATGAGTCTTACAAGGAAGTTATTAGATGTTATATTGATGAATTACATAATTGAGTAATTTACCATAATTATTTTGTCACAATTTCATAATTATGAAATAATAATTATTTCATAAGTGAGAAGAATAATCTTAGCTAGTAGGAAAGTCTTATAATTGAGCATGAAACTTGTGCATGGCTTGTAATTGCTTGGTCCACATGGAATCAAGAAATCCACGACTTGTATACACCTAATGCATATTCCACAAATCCTAACTCAACATAGTCTTATGTGTATAAATATATTCTCCCAGATATAAAAATGGTTTTATAATGAGACTTGCTTAGGAATGAAGGAAGAAGAGAGGAATAATAGAGTTATATCAATGATGTGGGTGAAATATTTCCATAATTATCTTATATTACATTTTGAATGAGCCCAGTTTGTCAATAAGTGACGAAAATAAAAGAACCAAACAATTAAAGGAGACCAAATATTACAAATTAGGTATAATTCCTTTTTTTTTTGTTATGGTATGAATGCAAACTAGTTTCTTTCTCGATTTCATATCTATGCATGTGATGAATGTGCTTGATATATTGTTGTGGATGAAAATATCCTTGTTTGTTTGTGAGTGTATGTTGGGTTTCATATGAAGTGATTGGATAGAATTTCAAAATAAAGGACAAGTTTTTTAGCTGTAATAGGAGTCTACAGACTACATCAACCTACAAGGGCTTGAGGTACAATAACACATCCAATAATATTTGTTTTTTAAATGAATGGTTATGGAATTGCACTTAATTATATTGGTCATTCCACACACTATATATTAGATCTTGAGCTAAGATATATGGAGAAACAACTTCTTTGTCTATGTGAAACTTTAGAACAAAGATAATTGGTGACCTATTGGGGAGAAATCCCTTGTGTTAGTGTTCTCCTTTTCTTTTCCATATTTCTTGCTTTTGTTTATTTATAATGATTTTTTTTTTCTATCTCTTTCTATATCCATTTATTTTCTTTTCAAACAACTTTTAATTTTATTATGTGTTGGTTGAATTTCCCCAGATGTGTTAGATCTAAGATTATTTTATAACTTATTAAAAAAAAAAAAGAGGAAAAAATAGGTTGCAGTTTTTAGATCAAATTTTGTAAATTTCTATATATATTTTGAATGAAATTACTACATATATGAGTTCTCATTGAAATTTTAGCCCAATTAAAAAAAAGGAAAAAAATCTAAAATAGTGTCCACATGAGAAAGATATGGCCAATTGAAAATTAGCTACTTTTCTTATTTTTCATGACCACTACGTATGTTTGTTTTTTAACATCTCTTAATAGAGACCTATGATTTACAATAGAACAAAAACCACTAGACCAAGAAATTTCCTAACTTTTTTCTCATATATAATATTACATGTTTATGAGATATATTTAGTAACATATTATCTTTGAAATTTGTTTCTCTAATTTTTTTCCTTTAATTTTCGACTGAATTTTGGTTTTTTTTTTTTGCCGAGATCGAAATTGAATTTCGATGTTTGAAACATGGATTTATAATTTTATATTTGTGGGGGGGGGGGGGGTAATGAATCATATATAATTCGTATTTTCTTTTCTATAGGATATCTTATTGCATCTTGAACCTTGTGGTATTTTGTGAGAGATGTTATCCATTAGTTTCCTAGTTTGGTGATAGATCTCTTCAACATTTTTATGACATCATGAGCTTAATCTAATTCACCTAGGTTGCATTTTTGTTCTTTTGATTCAAAATATTTCAAGGATAACCAAGTTTTTTGGTAGTTTAAGTCTTGATTGGTTGCCTTGCGATTTAGATTGTTTTCCCTTGTAGATCATTGTGATTATAGTTTGTTGGCTTCTTGCATTGAGTTACAAATTGAAATGTTCTTTGTGTTTTTTGTAATCTTGTTGTTTTTCTAGATTTGATAAGCCATAGTTCACATCCTTGTGTTTAAAAGTCTTAGCTTTGATATTTTGTGTGTCTTTTGGTGCTTTTGTCTTTGCATCTTAAGAGTGATTGATTTGATTTAAAAGTTGTTTAATGCATTGGCTCTTTATGTGAATTTGGTGAATATAAAAAGATCATTGAGAGAGGTTGTGCACTTTTTATTTTTCACTTGGGAAAAGAAATACTCTCTACCCTTTATCTATTTTAATTTCAATTGGAAATGAAATTGCATCCTTTATTCAACTTGAAAATTGGATTGATCTCAAGTATTTATACACCATCTCAGTTTCACTCTGTACCCTCAGGTAACCAAAAATCTTGAAAATAAAGTATTAATAAAACAATGACATCTTTTTGGTTATATCAGAAGAAAATTATCCTAGGGTTGTGGATCCTTGGAGTAGGATTATAGATGATACTCTTCAATGCTGCAAGAATAAAACTAGCTTAATTTATGAGAAAAAATACATTTTCACATCAGATGCTTAGTAGAAAATTCCTCTTACATAAGATTTAAGCACACATTTGCATCAAAACCTATGGAGTGAGATCCCCACTCCCTAGCTACCAGTGTTCATTAGTTTTTCGTGTGTTAATGAGGATATATTGAGGATGTGTATGACTTTATTTGAGAAATATATCGAGATTCTTCAGCCATATATACCTTACCTACACATATGGTTCTAATCTCACATGTCATGATAATTGTTTGATTATGACTTAGTAACCATAACGACATATCGTTTAGGGTTCTTCAATAGGCTATTATGGGTGGGAAGTTTGCACGGTACTGTTACATGTTATTTTTTCACCATGACATTTGACTATCTATATAGGTTCATCACTACCTATATTATGCTCCCTTAAAGGTCAAAAACCCTAATGTTCCTAAACCAAGTCTTGGAATTTGAGAAAGCTCATTAAAACCCTTAAACGTTTAACTATGCACTTTTCCTATCTCTTTCCCCCGGATCTGCAAATATTTTTTCTATAGCCTGCGGCACATCCTGCACGTTTTGCTTATAAAATCCGCAGACCCTCGTAAATAGTAAAATTAAGGAAAAAATAATTTCTAGCAGCCCAACTGGTCAAATATTCTCCCAAATGGAAGCTTCTACAAGCGCGTTCAGTTCGAGCTTTATCCTCTACTCATGAGCTCTATCCCTTCACTCATGGAGTTTATCCCTTGGTATATGGAGCTCAAATCCCTTCATGAGAGTAATCCATCCCATTCTTTATGGAATTGAAGCTACCTCCTGTTGGGAAAAATACTGAGAGGGGGGGTGAATCAGTATTTATTGCATATTCGAAACTTTTACTTTTTCTTGCTTCTAAAACCCATACGCTACTTTCTTGATACAGACTCGCGTATATACGCAGATACCCTTTATGAAACTCGTGTATACACAGAGATATAATTATGTCATTAATTCTTCACTTATATCATTCCATCATTCATTCATCATATGTTCAATAAACAGTAAACATGTGCAGTAAGAACAGAATAAACCATCACACAAAGCATCACACATGAACACCAGGATTTTAGGTGGAAACCCAAGACGGGAGAAAACCACCGCTGCCGTTGCTCAGCCTTCAATATTTTATTATAAAGAAAAACATCTTACAACATATGTGCTGGCGCAGACTCCTACCAGCACGCAGGCACCCACCTACGCTTGTTTACCAGCCTCTTCTGGAAGGGAGCTCCAACCCCCTGACTCATTTACCAGCCTCTCCTGGAAGGGAGCTATGACCCCCTGATCTCGTTTACCAGCCTCTCCTGGAAGGGAGCTACAACCCCCTAACAAAAGGCTACAACCCTCAGCACCTCTATGGACCACGTTTCATCAATTTTCACACTGGATCCAACCCACACAATTTATCTTAAGGAACATTCATCAATTCAACAACTTGCTCAATATTCAAACTCCCCAGATCAACATTAACAGATAGCAGTACTCATCAGAAACAGATAGCAGTACACATCAGAAATAGATATCAGCAAGACAACAGATCAGACATCTCACAACTTCAGCAAACCCTAGTTTTGCATACGCATTTTCCTTTCACTGATCCCGCGTATATATGCGTCTTCTACCATACAAACCCGCGTATACTTCTGTACATATTACAGAGCTAATTTCACTGCGCATACGCACTTTTGTTTCAGTTAATCCGCGTATATATGCGCTTCCTCTGCGGCGAACTAGCGTATGGTTCTTCAGACATTTAGGTCATTGCAATTCTTTAGAACAGATACATCACACAGATTTAACCCTTTACTTCAGACAGATGTTCGCCTCATTTCCGATCCAATCATTCTACAAACAGATCTAGAAGATACAGATACATTTTAGATCTAGATTCCCTTCTTCATCATTTTCTTCATTGGTGCATCACAGATTCAGATCTATCATCAAACTGTAACCCTTTTCATTCAGATATACTTCAAAGAGAAGTATTCATTCAAGCTCAGACATCTTGCACCCACACTCATGTGATTTGCACAATGAATTTCTTCTCCTTATATAGGTTTACCCTTTTTCAATACCATGAGCCAAAACCACATTACTTCCGATGGTATTCCTGGACGGGGTCACATAGATGAATCATTACTCAATACAATGGGTCAATACCATGGTGGTTACCCCTTGTTTTGCACTTTATGAGTGCTTTTTCCCATACGCGACTTGGAACGTTCCTTCCCGCGTGCATACGCGACTTTTCCTAGACAAATCCGCATATGCCTTGAGACATACTCTTTTCATCATAGATCTAGCACATACTGAATTTCTTTCTTCATTACCTTCTGTACTCACTGTAGATACATCATATTTACATTATTTAACAAGTTTATGAAGACATATTCTATCAAGCACAACTTCATCAATTGGATTGCCATCAAGGACATCACATGCCAACAATCTCATGTATTCATTCTCATTTAGTGGGTTGCCATCAAGGACAACATTCTGCATCATATTGCCAACAATCTCCCCCTTTGGACTTGATGGAAACCACGATGGTGTTTGATCACCACAACAGATAGGTACATTAAGAATACAAAGACACCATGTCACTCTCCCCATTCTTTGATACCATTCTTTCTCTCCATTTCAAACACCATGTCACTCTCCCCATTTGACATCAAGGGCAAAGGGCGGATCAAGATCAACACACGGTTTTTCTCCTTATGTAGAAGGAAACGTTCTGCAGATCTGATGTACACTGAAGTGACCAAGCTCCCCCTGAGCTCATGCTGAATCTTCAAACATATTTTTTAATGAAGTACATGACTATGACCTTCCTATCACCAAAGACTCATACATACATCAAATATCCATCCAAATGGATTTACATAAGAGACTCAACTATCCAACCAAGTGGGTTTACAAATTTTTACAAGTCCTTGCATGAATGAATATTACAATTTTACATCATGAGTCTCAACATGACCTTTTCATCAAATTACAAATATGACTTTTCATGACCAAAACCAGAAAGACCTCAAGAGAGATCATATATCAGAACCATCATAATGCCAACAATGCATTATACTAGGGCTCCCCCTGACAATGTGCATCCAATGCATCCTTTCCATATGGCCAAGGCTCCTCCTTAACTTGTGCAACCTGAACACTTTCAACAACAAGTCATTAGCAACAAACTCTGCATGATCTGTCCATATCTCTGAATCATAAGACTTCCGTCTCATCCAACAGATACTCTTTATTAAGTAACAATTCGGGCTCATCCATGATCTTCAACATAAGAAACCAAGTATCATTTCATCATTATTTTGAGCTGAGAAAATAAGTTGATACAGAGTCAATAATGCAGTTATTAATAGTCAGACTGATGCTCCCCCTGAACCTCTGCTCCAGATCTTTAGCTATCATATAAATTATCTTATCAGTAATGAATACGCGACTGTGTCTGCTGTAACTCACGTGTATACGCGACTTTTGTTCATGTAACCCACGTATGGAAAGTGAATCATTGAAAACTTCACATTCCTTCATCTCCCCCTGAGTTTGTCCTTCCTGTACCTGTCTTCTTTACATCAAATGCCCTGTCAGTGATAATCATAACCAGAATAACCAAAACAATATTGAAAAATGCTGGCCCCAACCAAAAATTGTCAGCAATTATCCATACGCGGCTTTATGTTAATATACTCGCGTATATACGCGACTGTGTTTCAGTAAAACCGCGTATTCAAATTAATCTTCTGAATTTAAGCAGATTTGTTCTTTTGACTGGCAGAGACTACTCCCAGTTTCTGTCTTAGATACTCGAACGCTTCCCTAGGCAGAGGTTTGGTAAAGATATCAACAACTTTTTCCTTGGAAGGAACATACTCCAACTTCACCTTTTGTTCAAGCACTTGTTCACGTAAGAAGTGATACTTGATGGGAATGTGCTTGGTCTTCGAATGCATAACAGGATTCTTTGAGATACTGATGGCACTTGTATTATCACACCTAATGGGGACAGGAGGTGTACATTTGATTTGAAAATCTTGCAAGGTTTGCATCATCCAAAGGAGTTGAGTGCAACAAGATGCGACAGCCACATATTCTGCTTCTGCTGTAGATAATGCAATAGAATTTTGCTTCTTGCTGAGCCAAGATACCAATCAGGGTCCCATATAGAATGTACCACCACTCGTGCTTTTCCGATCATCAACATTTCCTGCCCAATCTGCATCAGTGTAAGCATGAAGAGTAAGATCAGCATTCTTTGGATACCATAGTTCAAAGTCTTGAGTTCCTTGTAGATACTTGAAAATTATTTTGACAGCCTGAAGGTGAGACTCTTTTGGATTAGCTTGGAATCGTCCAACAATCCCAACTGCATGCATAATGTCTGGCCTAGTCCCAGTGAGATAGAGTAGACTTCCTATCATTGATCTGTATTCTGGTTGATTCACCGTGGGAGAATCATCATGAGAACTGAGATTGAATCCGGTTATCATTGGTGTACTAACAGGTTTGCATTCTTCCATGCCATACTTCTTCAGAATTTGCTTAAGATATTTTTCTTGTGATAGGAATATACCATCTGCAGTTTGATGCACTTGCAAGCCAAGAAAGAATGTTAGTTCCCCCAGTAAGGACATTTCAAATTCTTGTTGCATGACAGAAGCAAATTTTTGACTCATAGATTCTTCGTTACTCCCAAAAATGATATCATCAACATATACAATCACAATAAATAGTTTATCATTTTCAATTTTTGTGTATAAGTTGCTATCAGCAGACCCCTTTGAAAATCCTTGTTGATGAAGATATTTGTCAAGACGATAATACCATGCCCTTGGAGCTTGTTTGAGACCATATAGAGCCTTTTTAAGTCTACAAACAAGATTTTCATCATTTCCCAAAATGAATCCTTCTAGTTGTTCTATATAGACTTCTTCTTCTAGATCACCATTGAGAAATACAGATTTAACATCCATTTGATAAACTTTGATTTGTTGAAAACTTGAAAAAGCAAGAAACATTCTTATGGCTTCAAGTCTAGCTACAGGAGCAAAAGTTTCTTCAAAGTCTATGCCTTCTTGTTGAGTATACCCCTTGCAAACCAGTCTAGCTTTGTTTCTTATAACATCCCCATTCTCATTTAACTTGTTCTTGAATATCCATTTAGTTCCAATGATATTTTTATCATGTGGTCTTGGCACCAATTCCCAAATGTGATTCTTTTCAATTTGATCAAGCTCTTCATTCATGGCTTGAATCCAACATTCATCTTTGCAAGCTTGATTGACATTGTGTGGTTCAATTGTGGATAGAAATGCCAGATAGCTAGAAGATCCCACAAGAGTCCTCCTTGTTTGTACACCTGATTCCTTGTCTCCCAAAATTTGAGATTTAGGATGATTCTTTGAACATATCTGGATGGAGCCTTTTTGGATAAATCATCTTCAGGTTCTTCATTGGATCCACTGTCTATATCATTTCCATTTGATGTAGAAGGACAAAAATCACCATCATCTTCTTCTGTTGCTTGTTTTTCTTCTTTAGGAGCTGCAGGAGACTCATCAATAACAACATCAATACATTCAACAATCTTTCGAAGCCTTTTATTGTAACATTTGTATGCTTTGCTTGTAGATGAGTAACCAAGAAATATCCCTTCATCTAATCTAGGTTCAAACTTGCCAAGCTTTTCATCATTATTTTTGATAAAGCATTTGCTTCCAAAAACTCTAAAATGCTTTACAGAGGGAGAATTACCATACCAGAGTTCATATGGAGTTTTATCACTATTTATCTGAACATGTGCCTTGTTGAGAATGTTTGCTGCCGTATGTGCTGCTTCTCTCCAGAAAGTGTCAGGTGTTCCAGAATCATCAAGCATAGCTCTAGCCATTTGTTGAATTGTTCTATTCATTATTTCTACTACGCCATTTTGTTGTGGAGTGCCAGCTACAGAGAACTGTATTTTTATGCCATGTTGTTCACAAAATTCAAGGAATTCATTTGATGTATATTCTCCTCCTCGATCAGATCTAAGACACTTGATCTAATTCATTTTCAGCCAGTGCTTTGAAGATCTGAAATTTGTCAAATGATTCATCTTTGTGTTTAATGAACCCGATCCAACACATTCTAGAGTAATCATCAATAAATAAGATATAGTATTCTTCCCCACGTGGTGACTTTTTCCTCATAGGTCCACATATGTCAGCATGAATGAGTTCAAGAGGCTTACTTGATGATCCTTCTTTGGCATTAAATCGTACTCTGGTCTACTTACCGAATTGACAAGATTTGCATATGATACTTTCTAGTAGATTAATATTTGGAAGACCACGAATAGCTTGAAGTCTGCTTGCTTTGTTGATTTGAGAGAAGCTCAGATGCCCCAGCCTTCTATGCCATAGCCAATTTTCTGAAGACTTGCTCAAGTAACATTGATCTTTGCAGTTCAGTACATACAAGTTGCTTGG
Organism: Pinus albicaulis; assembly: GCA_034641835.2. Taxonomy (NCBI): domain Eukaryota; kingdom Viridiplantae; phylum Streptophyta; class Pinopsida; order Pinales; family Pinaceae; genus Pinus; species Pinus albicaulis. Next base: position 1,366,798,005 of record CM076570.1, read on the forward strand.
ATTTCTTTTCCCTTTTATAATAATTTTACCTGTATCAAGATCACGAACCACACATTCTTTTGAACTAAAGACAACTTCAGTTCCTTGATCACACATTTGACTTACACTTAACAGGTTATGTCTTAATCCATCCACATACATGACATCATTAGCCTTCACCTTTTCTTTTAGAAATACTGACCCTTTTCCTTTAATTACAGCAGGAGTATCATTTCCAAATGTAACTTTATTTTCTTTTTCTAGAGCATTATATGGAAGAAGTTTGCTTTTTTCACCTGTCATATGTCTTGAGCACCCACTATCAATGTACCATTGATTTTCTTCACCTTCTGCAAATAACGCTATCCCACAATTTTCAAACGGTATTTCTTTCTTTTTCCACACTTTAGAGCTTTAGGGAACATGCTCTTTCGGCTGGACCTTGCTCCTACATTCAGATTCTTCATGACCAAAGTTATTGCAATAAGTACATTCAACTTCGTTTTGAAGAGGAGAAAAGTTGTTATAGGTGTTCTTCTTTGGTTCAATATTCATCCTTTTCTTTCTTGCTTCTCTTGTCATGATGGTTTTATATGCAACACATTGAACAAATTTATGACCAAAATTGTGACATGAGAAACATTGTCCATTGAAGTAGAAATTTCTGCGATCATGAAATCTTCTATTTGAATTTACCTGTTGGTTGTAGCTTCTTTGAAAGATCTCCCTGTTAGTGTTTCTTGAATTGAGATGATCATGCTTTACCTATAAAGATCCTTTGTTCCCTTGCTGAGTGGCTGAATGTAGTGAACCAGCTGTGGCTGCTTTCAGATAATTTGGTGCTGAAGTCTGGGAAGATTCCCCAGTATATCCAAGCCTGTTTTTATAAGAGGAGACCGTTGTACCTTGATAATCTCATCTAAGGTTTCTGAACCTTTAGAAAATCTAAGATTGAGAGATTTTACTTTCTCATTATCTTTCCTTAGACTTACTACTTCACACTCCAATTCCTCAATGCGTTTTTCCTTTGCTTCAAGCTGATTTTCAAGAGTCTCTATGATTATGGTCTTTTCTTCTAGGCTTACTTTGAGTTGATTGTTTTCTTCAAGAAAATCATTGTCTTCTAAAGCATCCACAAAAGTATCCCTTCCTTCTCTAGATTCTTTTGCCATGAGTAGTCTAATATCTTGTTCACATTCTTCCTCACTATCAGATAACCCATCACTATCTTCATTAATATAGTAACTTTTTCTTGTGCTAGATCGATTCTTATTCCGTCTTGCTACTTCTTTCCCTTTAGCAGATGTTTCTTTATAAGGACATTTTGCAGCATAATGACCAACTCTTCCACAATAAAAACATTTGAATGGAAGCTTACCTTTGAATCTTCCGGTTCCTAGTTGGAGTCTTCTCACAAAATTTGCTTCTTCTTCTTCTTCAGATATATAGCTGGATTCCTTGACAACTTCCTTTTCTTTTCCTTTTGAAGAAGCCTTAAAAACAACTTCTTTGATTTGAGAAGGACCTCCTTGTCTCATTTCAAAAGCAGTCAGGATACCATGTAATTGAACCACAGTAAGAGTTTGCAGATCTTGCCTTTCTTCAATAGCTGAAACTTTAGAGTCAAATTTTGAGGTCAAAGATCTTAAGACTTTTTCCACCAGAGTAGTATCGGCTATGGTTTCACCCAAATTTCTCATTCGATTTACAATATCATCTAGACATAAAAAGAAACCGACAATACTTTCATCACTATGCATCCTTAAATTTTCATATTCAATTCTGAGAGTTTGGAGTTTTTCACTTTTTACCTTTGTATCTCCTTCATAGCTCAGAATGACTTTGTCCCATATTTCGTTTGCTGAATTTAGCTGCATCACCTTAGCAAATTCTGGTTCAGACATGCTTCCTAATAAAACATTCACTGCTTTGGCATTGATTTCATACTTCTTCCTTTCAGCCGCATCAGTAGGAATACTTGCCGGATATTGATAGCCTTCTTCCACGATTTCCCATACTTTTGCACCAAGACTTTGCAGATATGCTTTTGTTCGTACCTTCCAGAATATCAGATTGCTTCCATTGAATAGTGGTGGCTTTAGAGACATTACTCCTTCATGACTTCCCATTGCGACGGATCTCCTTCAAGCGATCAAGCTTCTGCAGAAGAACCCGCTCTGATACCAATTGTTGGGAAAAATACTGAGAGGGGGGGTGAATCAGTATTTACTGCATATTCAAAACTTTTACCTTTTCTTGCATCTAAAACCCATACGCTACTTTCCTGATACAGACTCGCGTATATACACGGATACCCTTTATGAAACTCGCGTATACACAGAGATCTAATTATGTCATTAATTCTTCACATATATCATTCCATCATTCATTCATCAGATGTTCAATAAACATTAAACATGTGCAGTAAGAACAGAATAAACCATCACACAAAGCATCGCACATGAACACCAGGATTTTAGGTGGAAGCCCAAGACGGGAGAAAACCACCGATGCCATTGCTCAGCCTTCAATATTTTATATCAAGAAAAACATCTTACAACATATGTGCTGGCGCAGACTCCTACCAGCACGCAGGCACCCACCTGCGCTTGTTTACCAGCCTCTCCTGGAAGGGAGCTCCAACCCCCTGACTCGTTTACCAGCCTCTCCTGGAAGGGAGCTCGGCCCACCGTCTCGTTTACCGGCCTCTCTCGGGAAAGGGAGGCTGCGGCCCACGGCGAAGGCTACAACCCTCAGCACCTCTATGGACCACGTTTCATCAATTTTCACACTAGATCCAACCCACACAATTTATCTTAAGGAACATTCATCAATTCAACAACTTGCTCAATATTCGAACTCCCCAGATCAACATTAACAGATAGGAGTACTCATCAGAAACAGATAGCAGTACACATCAGAAACAGATATCAGCAAGACAACAGATCAAACATCTCACAACTTCAGAAAACCCTAGTTTTTCATACGCGTTTTCCTTTCATTGATCCCGCGTATATACGCGTCTTCTACCATACAAACCCGCGTATACTTCTGTACATATTACAGAGCTAATTTCACTACGCATACGCGCTTTTGCTTCAGTTAATCCGCGTATATACGCGCTTCCTCTGCGGCGAACTAGCGTATGGTTCTTCAGACATTTAGGTCATTGCAATTCTTTAGAACAGATACATCACACAGATTTAACCCTTTACTTCAGACAGATGTTTGCCTCATTTCCGATCTAATCATTCTACAAACAGATCTAGAATATACGGATACATTTTAGATCTAGATTCCCTTCTTCATCATTTTCTTCATTGGTGCATCACAGATTCAGATCTATCATCAAACTGTAACCCTTTCCATTCAGATATACTTCAGAGAGAAGTATTCATTCAAGCTCAAACATCTTGCACCCACACTCATGTTATTTGCACAATGAATTTCTTCTCCTTATATAGGTTTACCCTTTTTCAATACCATGAGCCAAAACCACATTACTTCCGATGGTATTCCTGGACGGGGTCACATAGACGAATCATTACTCAATACAATGGGTCAATACCATGGTGGTTACCCCTAGTTTTTCAATTTATGAGCGCTTTTGCCCATACGCGACTTGGAACGTTCCTTCCCGCGTGCATACGCGACTTTTCCTAGACAAATCCGCGTATGCCTTGAGACATACTCTTTTCATCATAGATCTAGCACATACTGAATTTATTTCTTCATTACCTTATGTACTCACTGTAGATACATCAGATTTACATTATTTAACAAGTTTATGAAGACATATTCTATCAAGCACAACTTCATCAATTGGATTGCCATCAAGGATAGCACATGCCAACAATCTCATGTCTTCATCTTCATTTAGTGGGTTTCCATAAAGGACAACACTCTGCATCATATTTCCAACACCTCCATTTCCCTATAAATTGAGCTCATGTTTCAGTCTTAAGGGTAGACACACATGTGGTAATTGCTAAAGAAATTCCTAAGAGAGAATACTCTCTATACTAGCCATTTTTGGTATGAGAATGATCACACACTCATGTCCATAACTTCATGCTAGTTGAGAGAGAGGAAGGCTTGTCAATATGAAGGAGGAACGATTGTTCAGGACCCCGAGAGGAACTTGTGCAACATCAAGGCAATAGGTTGTAAAGTTACTCTTTTCATACAAGATAATACATATGGATATCCTTTTCTCATTGAGTTGTTATTGTGTCTATTTTAATAATTAAATCCTTGGATTCCTTGATCACTGAGTTAGATTAGATGTTCTCAATTATTATATGTTGCAGGTGCTTTTGATTCTTTTGTCTATCTTTGACTGCAGGTTCTCATTATTGAAGAAGCCTCTTTGGAGTGACTGGATAAAAGGTTGCACCGAATGTCGGATATCAAGGTAGGGGCATGTCCTCTTTATTTATTTATAATAATTCTGAATTGCAAATGATCTAGAGAAAATGATTTACAAATGTATGTTTGTTTCTAGCTATCCATAGGATACTAGGGAGATCGCTCTTGTCCGCAAGAGGGATTTATCCCCATAACAAAATGGCGACTCCACTATGGAAAAGAACTTAGTTTTCCTTTTATTTTTCAGTTTGATTTTTAGATTTTGATTATTCTTAAACTGGGTTGGGTAGATAACTTACGAGAATCCCTGAAAATTAAATCTGAATTTTTAATTTTTCTACGTTTTTCTTGGCCTCCATAGTTTTTGTTTAAAGACATTGCAGTAGCTTCTACCGTTTTTAGTTCTTAACAGTGCGGACTTGTGGAATTTTTTTTGAAAAATTAGGAATTATCATTTCAGGAGCCAGATTACCACATTCTCTATGTTTTCCCCAACTTGTCTTGACTGTCAAAGTCTTATGTGCGAATTTCTTTCAACAATTTTTGTGTCTGAGTGGTTTTTCATCTGATTTGCGTTCTATGAGTGAACGTTTGCCTTAAATTTCTATTGCTCCATATCAGAAACCTTTGTATACCTTAGCTGACTGGTATTCTGTAGTTTTCTTACTGAGCCATTGAACTTGTTGCAAACCTTGCTTTGATGAAAATTGAATTTTATTTTCATTTGCAAATTTACAAAAACTTGATAAAGACTTCACATTAAACCATTGTTAGATGTTTTGATTTTTTCTAAGATAAGCAGAAATTATTCTTGGTTCGATCACAAACTAAGCAAAACATCCTCAAAACTTTCTACATAGAATTCAACATTAGTGTTTTCTTTTGGTTTTGAATTTTATGTTTTTAGGAGTTTTCGATAAGGTCTTCTTTTTGGAAATAGTTTGTTAAGTAATTTGTAGTTTTTTTATGAGATTGAAAAAGGATTTCATTTTGAATGAATAATTTATCATTGTATGAAATTAAGTTCTCAAAGAAATCATCTTCTTTTCAAATATTTTTTGTTTATAAGAGAAAGAATTGATGTTTTGAAAGATTATCTATATCTCTCAAATCTTTCCTTTAAATGGGTTTCATTGAAAATAAAAGAGTTGCATTTTCAATATAGATGCATTTAGCGTATTTTTGAGTCAGGTCATTAAAACATCTTTGAAGTTTTACTTCCATACCTTATGTCTTAAGAAACAACCAAATTAAAAAAAACGATTTAATTAAAATCATCTAGATATTTTACATTTTCTAGGGCTCTTTTCCACCAACATAGCTTAGGCTAATGTCTTGGAATAGGTTGTAATTAACATTCTAGGATAGTTAAAATAAACAAGTAGCAATCTTGCGGTAGGAAAAATTCAATTGTAGCATGTATGCTCTCGGAAACTTTTCTTAAAATAGTCAAGCACGAGATCATGTCCGGGCCAGTGAGGTAATCGTACCTATCTCATTGGGAAAGATAGCAGATGTGCATGTATTAAAAATGGTAAACCTTGAATAGACCTTTGTTGAGGAGCTTGGGGTCACTTGTCGATAAACCTTGGATTATATCAAGGATCCTTTAAGGGGATTGAGCTTGATACTCTACCCTTTCATGTATATCGGATCATAGCCTATTCCCCCAGGTGCATTTGTCTCCATTGGTGACCTTAGAGGCCATAATCTCTAGGATTTTTCCCAAGGTGACGGTGGAGGGAAGGTCCCACTGTACCTAGAGCAGACGTTGACTAGAATCACTTGGACTTTCCAGAGGGTATTCTTCACTTCGAGATGGCATAGTGAAGTTACTTGCACCAGATTGTTTCATTAAGTAGGTTGTCAGGGTAACTGTTCCAACCGCCAGTTTTTCACATTGATCTCTGCGACGTTGGTTTTAATCACAAACTAGTGATTTTGTTGTGAAAACATACTATTTGTGTATGGTTTGACTCCTAGATTTGATAACGCTTTTTCACTTCTTTTATTTTACTTTTTAGGACTATAGGTGTGGATTGTGAATTTGAATTGTTAATATTTTTAAATAAAATTCACTGAAGTTGAATATAATGGCAACAGTTCCAGAATTAACCAACCAAGGAACCCCTATTAACGAGAATCCTAGTACTTTTCCTTGCTTTGGAAATGTTGGTCCTCCTTATATGGATACATTGTCATTACCTTGATTTACCATAGTTTTACCGGTATGGTTATTTTCAACTTCGTTGGCCTCGAATACTCAAATTCTTCCCCCTCAATCGGATGCTTCACCTCCACAGAGTTCACCCTCTCAAAATCACCAACCTTCTGTTGACCCTTTACCTTCTTCACCCAACATGTCTTCCTTCCTTTCTTCTTCTTCTCTTGGTAAAAGCCTTAACTCCAGTAACCACGTGGCTAAGAAGAAGAAGAAGAAAGATAAGAAAGAATTCAACCAACCAACCATGGTTGTAAGTGTTAGTAGTGTAGAGGAAACCTCCACTATGCATCGTAAACACAAATTCCCTTGCAAGCTTTGTAAGGGTGACCACTTCCTTATCAATTGTCCTGGTATTCCTAAGGTCTTGGAAGTATGGTCAGAAATATCTCATCAAATTACTATTGATTGATCAACGAGTGATAGTTAGGTTCGTGGGAAAAACGGTAAAGTTAGGTTAGCTTGTAAGTTATGCAAAGGAAGTCATCAAACTCACATTTTCCTGCACATGGATGAACCCTCACAATTGTTGGAAAACCTTACTCTTCCACAGAAACAACTTCCAACTAGTTACCGTAAAATTTCTCCCAACCTACCGTCAACTGACGAAGTGATTGATCTAATTACAAGTACAGTCAATCCCACTCTTCCATTGAAGAGTGAAACTAATATCACTCAGGTTTATGATCCACTAGTTGATCAAGTGGTCGACTTGATGTCACATGCGGTCAATCCCACTCTCCCTTAAGAGAGTGAAATTCATACCGCTCAGGTTCTTCTTGTTACATCATATTCTTTTACGCATGGGGGCATTTCACCTGTTTCTACAGAACCCCCTCCAAGTATCGAGGTTTTTTCCTTTTATTGGAATAGACTGACAGAACCTCATCTTCCTTCCTATATCCCTTTCCAAATCGTTGTGAAGGCTTGTGGTAATAATGTGCATCACACAAATATAGATGAAGGTGCTTCTGTTAGTGTTTTATCCTCAACTGCTTGGCAAGCTCTCGGTTCCCCTCAGCTTGAGCCTGTTACACATAATCTTTCAACTTTTAATAGAACCATTACTGAACCTTTAGGGATCCTTCCTAAGTTTCCTATTACCTTGGAAGGTAAAACTTTCTGTATTGATCTTTTGGTAGTCTGAGGCCCCTTGGATTTTAATTTTCTCCTTGGAAGAGACTATATCTATGCAATGAAAGATGTCGTATCGACACTCTTTCGTGTAATGTCATTCCCTGACAATGGAAACATTGTGACTGTTGACCAACTTTCATTCGTTAGTCTTAATTTGACTACCAATAATCTGAAATCCTTGAATTTTCCTTATACAGAAGTGGTATCTACCCCGCTATAGGTTAATTATGTGGCAACCATTTCCATGTTTTTAGTTACCGATGAAAGCGAGCCTCTCACTGTTTGCTCGACTTCCTTTGAATTAGATCTGGTAATTGACATGGAAAAACATATGGGATTATTTGAACACAATTTTCTTATCCCTATTGAGTCCCTTGACATGTGTTCCTTCCAGAGAACTGTTCTTCAATTTGATGAAGACCTATTGAAATCCATGATCGAGGAGTGTCCCTTGACATGTGTTTCTTCCAGTTGGAAGCCATGACAAGGTTCCATGAGGATGGTTTTTCTCCTGTGTCAACCTCATTAAAAAATGAAACATGTTCCCCATGAGGATGGTTCTTTTAATGTGTCGAACTTGTTAAAAAATGAAACATATCACCATGAGGATAGTTATTTTCCTGTGCCAACCTCATTAAGAAATGAAACAGGTCACTATGAGGAGAGTTCCTGTTACTATGCCAACCTCATTAAAAAATGAAACAGGTTTCCTAGAGGATAGTTATTTTCCTATGCCAACCTTGTTAAAAAATGAAACAGGTCACTATGAGGATGGTTATTTTCCTATGTCAACCTCGTTAAAAAATGAATCAGGCAATGAGCATAGTTCTTTTCCTATGTCAATCTCATTAAAAAATGAAACAAATCCTCTCCTTATTAAGTGAAGTCTTTGATTAGACATTGTAAGTGTCACGTTGAGTCTTTCATCTGATCTAGTATATAAACCTTCATTCCATCCACCTGTTAGTAACCAGTAGTCCACTAAGGTGAATGAAATGAAGCTTGGGGGGCATTGCAAATTTTCTCAAGCATGAATTTTCCTTTGTTTCAAGCTTGTGTAAAAATGAAACAAACCATTCTCAAGCACAGTTTCCTTTGTTTCAAGCTTGTGTAAAAATGAAACAAAGCCATTCTCAAGCATAGTTTCCTTTATTTAAAGCTTCTGTAAAAATGAAACAAACCTCTCTCAAGCATAGTTTTCCTACGTTTCAAGGTTTTATAAAAATAAAGCCATTCTCAAGCATAATTTTTCCTATGTTTCAAGCTTGTATAAAAATGAAACCTATCTTGAGTCCATTTGAGTTATTATTTTGGAGACTCATTAAAATCATGAGAATCCCGAGATTAATTTGCTATATTTTATTCTCGTAAAACACATGAAAATGCCGAGTTCTTTCCTTCTTTTCATGCTCATAAATTAAATTGAAAGTCGGCCATATGAATATACTTTTTATCAATTTTTCAAACTCGTTAAAACTTACGAAAAAGTGAAACCCTGGAGTTCTTTTCTAAGCCCTTTTGAGACACTCTAAATATGAAAAGATCACCGAGTACTTCACTATTCAAAACTCGTTAAAGGAAATGAACAATCATCCTTTCAGTATAAGTTTACCCCTTTTCTAGACTGAAATGGACTATTTACGAAAAAGGTATATGTTGACTAATCATGGTCAATAGAGTTCTCTCCTGTATTATTTTATCCTTTTTCAGGCTTGAGAGTCTAAATTTATGAAAAAGTACAACCACAGAGTTTTCTTATGTTTTTCTTCTGACTCCCTAAAATTGAAAAACACTGTGTTTCACCTATACTAGACTCGTTAAAATTTAACAGTAAAGGATCTGTCGATTACAAATAGGAATGAACCACTCCTTCTCAGGGTTTGATTTTAACACTAAGTTGGACTCATACAAAGGATGAGCTTACACAACAAGTAAGATTTATCCTCCTCAAGCTTGTAAAAAATAAAGAGGTACTTGCTAGTAATGGTGGGGGGAAAAAGAGAAAATGAATCCAGTTGTCACACTTTGTTTTGAAAAGCAGTATACCACTCTTGAACACGACACCTTTTGTCACACTTATACTTGGGTTTGGAAAATCCTTTGTCTAATAGTTAATCAAACCACATTGAAAGTCTTCAGCCAGTTTCTGGGTATTAGCTTTAGGCCAATTGTTACCAAACTATTTGCAGTGTTGTTATGTGTTCAAGAGACAGCTCAAATAAACCATTCATTGCAAAGACTTGTCTCCATTCGCGTTGACCATCCCTGAGTCAGTCCTTGCTAAAAATTTATTCAAAACTTGATATAATGGTTTCGTGTTCTGGGCTTTCGTATGACGGGTCGCTTTCTATCGACGAAAACTCATCATCTAGAAAGTTGATCTAGAATCCTATAAATACCTTGGGATCTACATACCCTAATCACAGGTTTCTCGCGTTTGACGATAGGTTGCATCATTGACCTTTGAAAAATGATTCCGTGAAGTGTGCGACTAAAAACCATTCATTCAAACTTTGTGGATTGTACTGAGTACTTTGAGAGCCATTGTCATTATTGGTGGTTTCTCTCGCACTTGTTAATAGTTCACATCATTGACCGGTAATCAAGTGATTTCTACCATGTTCGACTTCGACACAATCAATCGCATGGATATAATTGTACTAGTTCGGGAAGCGGAAATCAAGACCCTGGATCTAGTTTCCACCATCCAGGCTATGAGGATTTTTATTATTCATGATACAATAGACTATTTATGACAAATGGCTACGTCCATGATGTGTCTACTATTGAAGTAATTTTAAAATCATTTATGTACCAGAACATGTAGTTAGCTTTGATCTGAGTATGGGAATGCCTACCTCAACGATGATATACATGTATATTATTTCATTGAATGTTTTTACAGGTTTTCGACTGGTGTGTCCACAATTCAGTCCTCGAAAAGATAAAACACTTCACTCTTTAGAACTACCTCAGAATTCGCACTTTAGGGGGAAATTTGTTACACATTATTTTATCACCATGACCTTTGACTGTCTATATAGTTTCATCACTACCTATATTATGCTCCCTTCGAGGTCAAAAACCCTAATGTTCCTAAACCAAGTCTTGGAATTGGAGAAACTTCATTAAAACCCTTAAAATTCTAACTTCGCAATTTTCATAGCTCTTTCTCGCGAATTTGCAGATGTTTCATCTATAGCCTGCGACACATCTTGCACGTTTTTCTTATAAAACCTACAGAACTCTGTAAACCATCAAATTAAGGAAAAAGTAAGTTCTAGAAGCCCAGTTGGTCGAATATTCTCCCAACTGGAAGCTTCTAGAAGCACGATCAGTTCGAGTTTTATCCTCTACTCATGAGCTCTATCCCTTCACTCATGGATTTTATCCCTTGGTATATGGAGCTCAAATCCCTTCATGAGAGGAATCCATCCCACTCTTCATGGAACTGAAACTACCTCTGCTTCCCTATAAATTGAGCTCATGTTTTAGTCTCAAGGGTAGAAACGCATGTGGTAATTGCTGAAGAAATTCCTAAGAGAGCACACTTTCTATACTAGCCATTTTTGTTATGAGAATGATCACACACACATGTCCATAACTTCATGCTAGTTCAGATAGAGGAAGACTTGTCAATCTAAAGGAGGAACGATTTTTCAGGACCCCACGAGGAACTTGTGCAACATCAAGGCGACATGTTGTAAAGTTACTTTTTTCATATAAGATAATAGATATGGATCTCCTTTTCTCATTGAGTTGTTCTTGTGTATATTTGAATAATTAAATACTTGGATTCATTGATGACTGAGTTAGATTAGCTATTCTCAATTATTATATGTTGCAAGTGATTTTTATTTTTTGTCTGTCTTTGATTGCAGGTTCTCATTATTGAAGAAGCCTATTTGGAGCGACTGGATAAAAGGTTGCACCGAACATCAGATATCAAGGTAGGGGAAATTCCTCTTTCTTTATTTATAATAATTTTGAATCGAAAATTATTTAGAGAAAACGATTTACAAATGGATGTTTGTTTCTAGCTATCTATAGCATACTTGGGAAATCGCTCTTGTCCGCAAGAGGGATTTATCCGCATAACGGGTACCTAAAGGAGACATCAATCAACATATCAATTCTCTTGGAGGGTGATGCTCAAATTCATCGAGGTCACGTGCAGTAGTCAAGGTTGGTATAATGAGGTTGGAGTAAATCATTCTCCATTCCTTCATCAGTATACAGTCGTGATGGGATTGATCACCTCAAGCATCTTATCTTGTAGGAGGCGTCTTTTTTAGTTGGTATGATTTTTGGATCTCTTAGTACTTTTTATAGTGCATGTCGTTTTGCTTGTATCTAGTTATCCATATTAATGTCTTAAATTAATTAATTAGATAATAGAAAAATCACCTTGGTTGACTAAAATATTTGACGATATCACCAATTGAGAAATGTATCTCTTGAAGAGAGTCCACCATGAAAAAAATGTATGATAATGTCATTATCAAATGGCTTAGATTAGATCAAATTTTAGAAGGTTATATTTGGTTCTAATGGGGAGGATAATGTTATTGTTGAAGTTGAAGACAAAATTCGACCCCCACGCATCAACCCACCTTTAACTAATCCTCTTAGCACCATACTTGTACAACTGAGTGCCTATTTCACATAATAGTTTTCCATGTTCTCTGATTAAATGTTTAATGGGTGTACCTATAATGGGGGAAATGGTTACCTCATCACCATCCACATTGGGAATCTCTTTTGTAATGTCTTCATTACCATTAATCAGTGGTTCATTAATATTAAAAACTTATTTTACCTCAATGTGAGGTATCCCATTAATTTCTTATGCAAACTTTAGTAGTTTCCCGAGCTTATCTTTATCCCTACCTCCGTAAATTTGTGTTCAATATATGGAAATCCTGAATAAACCTATAAGAGCTAGGTATTTTAATCCTAGTTCATCTATCCCTATGATTACGATATCTACCATGGGTCAACCTTCTTTAGGGGATTTTTTTGAAGTTTCAATGTTTATTCCTAGTTATTTTAGTTGAAACAATTCTTTTAGAGGAACTCATATTCCATAGCATAGATGTGTGTTAGGAGGAAAACCTTCTCTAGATTTATTAATTCCTTTGGAAGGGCTAGTTTACCTAGGGGAAATATCCCCACTAGTTCCATTATGCCTATGATTTTTCCCTCGTATGATGATGGTTTTACGCTATGATGTCATCCTTTTAGTGTTGGGTGCAATCGCATCACAAATCATGCTTTTGGTAGTTCCTTTATCTCTGGAGGTAACCCCTTTAGGAAAAATAGTCTTTCCACTATGACCATTGGTATAGTGTTCTAATACCCTCAGTCTAGTCGTCCCTTTTTTCAACCCTCAACATCAGGAAATGATGTTATGGGGTAATTCAAGGTTTTTTATGAGTTGATATCTAATTGTAGGCACCTTAAACCGACACTAGCTTCCATTTTTAGTTTCTTTTAAATTACTGAATTTTGGAAAAACCAAAAAAAGACTCGATATGCCATATTCCGAAGTGGCTACCAATGCCAATTAAACTTTCACTTGATATACCCAAGTTTGGAGAGAAGCTAGGAAAGAATCCAATGATGCATGTCAGCACCTACTATCTATGGTGATCTTCCAATTCTATAGTGGATGATTCTATTAGGATGAGAATCCTCCAAAGAACTCGAATTATATATGCCATAAAATTAATATTGAATTAGATAAGGAATCATGTAGTGATTATGATTCCTTGGTGTGGAGTGTCTCGGACCACTTGAAGCTACCTACACAACAAGATATTAGGACTAATATCATATCTAACTTCAAGAAGGTAACCTCAAATCATATATTTGATCACATTTATGAGTGGAGGAAAATGAAGAAATTGATTAGGACGAAGATTCGTGATCAGTGACTCAAATATTTGTTTACCTGATCCTTTATACTACTTATTTCCAAGGATGACACTATGGTTGGAGAAACTATAGAGGAGTATGCCATATTTTTTTCCCAACATATTGACCTATTTACGCCTAATTAATCACTTTATATGAAATTATTCCAATACTCCTTGACTTACAATAAATCCATAATGACCCAAACTAGGAGCACATTTTGATGGTGTAATTGGTTCCATAACTTTGATTTTGTCAGCTAGTTTGTGTTAGGATATTTAGACACATAGGAAATAGCTAAGTATAACTTGGTCTAGCGTAGCAATAGGTAAAGTGTGTTTCTTTACTATGTACATTTATAACTTATAATCCAACGGTCACGATATGTAGTGATCCAACGGTTCACTCTCTCCTTGGTATTACTGACACTTGATCCATGGCTTAACTTCCGATTGGTCCATGATCTATATTTAAAGAGCATGGAGGGTCATTTGTCCAGTAACCGTTTATGAGAGAATCTTATGTAAATTTTCTTGTGTCAACTCAAGTCATGGATTGTTTCTCTCTTTGAGGGTTTTAACCATGTCAAATACCAGTGTACTAATTTGTGATATATTTGTGAGTGGTGACCTTTGGTGTTTGATATAATGAACTTACCTTGTAAATTCCTTCATGGTATCTGTTGATTCACAAAGGTGGCTTATTATAGGCAACCTCTAGGCTTCTCATTCAATTGTCAACCTAGGGCAAGTCTTCTTATTTCAAGAGTGTAGGCATAGTATATGCGAGTGAGGTCAACTAATAGTTACTCTATATTGCTTATGAAAAGGATTACCTAATTCTCGATGTTCAATCAACTCAAAGAGAAATGAAATGGTAGAATGAAGCTAACTATTTTGTCTAGCTCCGAAGGAGAGAACCCTATGATTGAACAACATAATGATGAATTGAAAAGAAATCTTAACGAATTGAACAACAACCTTAACGAATTGAACAACAAACTTAATGAATTGAACAAAAACCTTAATGAAATGAACAACAATCTGAATAAATTGAATCAACAATTACTTATATAATTTTGCAATGGAATTCTCTTTGCAAACTAACTAATTGACATCTTTCTGTACTTAATCAATAATTGGACACCCGATTGTACTGAGGGAACAATATAATTATTAAATATAGATAACATTGAACAGTAATTAATATACGATTCATCAAGCGACTATAAAGGTGTTGGGAGAAAATGAAAACATCTAATAGTGACAAAGCATTACTATAAACCAGAAAGCACAAATGCTAAACTATTATGACGAAAGAGAAACTGTAACCTCATGTATTTATATTTTATCGAGAGGAAAAGTAATTCAAAAACTGCATCAGATAACTAGACATCAATTCTGTAACTAACGCACAACATGGAAATTGGCGAGGAAACTCCCAGCGGTTGGGCCCAGACCACCAGAAGTTCTAACGCAATGAAAAACTCTAAAGATGATTGTTCAAAACATCAAAACTATTTATTAAATTGAAGGATAATACAGGGATACAACTGAACAGTTATGTTTCGATACGTTGATTACAGAGATAAATTCCTATTCAACTCCCCTATCTAGTTCTTCCTTGGTCCTTTTAAAGGCGTTTTCACGCAATGGGACGGTATTTTCCAAACGACAGCCTGTTGCTCGTGGCTGTCATTTGGGTTCTCGAGCTTGGATCTGGATTGTTGCCTTCTGTCAGTTTCTAGGAGTTACTGAGATTTCGTGAGTCCGTGTTTATCAACCATATTTCTTTTAACATCAGTTCAGTTGCTCTACTTCCCTGTACACAAAGATAAATAAGTTAAATTTATGTTATAAAACGTTCCTTTTGTCGTTTAGCCCAATTGTCCTGATTTTTAAAAATATTCTTTTTATTTATTCCTAAGATGAGGAAGAATTCTTAAAAATTTATCACAATTCGAAGTAATCATAGGGTGAAAACATACCTTAATTCTAGCCCAACATACTCCCCTAATTACCTATTTGCAATTCCTTCGTGCAAACAAATGGTTGAGATGCAACTGTGTTAAGGAGTAGGCAGGGTGGACTTCGTCCATGTATGCTCTGAAACCCTGTTTCTGTCTAATTATTGCAAATGCAGCGTTTGTGTGCCCTTCTGGAAATTCGTAGTCATGATCATAGCCCTCAGGAGGGTACTAGATAAGATGGCATTTATATCTGCATCCTAACCATGCAGGACCCATGTTAAAGACCAGGTTACTATATGAGAGGAATTTGGAGGCGGTTGCTTTGAAGTTTCGGTATCCAAATGGCTCCGTATTCCTTACATTTTGTGGAGGCCATCCATCTTTGTTTAGTTGCTACCAGGGTTGCTTCCTAAATGTATCCAAAATATTCCCGCCCATTTTCTATAATGTCTTTATGGATGGGTCCAAGCTTGGTCCTTACACCCTTTCTTCGCATGAAATTCTTGTGTTGGATGAACAACTGCAGGGGTTTTGTAGGCTCTCCTTTGACCCACAAGTCTAGGCCATGCTCTCTCTTTTGGAAGATGTTATAGGCTTTGGCCCACCTAATCTAGTTCTTAGCAAATGAGAGGAAGGCCTGGAAATGAACATCTCATATAAAGGGACTAGGATTGTTGTCCGTGTCCTCTTCTAGAAAGAAATTGTGCATGTAAAGTTCACATAAAAGGCGTTGGACCTGCTCATCTTGATCATTGTAGCAATGGACGAATTCTTATATGGTTTTGAAATTTGTCGGCTTCACTGCCCTTACGGCCTTGATTTTCAGCAGTAAGTATCATTATGTTAAGAATAGGGCATAGTTGGTGGCTGGTGCCCTGCATGTTAGTGCATCATAATACAAAGAAAAGATCATAGTGATTTGTGTCTTGGCTTATCCACCTAGTCTTGTGCCCTTTTTTCCTTTGCCTGCTCCTCTCTGAGCTGGGAAAATGTTTCATCTTCTGTGGTGGAAAGGTTTGTGAATTTCTTTAGTAGTGCCTGATATTCCTGTGCTGGTACTACTTCCTTTTTGCATTGTGCCAACTCATGCTGTGTTCGAATTAATTCATTATACCATTTTTTCTTGGTAGCTCTTTAAACTAGAGGGGCATAGGCAGGGGTTTCCTCCATTTGGGTTCCATTTTCGTTGGTGAATTCTTGCCTAGTTTGGACAGAGGCTTCAAGAGTGTCCACCGTGTCTGTTTGTACCTCGATCTCAACGATGCTTACCAAGTCTGTCTATATCCTAGCCTTAGCAGTATCTGCTAATTCAGTCTACATTCCAGCCTCAGTAGTCTCTATTAGGTCAGTCTATATTTCAGCCTCAGTGGTATCTAACAAATTGGTGATCAATTCCTTTTGGGTTTCGGCTGTGGTCAATTATTTTTTAGGATTTCGGGTTTTATTTACCTCCTTTAATTGTTTTCTTAAATGTTTCACCATTTTCCTCAATCTTTTGCAGGTCCTGCTTAGTTTCTTAGTCTTATTTTCAGTTGAATTCTCACCTGACCTGATTTCAGCAAGTGGTGGAGGAGCAACATTCTCATTTTCGAGAACAATGCTGCTAGCCTCAGGGTTTCCTGTTATGGTATTTTCTACTTGAGCTTCGTAGTTTACTTCTATATGAGGGTCCTGACTGGGTGGGACAATGTTACCTTCAGGTGTCAAAGGAATTGTTTCTATGATTTTGTTTTGCTCCAAAGGGATAGTGTCTCCTGACTGATTTTTTGATTCCACCCTCCCTTCTGCTTGATCTTCACTATTTACCTCATAATTCTCAAGAGGGGATAGAGCCCCAAAGGCTTCTGATTCCTCCTGGTGGGGTAGTATCTAGGTGTGGCTAGAACTGTTGGCAGTGTCAGAATTTTCTATAGGTTCCTCTTTCTCTTCAGCTTCTGATAGGCTTCTAGATTCATGGCCTGCCCTCATTTGATCAAGGACTCGAGCCATCTCTTCGTCATAGTATTACAAGGGTGCGTTTTGAGGGCTTGAGTGTAGTGAACGGGGTGGCCCTTCCTCCTCTATGAAGTTCGAGGTTCCTTGAAGTATTTTGGGCTGATTTTTCCTGCTTGGTTCTAAAATTGAGGTATAGGTCCTTTTCCTTCTAGGTATGTTTACCCTGGGGAGCTCGATTTCAGTTTCGCTAGGGTTCTCCTCAGGTACCTATGTGGCAGGGTTAACAAAGTTTCCCGAGGCTATTTTCGTCTTCTCTAACTCATGTATGGTGATTAGTTTGATTAGCTCGTGGTGACTGACAACTGCTTGGGGGTATTTCGCTCTTCTTATTCAAACAACAGTGTTACGAAATATAGAATTTAAGAAAGTAGGCAGGTTAATTGAAATAGTTTTCTTAAACATAACTAATAGTTTAAGTTGATGAGGTTTTACCATGTCTTGGCGTCTGTCGCATGTAACGAATCTTTGGATGAATGCCGTCAGTTCCTGCCATGGTTGATGTAGAGAGGTAGTGTTAATCCCTTTTCCTTTCCGCTCCAATGGCTCTTCCGAATCCTGATATGCTGCAATTGCCTCTCGTAAGAGAAGATGTTTCTTTGTCCATCTCTCTCCTTCCGCTGGTATTCCAGATACTTCAGCAATAATTTCTTCTGTGACTGGTATAAATCTTCCCTTGAGCCTGGTCTGTTCCTCTTGTAGGTTTTGGAGAAACTCAATTGCTACTTCTGTATCAAATCCTTGTAATCAGTGTAAATATGCCAGCCATCTAGCTTGCTGGAGGATAGTGCTAGCTGCATCTGAAATCGGGAAGTTCGAAGGTCATTCCGGAGAGAATTTCCTCCCATGGTTGGTGTGATTTCCTAAGATTTTTTTTTTCTTCCGATTATATTCTCTTTCGGCTCTGTTGTTTTGAATGAATATTG
This sequence comes from Pinus albicaulis, assembly GCA_034641835.2. NCBI lineage: Eukaryota > Viridiplantae > Streptophyta > Pinopsida > Pinales > Pinaceae > Pinus > Pinus albicaulis. The sequence goes on from CM076570.1 coordinate 1,366,816,513, forward strand.
TATGCAAGAGAAAGGGAGATTGCACCCTTCTGCAAGTAACTTCATACCTTAATTATGATGCTCCTTTCGTATCATCAACTTATCTAACAGGATTTGTGTAGGAAATTTGCATGCTTGCTTATTTGTGACTAATTACACCCCCTCTGTCGATATAAGGGTGCCCAAGTCCTCAATACAAGAGGGATTTGGCCAATCATGCATGAGAACGGGGGGAATGTTAGGATTCGATAATCATAGCATGTACATGAGAGAGGTGGTCATGGATTTCAAGTTTCAGGGGATGAGAAATAACTGGGTAATTATGAGCGTATGCAGTGTAAAGGTCAGATTTGGAAGTTTTGACATAAATGCATCTCCTGTGGAAGTGACCGGAGAGGGAGAGAAAATAGTATAACTATTTTTATGATATGATGTCCTTCTTTAATGACAAAGTGTGACAGAAGCACGACTGAGATAGGTAATGATTGGTGCTGTTATCCCGAGGTTCAAACATGTAAGCATATCTCCCTTATAGTTATTTATGTGGTAGATTAGAATCATCACTAATTCGAGTAGTGGCTTATGGAAGAAGAATAGAAGAGAAGGATATATGTAAGAGTAATTGGCTATTGTTAAAAAATACTCTCATACCATAATTAGAGCCACTACTTCCTGCAGGAATTTATAGCCTCGACAGGGTTGCTATTTTAACCTGAAAAATGAGCCAGGATCCTTATGTAAAAATTGTTATTCTGCCAATTTTGTGGAGAGATCCCCATGCTGGTATGATAGCCAGATAACCATAGTGCCACTCACCATAGTTGTAGCAAAGTGATGAGGCTAACTCGTGATGAGACCTCCTTTCCTTCAAGCATTTGAGAAGGTCATTACCCTGGTGTGGTGGCCATTTTGGGCATGTCACTTGCTAAGCTCTTATGAACATGGTAGGCTGGCTTATAATGAGAACCCCTATCCTCTTTTGAAAATTTGCATGTAAGCATAGTACTTCTATTTGAAACATAAGCATTTTGATTTATAAGGAGGTCACTGTGCTGGTGTGATGGCCAGATAGTCACAGTGCCATTTACTAGGATTGTAATATAGTGACCAGGCCGGCTTGTGATGAGACCTCCTATCCTTCAAGAAGATGAGAAGATCATTATCCTGGTGTGATGGCCATTGTGGTCATGTCACTTGTTAAACCCTTATGATCATGGTAGTTTGGCTCGTGATGAGACCCCCTATCCTCCCTTAAAAATTTGCATGAAAACATAATAGTTATTCTTCATACTTGAAGGGATTCTCATTAACTCTTTAAGATTTAGGGATGGTGAGAGAAGTAAAAAGAATTCCAATAAAATTAATTTTCCTTATTCCTATTTCTTCATATTGGAGGGAAATATTACTCGAAAGTGTATAAATATATACCATCATAAGATCATATATTGTATGATAACATAATTGAGTTGTGAATGAATTAGCCTTTCATTTCATATATGTACAATGTTAGCTTCCAGTTTAAATATTTTAGTGTCAAAGAATCATCATATTGGTAATTTTTACTGCTTCCCTCCTTTCTTCAATTGCCACTTCCCCTTCAAATATGCCTTTTATTGCTAAGGTGCGGATTGAGGGGGGGATATCGATAAAGGAAGGAATAAAATGAAAAAATAAGGTTTTTCAATCCGATTGAACAACAAGGAAAGAAAAAAACGACTGTTCAATATGATTGAACAATAGTTGTTCAATTGGATTGAACAACAACCATTCAAAGAATTTGAACAAAAAGGATAAAAACACAAAAAGCACGGTTGTTGAATCTGATTGAACAACAACTGTTCAATTGGATTGAACAATAGCCATTCAAAGAATTTGAACAACAAAAGGTAAAAACACAAAAAAAGCACGGTTGTTCAATCCGATTGAACAACATCTATTTAATTGGATTGAAGAGAAGTCGTTCAAATAATTTGAACAACAAAAGGTAAAAACACAAAAGGCATGGCTATTCAATCCGATTGAACAACAACTGTTCAATTGGATTGAATAGAAATCGTTCAAAGAATTTGAACAACAAAAGGTAAAAACACAAAAAACATGGTTGTTCAATTTGATTGAACAACAGTTGTTCAATTGGACTGAACAACAACCGTTCAAAGAATTTGAAAGGAAAAAGGTAAAAACAAAAAAAGCACGACTGTTCAATCTGATTGAACAACAGTTGTTCAATTGGATTTAACAACAGTAGTTCAAATAATTTGAACAACAAAAGGTAAAAACACAAAAAACATGACTGTTCAATCCGATTGAACAACAGCTATTCAATTGGATTGAATAGTAGTCGTTCGAAGAATTTGAACAGAAAAAAGTAAAAACACAAAAAACGCGGCTGTTCAATCCAATTGAACAACAACTGTTCAATTGTATTGAACAAAAACTATTCAAAGAATTTGAACAACAAAAGGTAAAAAAATGAAAGAGGACGAGAAAAAGAATACAATTTCGAGCATGAGGAATATACAACAAAATGAGAACTAGGAATTGTGAAGAAATTATATACACTATTTACAAATGACGGTAGCAAATTCTCATGTACTTGAGGTTGTGGGGTTATCGCCCCCTGTTGTCACAACTTGGATGGTGGGATCGTTTCATACTTGTTGGCAAAAATATTCCTTTGTGAGAGGTTTGCGATATAGGCGCACTCTGTGCCCATTCACTCGAAATGTAGAATCAGACCCATCTATGGTGGTGAAGGTGAGTGTGCCATTGTTGTGTACTTCTTGAATTTCATATGGAACGAGCAACCTTGTTTGTAATTTTCTCGAAAAATCTTGGAATTTGGAGTCATAGAGGAGTGCCCAATCTCCTTTTTGAAATATATTCTTTTTGATAAGGTTGTCATGCCACTTAGCTCGCTGTTGTTGGATGATCGTTGTGCATTGCAGAGCCAGTAGCCGCATTTCATCTAGCTCATTTATTTGTTGGAGTCTTTTAACCTAGGCTTCTGTTAAGTCCAACCCTACCTCCTGGGTTGTTCTTAGAGTGTTGATTTCATAATCAATAGGGAAAATAGGCTCTCTCCCAAATACTAGATGATATGGGGAATATCTCGTGGTGTTTCACCAAGTTGTGCGATGGGCCCATAAGTCTTCTAGTAGTCTAGTGGCCCAGTCTCGATGATATGTTGATAATTTTTTGGTAATAATTTCCTCCAGAACTTTGTCGGTGCTTTCGACTTGCCTGTTTGCCTGCGGGTGGTAAGGAGATGTAACTCTATGGATGATATGGTGATTTTTTAGGGTGGTTGTCATTTTATTACCTACGAACTGTGCCCCCCCATCGGTTATCACTTCCCGTGGAAAACCATATCATACAAACAACTCGAAAAGGAAATTAATCACAGATTCCTCTGTGGCTCTTGATAAGGCCACTACTTCTACCCATTTCATTACATAATCTGTGGCAACAAATATGTAGATTTTTTGGTTTGACGGTGGGTTGAATGGTCCAATGAAGTCTAGTGCCCACCGTTCGAACGGTTCTATCACCAATTGTGGTTGCAGTGGAATTTCATCTGCTTGGCCTGGGCGGCCCATTCTTTGGCAGCTATCACAGGCTTGGACATATTTTTTTGCGTCTTTAAAAATTGTAGGCCAATAATAGCCTAATTGTAACACTTTGTGCCCCATTCTGCGATCTGTGAAATGGCCACCACAAGGTTCATCGTGACAGGCCCGTAGGATGTCATAGATCTCGTCCTCCCTGATGCATCTGCATATGTGCACATCGGCCCCCGTATGGAAGAGGTATCCACCGATCCAGGAGAACCTGGCACTGCGTTGTACAATCATTTTTCATTCTCTTGATGTTAAATGTCTGGGCAGCTTCCTCACTGCCAAGTAATTTTCTTCGTCTGCATACCATGGCGTTTTTACCACTACTGCAAACAGATGTTCGTCAGGAAACTAATCATCGAGTACTAGTGTGTCGTCTGTCTTTGGAACCCTAGAAAAGAAGTCTACGACCACGTTGTCCTTTCCTGGACAGTTCTTGATAGTTATATCAATTCCTGCAGTAGCAGCAACCAAGAGTTATTCTCCCATTCGTGATTAGTTTATTAGCTAAATATCTAATGGCAGAGTGATCAATGTACAAGAGTACTTGATAGCCAATTATATAGTGTCTAAATTTATTAATAGCATAAATGATAGCCAGGTACTCCATTCTAGTCATTGTATAATTTAATTTGGCAGGAGTGAGGTTTTTGCCGATATAATAAATAAAATAGGGTTTTTTGTCTTCTTCTTGGCCATGAAATACCCCTATTGATGTGTCAGATGCATCTGAAGAGATGTGAAAAGGTAGTTTCCAGTTAGGCCCTCGCAGAATTGGTGTTTTCAAGACCAGTTTCTTTAAATCTACAAAAGCGGTGTCACATATATCAGTCCAGTGGAATTCAACATTTCCAGTTAATGCATACAAAGGTGTAGCTATTTGTGAGAAATTCTTTATAAATCTGCGATAATATCCTGCATATCCCAAAAAACTGCATACCTCCGTTTTCTTACAAGGTGTGGCTAATAGAAGGACTACCTCAATTTTTGTTGGATCTACCTGTATTCCAGCTACAGAGATGTAGTGACCTAGGATTAATCCCTCGATCATGATCATGTGACATTTTTCATTGCTTAAACATAACCTAGTAGCAATACATCTCTCCAACACATTTTCTAGCGTTTATAATACTTGATCAATGTCCTTACCATATGGTGTGAAGTCATCCATATAGATTTCAAGCCCCTCATTTATTAAGTCAAAAAAAATGTTGATTATGGCTCTTTGAAATATTGCTGGGGCATTACATAACCCAAATGGTCAAAATTTGTAAGAAAAAGTACCCCATGGGTAGGTATAGGTTGTCTTATCCTAGTCTTCGGGGGTTATCTGGATTTGATTGTAACCACTAAAACCGTCAAGAAAGGAAAAGAATCGTTTCCCTGCCAATGTGTCAAGGACCTGGTCAATGAAAGGGTGGGGGAAGTGGTATTTCTATGTTGCTTTATTCAGCTCTCTGTAATCCACACAGATTCTCCATTTCCCATTCTTTTTAGGGACGACTACCAGAGGGGAGATCCATTTTCTGTCTGAAATAGGATAAATGAAATATACATCCAACAATTTTTGTAGCTCGTCTTTTACAATATATTTGAAGTGTGGGTTTAGCCTTCCCTGAGGTTGTCTAATGGGTCAAACTTCCTTGTCAGTATAAATGTGATGGGTGCAAAGCTGAGGATCTAAGCCTTTCATGTCTGGGTAGTCCCAAGCAAATGCCCCTTGATGCTTTTGTAGATCTTTTATGAGCCTTTGCTTTTGTTTACTATGCAAATTTCCATTTATATTCAGGATATTCCCTGGCTCAATCTCAATGGGTATGTTGTTATGCACAATGGTTGTGGGAATATATTGATCCTCAAGGTCTGTCAAGGGGTCCTCTTGAACCTCATCTTCAAGGACCGTTTTCAACATTTGGCATTTTAAATTTTCAGACGTGGGTGGCTGACTCATAAAATTATTGATTACATCGTCTTCAGTTTTATCTTTAAATTCAAGAGCTTCCACTAATGTCAGAGGTGGACAAATTTTTTTCTCCAAATATGCATATGGATGTTTGTGAATTTTTACCATGGGTAAGCTCGGTTTGGCAGGCGGATAAATAATGATATTTTTAATGGAATCTCCTCTAGTGATGGTCATGTTGCCTGTTTGGCAACCTATGTAAGCATCGACTATCACCAACCAAGGTCGCCCAAGAATCAATGGGTGCCCGACCATCCTATTGTTTGGATTAATAACTAAGAAATCGACTGGATACTCTCATGAGTCTACGGAGACCAAGATATCCTGCACTATTCCTTCTGGTATGATAACAGACCTGTCAAAAACCTCCAACAACGTAGCCGTGGGTTCTAAAGCTGATATGCCTAGCTTTTCGCAGGTTCCCATAGTTAGGATGTTAATGGATGCCCCTAAGTCGACCAATGTGTTTGGAAAGGAGTGGCCAGATATCTGCACAGTTACTATGGGATTTCCTGGGTCTTCACATTTTACGGGCGGTTCCTTACACAGTAATAAGTTAGATAGCGTCCCTACCACATGAACGGTGGGCACAACCTTTCTTTTTTTTACTTGATTTTTCCCATACAGCTCTTTAATTGTTTTTGCGTAGATGGGAATGTCTTGTATGGCCTGGAGAAGAGGAATTTTGATACAAAGGTTTCTTAACTCCCCCAGGATGTCAAAATCTGGAGAGACTATTGGTCTAGGCAGAGTTAACCTTTTAGGGAATGGAGGTGGAGACACGCTAAGCTCTTCAGGCCCCCCTTGTTCAACCGTTTCCTTTTCCTGGCCTACCTATGTTTCCCTTATATTTTCTTGTCTAGGCTCTGTTGAAGTTCCAGGTTCTAATTGAGGTGAGGTCATGACTTCTACTAGTGAGATAATACGTCCTAATATCAGCCTTAGTTCATTTCATTGCCTATGTTTAGTGTCGAGCTTTGGATCTTCTATAGTCTGAATTAGCTGAACCAGTTTGTTATTGGGATTAGGATTGGGTTGAGCTGGTAATTGAGGAGGTATGATAGGCTGAGGGTTGTGCTGGACTGGATATGGAGCTGGAAGTGTAGGTTGATTCTGGAACCTTGCTCCCATTGGTAGGTTGGTCATTCCTAGGGGTCACTGCCAATTCTGAGGCCAATTAGTGGTTTGAGAAGGGGATGCTAGCTGCTGGGCTTGATATGGAATGTTTCGCCAATAAGGAGGAGAACAGGGAAAACTTGGCCAATTATTCCCTGATGAGGGTTGTGTTGGCCAAGGTGGTATAGGAAATGACTTGTTCGGCCAAGTAGAAAAAGGGTTTTGATTCTTCCAAGCTGTTGCAGGGTTTTGCCGGTTAAAATGCGGAGAAGAAAAGAACTAAGGCAGGTCTTGAGGCATACATGGTTGAGCCTACCATTGTCGACGCTGATTCATTAGGTAGAGTGGTTCTGTCTCTTCCTCTACTTCCTTGTAAACTATTTTCAGCCCCTGGGGTGAAGGGAAATGGTTTGTGGTATGGTCCTTAGTGCAGATGGCACAGGTCTGAGCCATCTCTAAGGGGCATTCCCTTTGGCTGTGCTTCTTCCGACAGCGTGGGAAAAAAATGGCCAATTTCTTCTCTGCTATAGCTTGCTTCTGCTTGGCTTGTAAGACATCAAGCTGTGTTGTCAAAGTACCCAAAATGTCAGTTTTAAAATTTTCCAAGAGATTAAGAAACTCTACACTAGTTACATTGCCACCAGATTTCTTAAGGTCTTTTTTTATTGAGTCACGTTCACTTGGCATATTACGCATACTACCCCTAGAGCACCTAATACACAGGGAAATAATCTCATCATATTCTTCCTGGAAATGTCCCCTTTTCCGATTATGTTAAGTGTTTCAACCCATTCTTCTTTCATTCCCTTAATCATTGTAGCTTTTAAGATGCCTTTGGATAACGTAGTGTATGGAGACCTTTGTAAATTGTATTGAGATCTTTCTATGTATTCTTTCAATGTTCCATTGTCCCTTGCAGACATATTGAAGATTTCATTTTTTAGTTCTCAAGTCCGACAATAGTCTTGATATTTATTATGGAAAATGTTCTTCATTTGGTCCTAGTTATTGATGGCTCCCCCACCTAGTCCCATGAACCAACGTAATGTTATTCCCTTTAAAGTAGAGGGAAATAGTTTCAGTTTCTGAGGGTCAGTGGTGTAGTCATACCCCCTACATAGGACATCGAATTCAAATGGGAATGCATCAGGATCTTTCGTGGTCAACCCATGGAAGGTGGGGATGTTTTGTAAGGGAATGGATTTCATAGGGGCGTTTGCAGCATGATCAACAATGGGGTACTCCAACGATGATGTCTTCCTCTGATTCTCGTTTTGATTGTTTGCCATTTGATTAAAGATGTGCCAGTAATCTTCGGGAATTTCTTGTTCTAGAGGAGTAATCCTGGGGGGATTGGGAGGTGAGTGCGGAGGAAACTTTACAACGCTTCCCTAATCTGGGATACCGAGTATCTATGTCACGATCACTCCTTTAGGGGATTTAGGCTCTGAAACTTCTATTTGTATTGCACCGCTAGTTTCTCCTTCCCCTTCCTATAAGTTACAATAACCTCCCTCTCTCGAAGGGTCAATACCTATATGATCGGTAGTTTGAAGGCTTAGTTCAGATCCTTCTATCTTACTGTGAATCTCGGCGTGGGCTGCAGATAGTGAGGCTACTTCTTGAGGGAAAGTAGTAGGAGTTTGAGTGGGAATGATTATAGGTCCTACAGATTCCTGGGATTCAAATTTCTTAATGATTTCCTCTATATAGGTTGTTCTTCAAAGGATTAACGGTCCCTTGGATTTTGGGGATTTTTGTGGATGATTTCGAAATGTTTCTATCTTTTTCTTTTTAGTCATAAAACAAGAGCACCTATTCTACCAATCTTTGCACAATTTTCTAAGAAGCGGGCTAGGGAGAAAGCGTTTTTCTAAGAAGCGGGATAGGGAAGCTCCAAATTCCTCACTCTATCAAAAGAAAACACTTTCTGATTTACCTTAGATATCATCTCTGTTCTGTACCTTCTTTACTGTTGTCCTCTAGTCTTCATATTTGTCTTATATCATCTTTAACTCTTCATAGCATCTCTATCTGCTCCACCTTCTCCTTATTTTCTCTATTTCATTCCTGCATTCTCTAACCACTTATGCATATCAAAGTGATATCATTTATAGAATTTTCCTCATGAATGTTTGTATTCCACAGGGAATTCGAAATGGAAAACCATGCCTCTTTGCCTTCTGCCTTCTCATTTCTTTTACCAGCTCATTTATAAAAGTATAAAAATATGTACTAATTTCAATATTACAGTGGGATTTTGTTTTCCTCTGAAGACTTTTCAATGCATCACAAACAATATAAAATCAATTACAACATTTACATTCACATTTTCAGTTACATAAAAAAAATTTTAGTTAGCCCATTTTCTGGCCTTTGGCTTTGCTGGTTTTGTCTTTTCAACTGCTGTTAAGAAAATGTTCTGCATACCTCTGTTGTTCACTACAATTGTGTATCTGCAGCTGTCATGTAACTGTTCTACATACTCTGTTCACTGTCTTTTTCAGTTCTGCATATTCTCCAGCTTTCTGTGCTTATACACCTGTCAAAAACACATTCTCATGCCTGTGCATATTCACCTGTTCACTGCAATTTTGTTTCTGCTGTATATATATATATATATAACTGCGTTACAATATATATAACTGCTGACTTTAAATCTGGGCAATTCACATAAAACTTCGATTCAGTATAATGGTCCACGTCTTGGAATATAAACTTCGATTCATTATAATATATGTGTTTTCCAATGCGAGGATTAACATGCCTCATGCCATACTTTATAGTTCCCTTTCATGCGAGGTTTGGCTTATTTTATATATATATATATATATATATATATATACTGCCATACATATGTATTCACCAATCAACCGTTATAAAAAAAACCTTGGCTTACATTAGACCCCTCAATCTTCAATGAATAATTATCAACGTATTAGCCCTTTGTGCAACCCACATGTGCTCATCAAATAATCCTTTTGGCTATTTCTCCGACCCTACTAACTTTAAACCTTAGCACATAGTAATGCGCCCAACATTTAACTCATTCCATACAAGATTCAGTTATCATCAACATAATATATGTATCAACATACATTGCGACCCCAATTCAAATGTTACGAACCATTAAAATAAACCTTTGATCACTCCAAGGAATAGCCTAGGCCGACACCCATATTTCATCATTCGCGAATATTTAACTTGGAGTATAAAACCATAAAACCAAACATTATAAAATCTTGGCACAACTATATTCCGATCGCATTTAATGCTAGCCCTTAACTATTTACTCAACATGCACTCGGGCCCACATATCTAGACTCTTCTTATTCCCTGATGCGATGAATCACTTCTGAATAATTATGATCACGATTGATGCCTTTGCGATAGATCCGATGCGATTAATCGCAATCGCAGCTTTCAATAGTATGCTCCGATGTTCTATTTTAACTCCGATGCGATTGATTCCTTTGAAAATGTTCCGATGCGATTAATCGCAATCATATCCTTCAACAGTTTGGTGCGATGAACACAGGGTCCCACTTGCGTATTAACTTTGGTTTATATTCAAATACTAACATAATGTTTTGGGCCCACAACTTATATATCCGCATACCGACTCATTTATAAGAGGTTTGGATTTTCACCAGCATAACATATATATATCAACATGTATTGCATACCCCTTGAGAAATCAACCTTTAATAGCTCAATAAACCAAAGGTTCTCACCCTGATGGAGTTCGACCCAATTTTTGTACTTTATAAAACTCAATATATATGTTCCAGGCTTACCCTTCGTATGTTATATTGTAAGTCCAAACCACAACTTTTGTTAGCACATTACATGCGCACATATATATATATATATATATATATATATGCCACCACCGCACTATCAACTACTCGTCATATTCTCTTATGCATATGGGTTCGTCATAATATTAATAAACCTTTGACTTTGTGTGAAGCAGTAACAAACACAGTAATTCGTTCAACTCATATCAAATGATATATATATTTCGCCATGTATACATATTCCCCATTTCAATGTTACAAACATTAACAGCCGTGGAATTATATTAACCCAACACATATTTAATCAATGCCAGTGTTAATACCCTCGGGCCCACTCAACATTATAATACATACCTCGCCATTAACGTTCATCCATCGCGCGAGCGTGAATGCCGTCGATCTCCCAACCTATTCGATCGAACGGACACCTCTCATATCGCGTTATTTTAGTCTTCGTGAGTTAACTCTCAAAATTTACGCGACGTGAATGGTTTTCTAATACCGCCTGAGGCCACGTGTCATTCACTTTGTGATATCGTGTTTTTTCTCGGTGGTTTCGCTCTGGACCAAAAGCGGTGCGACGGAGGTGGTTTTTGTTTTCCAATCCACTTCTTGTATTTGCACAGTCATTAACCGGGTTCCCACTGCAATTAACACATTTCTTCGTCGTAACTCTTAACATTAACTCCGGGGTTAAGTCTCACAAATATTACTTTGCTGGTAATAAAACAATGCTCCTTTACTCCAACAAACAAAGATTCTAATGAATCTTAGTGTTCTATACAACAGGGGGGGGGTATTTTTTATTAAAGTACAACTTCATCATCAAATTTCAGCCTCTCACGTAACTATTTGACATCTACTACAACTTTTTTTCAAAAATGTATAACTACTTCCTCTAGAAGCTGTTTTCAGATGCGTTTTTTTTAACTGGCCTAATTTTTCGAGATATTTCCATTGGAGCAATTGGTTTCAGCCTTTTCAACTTCAGGTTTATTTAAATGGAAAGTGCATGGCCGGTTATTCTTAACAACACCAATTATTTCCAATGGCTATCCTACATGGTAGAATAACCTAGAAGTAAATGGCTTTATAGAATAGCCACAAGACAAGAAACTAAACCTACCGATGGAGATAAAGCCGCTAAATGGGAAAATAAACAAGATCAAGCACGAGGGTTGATAGGAATGTCCATTGCTCGAGATCTTAGATTTCATATCAAAGAAATTGACTCCCCTCATGAAGCTATGAAAAAACTAAATACTATTTTTGGAATTCGAAATGAAATCATAGCCAACTAACTTGAAAATGAGTTTCTTACTTTGGACCCCAATAATTTCTCCTCAATTCAATATTTTTTGTCCAAATTCAAGACCCTTAGACTTGTTTTAGAAGGTTGTAAGGTCAAAAAGGAAGATGACAGCCTTATCTTTTCCATTCTTGCTAAGCTTGAGCCTACATACTCTATATTTGTTTCCACCTTCCATTCCACTAGAGAAGCCCTCATTTCTCAAGGAAAAGCCTACAAGTCCCCATCTTTTGATGCCTTTTGCGATTATTTGATAAGAGAAGAAGAAAAAATCTTACACCTTGGTCTTATTATTACTGGAAACTCTTCTAAGAAAGCCTTAGCATCCCAGGAGCAACCATATAAAAATAATCCTAAGAAGTGCCATCCTAAAAATAATGGTCCTAAACCAAATAAGGGTCTTAAGAAATTTCAGCCGCAAACTAAAAAATCAACTCAACAAACTGATAAGGAAAATAAAAAGAAAGGGAAGAAGAAAGCTAGGAATTTCAAATTTTGTAATCGTGCTGGCCACGTAGAGTCAAAATGTTTTAAAAATATGGAAGCCTTGGAAGAAACAATGAAGAATCACAACATCAATTTGGAGAAATCTTCAACTTCATCTTCAGGAATGGAACTTTTTGCTTGTGTTTTTCAAGAATCAAGATCTAGTTATGCATTGAAAGTATATTCTTCTTCTCATTCTCATGAGTGGCTCATTGATTTTGGAGCCTCTTACCACATGGCCAAAAATAAAGCTATGTTTTCCTCTTTGAATGATTGTAACACCAAAAATATTTATGGTGGTGATGATAGATCTCTTAGTGTTGTAGGTTCTGGAACCATTTATCTAGATAATGGTCAGTTTAATGATGTATTATGTGTTCCTACCTTGTCCTGCAACCTTCTATCTGTTTATCATATAACTCATTCAGGTGAAGGGAAAGCATTAGAATTCTCACCTCATGATGTTGTATAAAGGACCTCAAATATCCTAGACATATTTTAGCTACTGAAATTTCTGATGATTCCACAAGGTTGTATAAGTTTGAAAAATTTGGCTCATCATGTATTCCTTGTGTTTTTGTTGCTCATAATGATGAAGTGAACAAACTTTGGCATGAATTATTTGGTCACTTAAACTATCGATCTCTAAAAATTATATGTAAAGAAAATATGGTGAGAGTTCTTCCTATGGTATCTTTCTGAGATGGTGTTTGTTCTGAATGTGTACTTGGAAAACATCAGCGGGATAGTTTTGACAAATGTGCCTCTTGGCACACTTCAGCCCCTTTGAATATTGTGCATAATGATTTATGTGGTCCACTTCCAGTTCTTTCTTTCTCTAGCTACAAGTACTTCTTAAGTTTCACTGATGATTTTTCCACACGCACTTGGGTATACTTCTTAAAACTCAAGAGTGAAGTTTTTAAAATGTTCTTGGTCTTTAAGGCCTTTGTTGAGAAACAATCTAGACATCACATTCTTAAGTTAAGTATCACAATGGAGGATAATATGTTAACAAATAATGTATCCAGTTTTGCACTGAGCATGACATTCAATTGCAACATATTGTTCCGTATAATCCAAAACAAAATGGTGTAGCTGAAAGGTAGAATCACAGTCTAAAAGAAAAGGCTAATTGTATGCTTCAATCTAAAGGACATAGTAATAATTTTTGGGCAGAAGCAATTAACTGTGCAAATTAAATAGTAAATCAAACTCCTACTAAGGTTTTAAGGAATATAAATCCAGAAGAACCCTGGAGCTCAATGAAACCAGTTGTAAGTCACTTTCATATTTTTGGAAATGAAGTTTGGGAACACATCCCAGATGAAAAACACAAAGCATTAGAACCTAAGAGTGAAAAATACATTTTTTTTGGATATTCTGAAGATGTTAAAGGATATAGACTTCTTCAACCAAAATCCAAAAATGTAATCGTTAGAAGAGATGTAAAATTTGGTGAAAATATATCAGCCTATGAGCCTAGTTCGGTGGGTGTGAAACCTTTGGCTTGTGAGCCTGATTCGGCATGTGTGCCACCACTCTCTATCTCTTCTATTTTTGAAAACAGTCCTTCTAGTTTGGATGATGACAATGAGGATAAAAATCATCCTCCACCTCCTCAAGATCTTCCTTCAACTCCATAGCTTCTAGGATGGGTCTTCTCTAGTCGGGATGCCACATGTTCTCTTGCAGGTGACCCTGCAAATCAACCTTGTACACATTCTCAGTTTCAAAGAGCCTCTTCCTTATTGGCTCAAGTTCCAGAAAATCTTGATCTAGATACCTTTGAAGAAGCTTCAAGTCATCCATATTGGGATGTAGCTATGAATGAAGAATATCGTTCCTTATTGGAAAACGATACTTGGGATCTTTTTCCTCTTTCAAAGGTAAGAAAACTTGTCAGATGCAAATGGGTTTACAAAAAAAAAATTGGACCATATGGAAAAGAGGATAAACAGAAAGCTCTTCTTGTTTCTAAAGGATTTTCACAAGTTGAAGGCTTTGATTATACTAAAACCTTCTCCCTAGTTACCAAGATGAATTCTATCCACCTTGTTCTTTCCCTGGTTGCCTCCTTTAAATGGGATGTCCATGAGATGGATGTTAAATTTGCCTTCTTACATGGGGATTTGCATGAAGAAATATTCATGGAACAACCCCCTCGCTTTATCCAAAATGACTCTAGCCTTTTTTTTCTCCTTAGGAATTCTCTCTATGGTCTTAAACAAGCTCCTCGGGCTTGGTATGCCAAAATGGATAGCTTTCTCTTAGATAATGCCTTTTCTAGATGTGATTCTGACAACATTGTCTACACCAAGAAAGTGGGTAAGTCCTTAATCATCCTTGTTCTTTATGTTGATGATCTTATCCTTACTGGTAGTGATCCCAAATATAAACCATGTGAAGTCTAGCCTCAAAAATAAGTTTGAAATGGCAGACTTAGGACACTTGCATTATTTTCTTGGTCTTCAAGTCTTACAATCCAAATAAGGTATTACCCTTTCTCAGTCCAAGTATGCATGTGATCTTCTATGCCACTTTCACATGGAATATTGTAAGCCTTCCCCTTCTCCCTTTCATTCTGGAGTAAATATTTCAGTCACTTGTACTTCCCCTAAAGTTAATGCTACCTTATACCGTCAACTTGTTGGTAAAATTTTGTATCTAACCCATACTGGTCCTGAACTTTCCTTTGTTGTTGGTATTGTTTCTCGTTTTATGAACCAACCTCATTAAAGTCACTGGAAATAAGCTAAAATAATACTTCAATATGTTCAAGGTACAATTCATTTTGGGATCCATTACAGTGGAGGAGAATCTCCATTGTTGATTGGTTTCACTGATTTTGATCGGGTTGGTGACCCTGATGATCAAAAGTCGACTGCAGGGTATTTATTCTCTCTTGGTTTAGGACCTATTACATGGTCTTGTAAGAAAAAAACTGCCATCTCTCTTTCTTCAGCACAAGCAGAGTATCATGGTGTAGTTGAAGCTAGCAAGGAAGCCCTGTGGCTTCGTCAGATCCAGTCTAAATTTGGTCTTCATCAGTAACATCCAACTACACTTTGGTGTGATAATCAGAGTGCCATTTAGCTATGCAAACATCCAGTTCAACATTAACGCATGAAACACATTGAGATACACATACACTTCATTAGAAAGCTCATTCATGATCATGTTCTTGAAGTGTAATATTTTTCAACCAATGATCAAGTTGCTGATATATTTACAAAGGCTCTCATAGAAGCAAAGTTTACCAAACTTTGATCTATGCTTGGAGTTCAGGAAAGTTATCATTAAGGGGGATAATCTTTAATACCTCCTTCCTTCTCCTATTGTGTCACCTTTGTAAATCCTTCAATCCTATCCCATGTTGTTCTTAAGGGTGGATGTTTGGATATTCCAACACATAGGAAATAGCTAAATATAAATTAGTCTAGAGTAGAGTTAGGTAAAGTGTGTTTCTTTACTATGTACATTTTTAACTTATAATTCGACAGTCACGATATGTAGTGATCTGACGGTTCACTCTCTCCTTGGTATTACTGACACTTGATCCATGGCTTGACACCCGATTGGTCCATGATCTCTATTTAAAGAGCATGGAGGGTCATTTGTCCGGTAATCGTTAATGAGAGAAGCTTATGTAAATTTTCTTTATTTATATTAATAAATGTCCTGAAGTGGCCACATTGGCTTAGGCCATGGATTGTTTCCCTCTTTGAGGGATTTAACCACGTCAAATACCGGTTTATTGATCTATGATCTACTTGTGGGCAGTGACCTTTGGTGTTTTAACTAAGGAAATTACCCTGTAAATTCGTACAGATTGCTACTCAACTAGAGTAATTGATTGTTACATTGCAAGGCATTCTGACTGTTTGTAGCTCTCAACAAGCCACAACTCCCAAGTAAACCATTGAGATTCATAGGGTGTATTCGATGTAATTGAAGAATCCTTAACAAATTTGTGGGGAGAAAACGAATAATAAACAAAAGAAAAATTTTAAACCTGTGTTGGACATTGGATAAACCAACGCTTCCTGTGTGTTTCGCGACATGGACTAACCGCCTCTCGTGGATCCTTATCTCTGGCGATGCGATCGTTGACTAACACCTGCGAGTTTTGGTCTAACGGCAATTGTGATTCCCAACAAGTGGTATCAGAGCGTAGGTCACGAGTTCGGTCCACACCCGGCTCGCGCTGGGGGGGAGATTGTTGGACATTGGATAAACCAACGCACCCCGTGTGTTTCGCGACATGGACTAACCGCCTCTCGTGGATTCTTATCTCTGGCGATGCGATCGTTGACTAACACCTGTGGGTTTTGGTCTCGTTAGGGGAATTTTGAGGTCTAAAATGGGCCTCCTAAGGAAATTATAAAATAATAGTGGAAAAAATCAAATAAGATTTGATGACATCATCAAATTTTAGAGGGAAAAATGAAAAAACTACTTTTTCAACTCATATTTTCAAATTATCTCCCAAAGTTTTTACTCAAATTTTGAGTGTGATTATTCGTTGGATGCGAAATTTAATTCCTCATCCAAGGAGTACGCATGTTGCATACTTTCGATGGGTCCTACTACACGAAAAATGAGAAATACATAAAAAATGTGATTGTAATCACATTTTTTTATGTATTTCCCATTTTTCATGTAGCAGGGTTCATTGAAAGTATGCAACATGGGTACTCCTTGGATGAGGAATTAAATTTTGTATCCAACATGTACTCCCACTCGAAATTTGAGTAAAAATTGTGGGAGATAAGTTGAAAATACGAGTTGAAAAAGTAGTTTTATTATTTTATTATTTTTTAATATTTTTACCCTTTTATTTAAAAAATGGTAAATCATCCCCCATGGTTGACATCATCATCTTGAATCTTATTGGTTGTTATAAAGTTTATTTTTGTTGTACATTTTTGTAAGGAGGCCCATTTTAGACCTCAAAATTCCCCTAATGAACGACAATCGTGATTCCCAACAACCTGCTTAAGAGTACAACAATCCCAACCCACTGAGGACATGGGACTCAATAAGCATAGAAAACATTGAAATTCCCTTGTAATATTTATTAGGGGGATAATTTAAGTCATGAGTTCCAATTGATGAATAAGATTCATTGTTTTCTTATGCAACCAACTACCACTAAACAATAAATTATTTATACACATGCATTCCCCATGCAACCTCAACAAAAAATTGTTACATAACCTCCTCCACCACTACTAAGGGGCATGGGAGGCCAACATTTTCCTATGGTACCAACACCTATTCTTATTTTTAATGAGAAAGTAAACTTGTCTATGATAGTTAGGTCTTGTGTGACTTCAAAGTCTAATTTGATTCTATTTACCCAATCAACTGCACCGTGCTCAATGGACCTCTTGTGCTACATGAGCATTTGGAGCTAGTGTTTCTCCCACCTAAGGGCGATTTCTGAATGTTGACAAAAAACACAAATGCGAGGGTTATCCAACTCTATAGCATTGTTGAGAATATAACCCAAGATACTTGTGAAATGTATACCTTGGAGATTCTACAAAGTTGTCCTATGCAATTTACAACTTTCCTGACAACTATTGGAGGGATTGATCCCTCAAAGTCATGTTTAATCATGGTTTATGTTGATTCAATATGAACAAGTTTATCTCATAAGGTCAAATATTGGTGCACATCCATAATAGAGATGCGTACAATACTCCTATGGATACAAACCTTCCACTTGTATCATGGAATCATCATGATGGAAATATCCTGGTTATCAAACAATCGTTAAGTAAAATGCTACCAATCAAGCCTTTGATGGTCATGGTATCACTCATCATTTTTCCTTGGCTGTGAAAGGAAACTCAGTGAGGAAACCTCCAAACCACTTTGGATCGAAAGATGGCCCTTCAATCTAGAGAGGGATTTCTCGTTAACTCTACCACTCAAGGTCAATTTAGTAGTAGATCATTAAGATCGTTTGGTTTGGAAAGAAATGAAAGAGACCATTGGTAATGGAGTCATTGAGAAATATAAAAACTTTCTAAACAAAGATTACATGAATAGTTATACACAAAGGAAATATAACTTAGGATTTGTTTGACAAGTTATCATCAAGGTGTGAAGAGGATTATAGAAGATAGAATTCAAAACAAAGCACTAATATTTCTGCAGTGATATTTAAGTTGAAAAAATACATAAGTATTTGGATAACATGAATCTGAGCGTTCACTAAGAAATCTAATCCATCTATCTTTATTAAAAATAATGAAGCAAAATGTTCAAATTATGTGACTAATAAGAAGTTTAAACATTATAGAAACAAATAAGCAATCACTCATACTTGGATATCTAAAAATTGGGCAAATAATATTGTTTATAACAAAGTATATTGATCTCAAAATCTACAGCAGTACACAATTGTTTTCCAAAAAATTCCAACCCTTGTTCTCTCTTTTGGTATAACTATATAAAGAATGAATTACAAACTGAATCCATGATTATGAGAGAAATTAATTACAAATAATATTTACAAGATATATCCTATCTCTTAAGTTAATATAATATGCTTATATGAAATAATTAATACATTGTATATTGACTACTGACAAACTGCTTGCAAATATAGTGGAGTTGTAGTCGCTAGACTGTTGAAGGAAAATCCTGAAAAAAAGTAACTCAAATGGTCCCATAAAATATGGTAATTTGTTGTTTTTTGCATTAGAATCCTACGAAGAGACTTATTAATATGCTTCGAATAATCCATCTCCTTATGCCTGTGATCATGTCCTCAATAATGATATCAGTTGTTTGATCCCATTCTCCAAATAACTTAAATTTTTTTTATCTTTTTTTTAATTTCCAAAATCATGAAAAATATCTGGGCGCTGAAAAAATAATTGGCATCATATATAGGGAAATAATCCTATTGTTCAGTGGTAAAAAATAAAATTACTGGCACTGGAAAAAAAAATTCAGCTCTCAATAAAACATATTGGTGCCAAAAAAATAATTGTGAACGTTGTGCGAAAACATATCAAAAAGGAACGTTGATAAATTAAATCGCAGTGTCCTTAAGAAAATCTCATTTAAGTTGCTTTTCCGCCCTTAGTAAAAGGTCTACGTCATGTGTTGGATTTGTTTTCACCTTAGTTTTTTTGGCCTTGTCATTGGGGTCGTGCTTCTCTTTCTTGGATCTAGAAGTTGTTTCCTTGTTTATCACCATATATTTTAATGGTGAATCATCCAACTAAATGTCCTGGTATTTCTAGGGTAGGGTTTTGCTTTAGTTTTAATTTGATATGGTTTTATTCACAGGTCTAGTGCAGGGCTTTCCAATCCCATAGATTTTATCTAGTATAGGTTATTATTTCCTACTCTTCCACACTATTTTCATTTTATCCTCCCCTATTTCACGAGGTCCTTCTTTTTCAAAATCAACTTGTTCATCTTCAAGCATTTTATCCTAAGGTCTGTAATTTTGGGTTTTCTGGTTCATTGGGAGGAGACACGGTTCTCTCTCATAATTTTTTTCCCCTTCCTAATGCAGACCTTCTTTAAAGTAGGTACAGGGGCAGGGGTTTCAGGAGATGAAACCCTTACCTTACTTCTATTTTTAATGGAGGAGGATTCTTCTAAGGATTTAACAATTTTTAAAACACTCGTATGTATCCTCCGTTTGATGGTTTTAGACTTAGGGTTTATTGTCTCAATTAAACATCGCCATAATAGAAAGACTTCTCATATTCTATTTATTTTCTGTAAGCGGTCAACTACCAACAAATTAATCATAAATTAACAAAAAATAGAGGATTATGGCTTGGCTCAAACTTTGGTAGAGATTTTCCTCAAGATCATCAACATGAAATATGACATATTCATACGAGATTTTCCAGAAATGTGTGCTATGAATTTAAAGTGGTACATACCCATTGTGTGGTAACACCCTTTATAGGTGAAACATATTTTAATAATGTTCAGGGTCTCTTCCACTTCTCTTTTAGCTAGGACCTCTGCACACCTAATCGCCATTGTTCATCTATGTGCTTATCATTGAGGAAGAATAGAATGTTAATTCCTTCCAGGGTTCAGTTTTTAAAGCATCTATCTCCATAAATAGGGAGTCATGCTGCCTCATAAATGATGTGCTCTATGATTCGGAAATAAATTTCCATAATACTAACATTATTTCTATCAAAACCTTCTGCAAAAGCTTAGGCTCCTCCCTTGTGATAACCATCACATTTGAAACGAAATTATTCCCATCATGCCTTTTGAAATTGCTCGCGAAGTTCTATGACAACCTCAATAATATTAGGTCCTCCTAGTTATCCTCTCCACAACTTGCCACCTTTTCCCATGGGTTTTAATGATAAGCCACAAGCTGTACTGATGATGCTGAAATGGTGGTGCAAATATTTGAAATGGAAAGAACATAAATGAACCATGAAGAAACCATATAATTTATCATATGCCAAAAAGAAATTGATATATTGGTATCTCAATTGAAAATACAACAAAATATACACATTATGTGTTAATAATCATACTTGTCACTCACCTCTAACGAATTCATGATGACTAGGCGTCGTAGTTAGTGAAGAAATTATATCAACTATCAACCCAATACTCTACAAATATTAGTGATAGCTATCACTGAACAATAGGGTATTGTTGAAAAATTATTTTGCAACAAATTATTTTAATATATGTACCATCTCACTGACAGTTTATTTGTCAGCAATTCTCTTATTTCGTTTTTGAAAAAACACTGACAAATCAATTGTTAACTCTTTCAATTTTTTTTAAGGAAAAAACTATTAAAAAATGATTTCAGGTTTATGAAATTTTAATGTCAAAACTCAAACTCTCATAAAAAGTCATAAATTTCTTCCTCAGGGTGTTCATCTAGCATTTTCCATTTATCTAAGGGAAGAAATCATTAATATTGATGTAAAAGTTATTGATACCCCACTGGACTATCGCTTACTCCTTCGACGTAGTTGGTTCCATGCTTCTGTCATGTTGTTGGTTTTTTGCATTCTTCACTTTCTTCATGAATGAAATAGAGTCACCATTGATCAACTTGATTATTGTATGTCAGTGGCCAAGTTCACTACTATGTGTACTACAATGGCACTTGTTGTAGATAACCCTATGACTTATGAGAAGTCGATATGGGATTGTTTAAAATCATGTTCCTTACAAGTGTTTTTCTTATAACCCCCACCCAATGTTCAATCCAATTATGTTTCTCCTATGTTCATGGTATCTTCCATCACTGATGGATCCCATCATTGAGTTAACCATTGGGTGGTGTCATATCATTCATATGTAGACTCCTATGGTGATAACATGCTGCTTTTAGAGGAAGATATTTATTTATTGATGGTCCCATTAACACCTCCTTACGTTGGTCAAAAAAATCCATTATAATATGGAATATGATCAAATATTATTTTCCCACATGGGCGTTCACTATGCCTTTCCCACACGGTTCACTAGATAACACATTCCCTTCACAACATGTAATCTTGGAGGTCATGTATTCGATTTATAATCAATGAGAGATTATGATTCTTGATGCATTTATTCTATTTTACTCAAAAAGGGTAGAGAATGGAAATGTTAATCTTGAATTGAGCCAGAGAGAATTGTCTTGGTCATCCATGGAAGTGCCACCCTTGGAATGAGTCAAGTCTTGGATTTTTAGTACTGAGATTTCCAATTAATTTACCAATCCAAAACCCCCCATTGATGACGTTGTCATATATTCATTGTCTCTTGATAACCATTGTCAAATGGATAAACTATCTCATGAGACAACTCACCTTTTATGCCCTTAAGTCGTTCTTGATAAAATTATGTTTCTCCATTTTCCCTTGAATCATTAACCTATAGGAAATTGGAAATTCAAACTTATATGGAATATACCCGAAATAGTTCTGCATATGGATTTGAAAGCAACCCATGAGTACATACGTAGGAATTTTCAGCTTGTGGAAAACAATTGGAGCTACATAACATAACCTATTTCTCCACATATTCAACCTTTTTATCCAATAGAAGGTGTGTGTAATCGACTGAGATCCTAAAGATAAATACCAATACATGCAACAAAGTATATCTTCTAAGGAACCGAGAATGTGAATTATCTCTTAAAGGATAATGGAGTAGATCTAAAAACTTTCTTACAAATACCATTCCTAACTAAAGACCTAGCTCCTTTCAGACCCAAGATGCAAAATCATACACAGATTCGCCACCAAACAAGACGAATGTTCCTCCTTTGCATAGACAGAATAAGCATGCACAATAAAAGGCACGAGATATATGAAAATAATAATCAATAAAATATGTAAGAAAGGAAATCACATGTACTTTGATTAATATGAAACATTAGTACATCATATACCTTAAGTTAGTTTCCACTCCTCTTCAATATTAAGCTTGGCCACTTCTTCGATCGAAAAAGACATGGATGATCTTGAATAAGGTAGAAGTCTAGCAATAAACTAATGTTAATTTTCGACAACTAGGTCCAAACTCCATGTTGTGATGCTCAGATGAAGATGCCAATATTTTTATTGGAATCCTCTTTCGGAGAGGTGCAAGATTGACTGGAAGATCATCTTAATCCGATGAGCAGAAAATTTATTTTGAATTTATTCAAAATATGTGCAGGTTGGCCTTAAGGTTTTTGTGCCCCAGCAGTTGTGTCACACACCCTCATTGATGGATATATATTGGTCAACGTTGGAGGACATTTTCACTCATCTCATCCTCACACATTTCTCTCTCCTCATCTGATTGGTTTGATGACCTTGGAGGCTCTTCTCTCCACATGTGGGAAATTTCAACAGCAAATATTTTCTATTTTCGGCCTAGGGTTTATGTAGTAGCTTTGACTAGCATTGACTTTGGTTAACGCAAGGTCAAACGGGCCTAAAACTCTCCCAAAATTTTGATCTTTAAAATCCGCATTTTTTGGCACTATTCCCAAGGCTAGACGTTGACTTTGACTTTGCTGCATTGACCTAGTTGTTGCTATTATTTGCGTTGACAGTTGACTAACAACGTTGACTTTTGGGTTGACGTTTGTATTGACCATTGATTGATAGTGTTGAATTTTGGGTTGAATTTTGTGTTGATAGTTTCGGCTGTCCTAGAGGGTTGTGTGACATTGTTGGTTGGCTGACCATATTGAGACTTTGCTGGTTGAAGCATCCTGATGATCGCTATAATGCACCAATACACATATATATTTTTCACTTGTCTTGTGTCGATCTACCAGTATGTTCTATCAACATTTTACTTTGTTTTTTATGTGATTTCTGACTGATATTGGGATAAAAGGTAAAGTTACATCAAACATAGAACATCTACAAAAATCTACATGGAATCAAGGTTGAGGTGAAGACAAAGCCCTAGTTTGTAGAAAACACCAAAGAAGAGGATGGGTTCCTCAAACTACAATGGATTTAAGGCTGAAGAAAATTT
The DNA here is from genome assembly GCA_034641835.2 of Pinus albicaulis. Lineage (NCBI taxonomy): Eukaryota > Viridiplantae > Streptophyta > Pinopsida > Pinales > Pinaceae > Pinus > Pinus albicaulis. Next base: position 1,366,840,276 of record CM076570.1, read on the forward strand.
GACTAGGAAGGATGACTTCCATGCTTGGAAGATGACATTGGATTTTAATTTGGAAGACCAAGGTGTCATGGACTATATGCAGGGTAAAGTTCAAGACCCTACATCCACTGCAACTGCTGCTGCCAAAATAAAGTACAAGAAGGGAGAAATCAAAGCAAAGCTGATGATCACATACTCAATTCATAAGAGTTTGGTTTCCTACATCTCTAAGTTGGGCAGATCCAAGGATATGCATGATAAGTTGGTCAACATGTTCAAGGTGAACAATGCGAATCAACTCCTATTCTTCAAGAATCAATTGAAGAATCTGAAGAAAGGTAGGGATGAGTCTATTCAATCATATTTTCTAAAGCTGACCGAGATCAGGAATAATCTACTGGCTATTGGGGAGACAATACTTGATCGAGAGATGGTTTTCACCACACTTGGAGGTCTCTCATCCGAATGACATGTGTTTAACACTACCATTCTCAATAACAATGTGACACCTCACTTTGATGAAGTACTATCGAGATGCATACAAGAAGAGACAAGGATGAAGGAATACCAAAATGAAGGAAATGCTGCCTTTTTTGCTCATTCTAGGAAGAAGAACTTTGGTGGACCAAGGAACAAAGGAAGAGCAGGGGCCCAAGGAAAGAAAGGCAAGTGCTACACTTGTCACAAGCCAGGTCAGTATGCTAGAGAATGCACTTTCAAGAAGGATTCTCCCGATGATGATGACAACAAAAACAACTAGAGAAATGGAAATAAAAGAAACAATAGGTTCAAGGGGAAGGGCAAGGCTCCGTCCAGCAGAAATGGTCAAAATTTTGAAAGGTCGAGGAATTCCAGGTATGAGGAATCAAATGTTGTTGATAAAAGAAATGAATTCATTCTTGTATCTACCCTCTCTACTCCATCTCCACCCAAAACTATGGATGTCTGGTTGATAGATAGTGGTGCCTTAAGGCACATCACTGGGTTCAAGGAAGCACTTTCTGATATGGTTGAAAAGGATACTAATCTGAAAATTATGCTTGGAGATAATGCCACATATCCCATGAAAGGGACAGGGACTGTGACCCTCCACTTGTCTCAAGGTCAAGTCCTCTGCTTGCAGAATGTACTCTATGTACCTAATTTGGAGAAGAACCTTGTGTCTATATCGACCATGGAAGACAAAGGTTTCAATGTGGAATTCATTAATGGGAAGGTGTGTATTTGGAAGAATAGTTTCAAGGAAGCTATCATGATTGGGTTTAGAGTTGATACACTCTACTAGGTAGGGGGAAGTCCATGGGGAATGATGACGTGTGATACTATCCGACAGACGGAACTATGGAATCAAAGGTTTGGACGCCTTCACTACAGATCTCTTCCCAAAGAAAGGAAGGTGGTGACGGGGATGCCGAAGGTCTCAAATAATAATGAAGGTGTATGTCAGGGTTCTACCGAAGGAAAGCATACAAGGGTATGCTTTCGTGACATCATTGGGAGGATGTTCTTATTATATGACGTTCATATATGAGTTCTCTCGAAAAACCTGGATATACTTCTTTAAGAATAAGGATGAGGCTTTCATGTGGTTCCGTACCTTCAAAGCCTTGGTAAAAAATCTGATAGGGAAGAAGATCAAGGTAATGAGGACCAATAATGGCACTGAATATGAGATGAACGAGTTCAAGAACTTTTGCAGAGAAGCTAGCATAAAGAGGGAGACCACAACTGTCTATACTCCTAAGAAGAATGGCGTTGCTGAATAAAAGAATAGAACCATTGTGGAAGCTTCCCATGCCATGCTATGTGACCAGGGTCTACCGAAGTTTCTGTGGGGAGAAGTTGCGAACACTACTGTGTACATACAAAACCAATGCCTGCATTCTGCTCTGGACTCCAAAAATCCCAAAGAGATTTTCACTAGTAAGAAACCCGACGTCTCACATTTTAGAGTTTTTGGATGTCCTTTTTATTTTTATGTGTCGAATGAGAAGAGGAGCAAGTTGGATGCTTCTGGGAAGAAGGGAATGTTTGTACAACAAAATTTTGAAGGCCTATAGAGTCTATGTGCCTGGTAAAGGGGAAGTGGAGATATGCCATGATGTTACCTTTGACGAAGATGCTTCCTTGAGGAAAGTAGTCAATCTTCCGAGATATGAGGAAGATCATGAAGCAAGGCCTGGAAATCAAGAAGAACGGAAGGATGAGACGATTCTTGATGTTGAAGGATCGATGGACCCGATTGATCCACCTCCTTCGATGAGGAAGAGACCATCATGGCTCAGGGACACTCTCGAGGATGCCGATGGACATATGGCCCTAAGGGGGACATTCCATGAAAGTAAGAAGCCAAATAGATACCAAGAGTATCTAGTAGCCATGACTACTATTGTACAATCTGAGCCTGTATCTTTTGAGGAAGCTATAAAGAATCAAGTCTGGAAGAATGCTATGCATGAAGGGTATGATTCCATAATGAAAAATGATGTCCGAGATGTGGTTCCAAGACCAGAGGACAAAGAATTTGTGACCTTGAAATGGCTCTACAAGATCAAGCATGGATCTGATGGAAGTGCTAAAAAGTTCAAGGCAAGATTTGTTGCCCATGGCTTCTCTAAAAAATAAAAAGTAGAATATGATGACATATTTTCACCTGTGGCCCGATATACCACCATCCGATCTATCATATCCCTTGCCGCTACACAAGGATGGAGTCTTCATCAAATGGATGTGAAGACCACATTTCTGCATGGTGCGATAAAGGAAGAGGTGTATGTAGAGCAACGTTTGGGGTTTGAAGTCCAGGATAGGGACACCCATGTATGCAGGTTGAAGAAATCCCTCTATGGGTTGAAGAAAGCACCCAAATCTTGGTACGAGAGGATAGATAGCTACATGATGAATATGGGCTTCACTCGTAGTAATGTTGATCTGAACCTTTACTTCAAGGATGATAGAGAAAAACCTCTCATTTTGGTGTTGTATGTGGACAACCTCTTCCTGACAAGTGTTGACCCTCTCATTCATCAGTGCAAGAGGGAGCTCGCTGCTAAGTTTGAGATGAAGGACTTAGGCATGATGCATTACTTTCTAGGCTTGGAGGTATTGCAGAGACCTGGCGATATTTTATTTTCTCAAGGAAAATGCACTTTGAAGCTTCTAGAAAGATTTGGTATGGTGGACTATAAGTCCGTGTCGACATCGATGGAGCTCAACTTTAAGAAGTTGAGTTGTAGCACTGCTGGGCCCGTGCAAGAAAATCCTACTGAGTATCGTCAACTCGTAGGGGCCCTGATGTTCTTAGTGAACACGAATCCGGATGTATGTTTTTCAGTTAATATTTTGAGTCAACAAATGGTTGAGCCTCATCAAATTCACTGGGTTGGTGCAAAGAATTTATTGAGATATCTTCAGGGTAAGTTAAACCATGGGCTAGGATACACTATCGGGAGTGTGGAACTCCATGGATATACTGATGACGATTGGGCTGATAGTGTGGTGGATTTTAAGAGCTCATTGGGATGCTACTTCACACTTGGTTCTTCTTAGATATCATGGATTAGTAAGAAGTAGAACTCGGTGGCTTTGAGCACTGTGGAGGTCGAATACATTGTAGCGAGTATGGCCTGTTGTGAAGCAGTTTGGTTGCGAAAGCTCTTCAATGAGCTATTCAGGCATCTGGTAGATACCACCGTGATACTCTATGATAACCAGAGTGGGATTTGGTTGTCCTAGAATCCCATGTTCCACGATCGATCAAAGTATATTGATATCAGGTACCACTTTATCCGATATATGGTATAGCGAGGCGCCGTAAGGCTCGATGATATAGGAACTAATGAGCTGGTCGCAGATATTCTCACAAAGCCCCTGGGGATGGTTAATTTCCTAACATTCCGTGAGAATATTGGTATAGTGGAACGACCCGAATGCTGAGGGTCCTGTTGGACAATGACCTCTAGGATCTCTTGGGGGCTTTGGGGATAGATTCTCGTAGCTATAAGCAACCACGGGGCTAGGCTTGTTGAAACTTGTTGGTGTACTTCTGCCCCATTGTTATGATGATTGATTTGGTTCACCTCTCATTATTTGTTCCCCGTAAGCATCCTACCCATTGAGTTCAGGGCTCATGGGAAGTACCTCTCATTTGGCCAGTGAGGTGGGAAAACCTAGAGACTAGTAGCAAAGACTGATGGACACATCCTAGATTTTCATACTCTCTATCTAGGATGGCACGGTCCAACCACTTGATCTGGGATAAATTATAGTGAGGTTTCGAACCTCCAACTAACTTCAGGTCATGTAAACCAACTTGGGGTTGGTATGAGACTCTTTGTGAGTCCTATAGAGGTTTTGGACCTCTGGGTTAAATCTGTCAGCCGGGAATGTTGTCTTTGTGACTAGACCACTTCTTTTTTGAAATAAAGAAGCCAACAAAGCAAGCTATGGCAGGATGACACATGATGTTTGGATTTCACAGGTGGATGGAGCTCTCCTTAGTTGAGAGGGAGTGTTAATTTTGAATAACTAGGTCCAAACTCCATGTTGTGATGCTCAGATGAAGATGCCAATATTTTTATTGGACTCCTCTTTTGGAGAGGTGCAAGATCGATATAAAGATCATCTTAATCTGATGAAAAAAACTTTTATTTTGAATTTATTCAAAATATGTGTAGGGTGGCCTTAAGGTTTTGTGCCCCAGCAGTTGTGTCACACTGTTAGGTCCCTATATTACTAGTATAGTCCCTTATTGTTATTATTCTACCCTTGTAACCCCTATTTTGTTATTATTGTGCCCTTAAATTATTATTGTTAGGTCGGCTAGGATTACATTGTGGTCCACAAGGATTACATTATCGCCACATGGACTCCTATATATAGAAAGGAGATTTTGTAAATTGTATTATCAAAGAATTGTTCATTTATGTAATGTATTGGAGGTTTCCCCTCGAAGTGGCTTATTTCTAAGGCGTTGATATCTCTTTTCTTCTATTTTTGGAGCTGGTTACACAACATTTGGTATCAGAGCTTTGGATTCTAGGGTTTCACTTCTCCAAACAGGTCATCGTGGAATTTGCGCTATAACTTTTTTTCTACGAAGTTTCAGAAGCTAAAATTTTTATGGTATGAAGCCGAGATCCTGAGGAACATTGTCAAAACATTTTAGAGCTTGGTTCACAATATTTTGGGAGATATGATCTATGGAAGTTAGGTATTTTTTCAGGCTCCTAAAACAGGTCATCGTGGAATTTGCACTATAACTTTTTTTCTACGAAGTTTCAGAAGCTGAAATTTTTAGGGTGCAAAGCTGAAATCTTAAGGAAAATATTCAAAACATTTCAGAGCTTGGTTAGCAATATTTTCAGAGATATGATCTGTGGAAGGTAGTGCGTTTTTAGGCTCCTGAATTTCATCTCAAAGAGGTGATCGTGGGAAAATCTTCATAACTCTCTCTCTGAGCATCAGATTGGAGTGTCATAAAAATTGGTCACAAGTACATGGACTTTAGTTTCTTGGCTATCAATTTCATAGCTGAAGGATGAAACCGTGACACATGGCAAGTCGTACGAGTTCGCTCTACTGAGCCAGTCCATAATTAGGTCATTGTGGGAGATTGGACACAACTTTGTCTTGGAGAATCCAAATCAGATCAGACCTGTGGCATTTGAAAGATAATTCATAGGGCCACGTTGGTACCAAAATTTAGATATTGAAGTACTGCAATCACATAGATAATACAATTTCAATATCGAGCTCCTCAAAAGCAAGAAAAAGGTGTGTATTTTTTTCCGAATTGCATAAGTCTTGTTTGAAGAATCAATTTGAATTGATTCCAAGGGCATATTGTAGAATAGATATCAGTATTGGGTTCTAAAAGATGCCCCGTAAAATAATTCAACACCCATTAAGCCTTCAGAAGGCTCTACTATGACTCATGAAGATGAAGAATTGCAACATGATCTATCAAAATTACAAGAGCAAGTGCAACAAATTTCACTCTCGCAAAGAGCAACAAAAAATGAAATGGAAGTTTTAAAGAAAGGCATGGAAGTGAAGATGGATGGTTTGAAGAAAGGCGTGGAAGCTAATATGGATGGCATGGAAGCTGGAATGGAAGCTAAGATGGATGACATGAAAGAAAACATGGAAAACAACATGGAAAACATGAAGAATGATCTAAAAGAAGACATCAAAGGTTTGACAAAGTTGATACAAGAAATGTTTCCAAATGGTGAAAAGATAGTAGAAGAACCTCATGATGAGAAAAAAAAAATTGTTAATCGTGATTTCATAAACTCTAATGCTGGTGGGAAGAACCACCATATTCCAAAAATGGATATGAGGAAGTTTGATGGAAAGGATCCTGTAACATGGATACTACAGATGGAGCAATATTTTGATCTCCATAACATGAAAAACACACAAAAGGTACGCATTGCAACTTTACATTTAGAACAAAATACATTTGTATGGTATCGATGGCTTTGCTCCCGTAAAAAAATTGTCACTTCGTCAATTTTTACGGAGGAAATGATAGCACATTATGAGGATACAAAGAGCAACACCTTCTTTAGCCAATTGATAAATCTCAAACAAAAGGTTTTAGTGGGGCAGCACATTGAGGACTTCCAAAAATTGAATATAAGGGTAATTGATATTCCAGAGGAACACAGGATCGATCTCTTCATAGGCACTTTAAAGGATAACATCTAACATGAAGTTCACGTTTTGGAACCAGATTCATTGGAGAAGGCATTCAGGTTGGCAAGAAAAGTTGAATGTAAAATAATGGCGACAAGGATGCCTACCACTCAATTCTATAAAGAAGGAAGTGTTGTTACACCTAGATTTCCACAACTCACAAGGTTGACACCACAAAAATTGGAAGAAAAAAGAGCAAAAGGGCTTTGCTACAGTTGTGATAGCAAATATACTAAAGGTCATAAGTGTGCTGAGAAGAAATTATTTTACATAGATTGTGAAGAGGAAGAAGAAAATGAACAAGAAGAGGATATACACCAGGAACCATCCCTAGGATAGGAAGAAATGAATCTGACCATATCGTGTAATGCACTGGCAGGAATTACCACTCTTCAAACTCTCAAGATAGAAGGAAATATCAAGAAGAAAAAGGTAATAGTGTTGATTGATTCAGGTAGCACCCATAATTTTATTCATTGTAAGGTAGCCAAGGAATTAAATTGTTTCCTACACCCAGCACCAGAATGTCAAGTTATGGTTGCAAATGGAGGAACTATAAATTGCTCTGGAAAATGCCATAATATCAAGCTAACCATGGGGGAATATGTATTGACTAGTCCAATGCTTTCCATTCGTATGGGAGGTGCTGATGTTGTACTAGGAGTACAATGGTTACAATCTTTGGGGACGGTAGCTTTTAATTTTCAAGAACTTTTCTTGAATTTTTTTTTAGAAGGAAAGGAAGTCAAATTACGGGGTATTGTAGGGAAGCCAGGAAAGATAATAAGATATAATGTCATGACTAGGCTTCTAAAGAAAGAACAACGAGGCGTAATTGCACAATTATGCTCACTAGAAGTTCCAACATCAAAATCATCTATTTCTGCAGATCTCCAACAAGTCTTGGACAATCATTCCAAGGTGTTTGAAACTCCCAAAGGACTCCCACCTATTCATGATCATGATCATGCTATTCATTTGATTCCAGGAAGTGTTCCTCCAAACATCTAGCCTTATAGATATCCTTATGTCCAAAAGAGCGAAATTGAACGTATGATTGCAAAAATGTTAGAGGCGGGTATAATTCAACCTAGTCAAAGTTATTTCTCTGCTCTTGTAGTATTGGTACACAAGAAGGATGGATCATGGCGGATGTGTCCGAATTATAGGGAGCTCAATAAGCTCACCATTAAAGATAAATTTCCCATTCCTGTGATTGATGAATTATTGGATGAATTACATGGAGCAATTTATTTTACCAAGTTGGTTCTTCGTTCAGGATATCATCAAATTAGAATGAAGACTAAAGATATTCCAAAAACAACATTTCGAACTCATGAGGGTCATTTTAAATTTTTGGTCATGCCTTTTGGCCTTACCAATGCACCTTCTACATTTCAAGGGTTGATGAATTCCATTTTCAAACCATTCCTTAGAAAATTTGCGCTAGTATTTTTTGATGATATACTAATATATAGCAGGTCTTCGAAGGATCATGTTGGACATGTTGACAGGGTGCTCAAACTATTGCAGGAGAAAAAATTATATGCAAAAACATCCAAATGTTTCTTTGGAGTACAAGAGGTGGAATATCTGGGTCATATTGTATCTCATGAGGTTGTTAAAGTAGACCCTAAAAAAATTAAAGCCATTAAGGAATGGAAAGTCCCAACAACCATAAAGTAGTTATGAGGATTTCTTGGGTTAAGAGGGTATTATCGCAAGTTTGTGAAGAATTATGGGAGAATAGCAACACCTCTAACAACATTATTGAAGAAAGATGCATTTTCATGGACTCCTGAAGCGACTAAGGCCTTTGAACATCTTAAAGAGGCAATGTGCCTAGCACCGGTCTCAGCTACGCCAGACTTCACAAAAACCTTTATTGTGGAATGTGATGCCTTAGGAAATGGAATTGGTGTTGTTTTAATGCAGGAAGGAAGACCCATTGCTTTTAAAAGTCGTCCAATCAAAGGAAAGTATTTACAGAAACCTATTTATGATAAGGAAATGTTAGCAATACTGCATGCACTAAAGAAATGGCGAACTTACCTAATGGGAAGACACTTCAAGGTAAAAACTGATCATGATAGTCTTAAACACTTTTTGGAACAAAGACTATCTTCGGAAGAGCAACAAAAATGGGTCACAAAGATGTTGGGTTATGACTTTGAAATAATCTAAAAAAAAGGAAAGCTTAATGTTGTTGCAGATGCACTCTCAAGAAAGAATGAAGAGGTGGAAGCATTGCTTTGTGCCATTTCTATTATCCAACCAGATTGGATAACCGAAGCAAGAGATGAATGAAAGAAGGACAAAGATGTATGGACACTCATTCAAAAGTTGCAGCAAGATCCTAGTACATCTGATACATTTAGTTGGAAAAATGATTCCTTATGGTACAAAGATCGCTTATATCTTTGTAAGAATTCCCAACTAAAACAAAAGATTCTTTTGAAATTGCACACTTCTCCTTTAGGAGGACACTCAGGATTTTTAAAACTTACCACAGGGTGAAGAAAGAATTTTTTTGGGATGGCCTTAAATCTGATATTCAAAAGTTTGTGGCGGAATGTTTGGTTTTCCAGCAGAATAAAGTGGAAACAATTAAGACCCCGGGACATCTACAACCTTTATCCATTCCAAGTCAACGTTGGGAGGAGATTTCAATGGATTTTATCACAGGTTTACCTAAGTCCGAAGGAAAGAGTGTCATCATGGTGGCAGTTGATAGACTTACCAAGTATGCACACTTTTGTGCATTATCTCATCCATTTAAAGCAAGTACAGTTGCTACTACATTTATGGACAAAATTCAAAAGCTACATGGAAGCCCAAGGGTTATTGTGAGCGACAGAGATCCCATTTTTACTGAAATTTTTGGACGGAGTTATTTTCTTGTTTGGGTACTCAATTAGCTCATAGCTCATCTTATCATCCTCAATCTGATGGTCAAACTGAGATAGTAAATAAATTTTTGGAAGGAAATCTTCGTTGTTTTGTATCCGATAAACAAACACAATGGGTCAAGTGGTTACCTCTCGCTGAATGGTGGTATAACACTTCCTTCCATACTACAGCAAAAATGACCCCATTTATGGCACTTTATGGATATCATCCACCATCCATCACATCATCTTTAAGGGAAAATTTGAAGGTTCATGTAGTGGAAGATCACATCCAACATCAGCAAGAAGTTCTCCAAATCTTAAAGGATAACATGAATTTGGCAGAAAATCGAATGAAACAACATGCATATCAACATCGTAGCGAGAGAAGTTTTGATGTAGGAGATTGGGTATTTTTACAGCTACAACCATACAAAAAAATGTCCCTCAAGAAAGCTAAGAAGGATAATAAATTATCGCCAAAGTACTACGGTCCTTACAAGGTGTTGAAAAATATTGGTACTATGGCATACAAATTGGAGCTTCCTGATTATTCATGAGTGCATCCAGTTTTCCATGTTTCATGCTTAAAGAAGGTTATAGGTGAAAATCTTCCAGTTCAAACAATATTGCCAGAACTTGATGAGGAAGGAAAAATCATATTGGAACCTGAATAGGTCACGGAAACAAGAACTCGACAGCTACGGAATCGATCAATTTCAGAGTATCTCATCAAGTGGAAGAACTTACCCACTGAAGATTCTACATGGGAGGATGAGAATTTTATACAGAAGCACCCGGAGCTACTCAAGCATTGAGGACAACACTTTTTGAAGGAGAGGGGCATGTTAGGTCCCTATATCACTAGTATAGTCCCTTATTATTGTTAGTGTAACCCCCTTATTGTTATTATTGTACCATTGTAACCCCTATTTTGTTATTATTGTGCCCTTAAATTATTATTATTAGGTCGGCTAGGATTACATTGTGGCCCACAAGGATTACATTATCGCCACATGGAATCCTATATATAGAAAGGAGATTTTGTAAATTGTATCATCGAAGAAGTGTTCATTTATGTAATGTATTGGAGGTTGCCCCCTCAAAGTGGCTTATTTCTAAGGCGTTGATATCTCTTTTCTTCTATTTTTGGAGCTGGTTACACAACACACACACCCTCATTTATGGATATATATTGGTTAATGTTGGAGGAAATTTTCACTCATATCATCCTCACACATTTCTCTCTCCTCATTTTATTGGTTCGATGACCTTGGAGGCTCTTCTCTCTAGATGTGGGAAATTTCAGCAACAACTCTTTTTTGTTTTCGGCCTAGGGTTTCTGCAGCAGCTTTGACCAGTGTTGACTTTGGTCAACGAAAGGTCAAATAGACCTGAAACTATCCAAAAATTTTGATATTTCAAATCTGCATTTTTTGGCACTATTCTTGAGGCTAGACATTGACTTTGACTTTGCTGCGTTGACCTAGATGTTGCTGCTATTTACATTGACAATTGACTGACAGAGTTGACTTTTGGGTTGAATTTTGAGTTGATCGTTGACTGACAGCGTTGAATTTTGGGTTGAATTTTGTGTTGACCGTTTTGGTTGTCCTAGAGGGTTGTGTGACATTGTTGGTTGGTTGACCATATTGAGACTTTGCTGGTTGAAGCATCCTACTAATTGTTGTAACAAACCAACACACATATATATTTTTGGCTTCTCTTTCTTCAATCTACTGGTATGTTCTATCAACATTTTACTTTTTTGTTTATGTGATTGCTGATTGAAATTAGGATAAAAAGTAATGTTCCATCAAGCATAGAACATGTACAAAAATTTACAACTAACAACGAAGCTCAACCCTCTCTCATGTTATAACTCTCCCTCTCCCTTGATAGGGTAGCATTACATAGTCATTTTACATCCCTCAATAGAATGTATCTAGACGCATAGGGGTTTGAGAATTTAGGAATATTCTATAATAATGGACCACTAGACAACTCATACATAGGCAGGTCAAGTTGATCTCCTTGCGAATTAAAAATTCTAGAACCTTTTTCTCATTTATGAAATAATTATTATTTCATAATTATAAAAGTATGGAAAAGTAATTACTCAATTACGTAATTCCATCCCTATAATTTCCAAGAAATTCCTTGTAATACCCATATAAGTAGAAGCGAAGGTGAAGGAGATGCATTCTAACCACCAAATAAGGTATGTTGAACTAGGGTCCCTCACACTATAGTGGATCATAATTTTTTTTATAACAGATGCCACCTAATGCATGAGGTAAAAAGAGAAGCTTATTACTAAAATGTATTACTAAAATATGTAGCTCAATATGCAACGAAGAAGCTAGGATTGCTATAGCTCAAACGATCGACCCCTTGAGTTGACTAAAGAAGGACAAAATATTGTAAGAGATGATGCAAAAATTGGTCTATTTAAGCTTTAGAAAACCTATGATTTGTACCTTCAACACTCCCCTACCACTAGTAAATAGAATTTCTACGATAAAAAATGTTTATAACGGCTTCGAAGGGTGAACTAGAAGGCTAAGAATGCACCAGTTGCACTTAAAAAGAGAACTAAAGTCATAGTGTGAATGGATAAGCAAAAATAGGGTCAATTTTGATCACCCTTAGTGGATAAGGATGAAAGGACTAGACACATTCAATAAAGTTCCTAGATTCAATGTTATCACTCCTCAAATATATCTATAAAATCATTGTCATTCATATATTAAAGAGAAAGGAAAGTTCTACATAATGAAGTCTTCTTCAAACTTAAACCTAAGGGTTTCCTTTAGATAAGTCACTATCATTTTTCATATCAATAGTGGGTTGGGTTGAGAGAGAGACTAGGGATATGGACTAAGGAGGAGTTACCATGAACCCCTCAATTATGGTATGATATAATGAGTTGATGCTTTTTGTAATATTCCAAATTTTTAGCCTTCAAGCTAAAAGGAATATTAGAGTTGTTTCATCACTAGATAGGTGAATAAATGGGTAGGGAGGCCCATTAACTTCTTTAGAGGGATCGATAACACTCCTAATGTGAAAAGGGGTAAGAATAAGCAACTAATTTGAGCACCCTTGGGTGTGAACAGAGATGGGATCATGTTGATTTAGTCAACTTTGACCAAGTCAATTAAACTGTCTAGATACATTGAATCTCCTTTGGACAACGTTGTTTTCATGGAGGAAAACTTGCATGATCTTGGTCGCACATGTGAATGGGACCCAATGTGGAGAGGTTCACTTGTTATATATGAAGAGGATGGAGGCCTTTGTTATTCATGCTTTTGTATTTCGATCTCTTGATCTTGTTTGTTTAGAATTGGCTTCCCCTTGATGTTTAGCAAGGTAGCACTAGGTGTTCTCGAGCGGGGATCCCACCTCTTCCCTTGAGAGGCCTCTTGGGAGATCTTGCAATGTATTTCTCCACATCCAGGCTCAAGGCCAAGCATCATTCTTTAGTCCCAGAATTATTTCTATAGTAGGATATTGCTGAGTTGCAGGGTGTTGCAGTGGAGGATTCTTACACCACTTCCAGGTCTGTTTCTCAGTAGAGGGTGCCTTCCTTCTCTTGAGAAATCAACTAGGAAGATTTTTGAGCACATTTCATATCTTGGGAATAGGCCAAAGTGGTTTTCATCTCCTACAGCGTAGTCCCTTGCAAGAACTGCGTCATTTTATGCAGAGTTTCTATAGCAGGGTTAAGACCCTTGTTTTTGAGCTAGTTTCCTAGGGAAAGGGCCAACCCTTCTCTCGGAATGCTAGAGGAAGGGATTCTCATCCCTCTTTTGCATTTTTCAGCTATATTTCTGTAATGTTGTAGTAAGACTGCATTTTCTGAGCTGAATATTTGGATCTGCTCTTTCTTGTACATGTGTTTCATGAAACCTTTGCCGATTTAGCTTTATAATGCAATAAGGAGGCCAAATCTCTGTTTTCTTGGCATATTGTTCCATTAAGTTCCATATCCATGTTATTTTATCATGTTACTACAGAAACCCTCATAAAATAACATTGTACATGCTTCAATCTTTTTCTGGATAACTTAAGTCATGGGATTTGGCTATTTGTAAGCTGTGAGGTAGCGGGGAGGTCTGTTTAACATATCAAAAGGGATTTCTTTCTAATCCCATTTTGTATGTGATACCATAACAACATATGCTAAGGAAACCTATCGTTATTTCACCCAGAAAAATGTAGATCTCCAGGAATAACACTTTCAGGGTGTAATTTCTGCATTTTCCCCACTTGGGAATGTGTAGACATTCTTCTTTTGTTGTTGTTTCACTCTTTTGAGTGCTATGTGTCTTTGAACACATCATATGAACCTATTTTCTAGATCTCCAAATTTATAAGATCTTAACATTGTTGAACCCTTAGTTAAACTCAGAGGGGGGGGGGGTGAATCAGTTTAACACATTCATGAACTTTTAAAAACTTTTCATTTAGCTTATGTACAACTTAATTTCATCATCAAATTTATATGTGAACAACCTTAGTATGTGAGCAGCAAGTATTATGATAATGTGACAACAGACTTATTATGAGAGCAACAAGTATTAAGTAGATTGAATAAACCATATCAACACATAAACATCACACAAAGAGACAACTGATATAAGTGGAAACCCATAAAGGGAGAAACCCACATCTTATTATTGTTGTGATGCAAAGGCAAGCTCCAACTCCCTCTCCCCACTGATTTTCTGTAGGCACCAACCTACAGGAGGCTCCAACCTCAATTCTGCAAGCTACAACTTGCAAGGAAGCTCCAACTCCCATCAATTTTCTGTAGGCACCAACCTCAGTCAGCTATAACTAACATCTATCAAGCTACAACTTGATAGGGAAGCTCCAAATTCCTCACTCTATCAAAAGAAAACACTTTCTGATTTACCTTAGATATCATCTCTGTTCTGTACCTTCTTTACTGTTGTCCTCTAGTCTTCATATTTGTCTTATATCATCTTTAACTCTTCATAGCACCTCTATCTGCTCCACCTTCTCCTTATTTTCTCTATTTCATTCCTGCATTCTCTAACCACTTATGCATATCAAAGTGATATCATTTATAGAATTTTCCTCATGAATGTTTGTATTCCACAGGGAATTCGAAATGGAAAACCATGCCTCTTTGCCTTCTGCCTTCTCATTTCTTTTACCAGCTCATTTATAAAAGTATAAAAATATGTACTAATTTCAATATTACAGTGGGATTTTGTTTTCCTCCGAAGACTTTTCAATGCATCACAAACAATATAAAATCAATTACAACATTTACATTCACATTTTCAGTTACATAAAAAAAATTTTAGTTAGCCCATTTTCTGGCCTTTGGCTTTGCTGGTTTTGTCTTTTCAACTGCTGTTAAGAAAATGTTCTGCATACCTCTGTTGTTCACTACAATTGTGTATCTGCAGCTGTCATGTAACTGTTCTACATACTCTGTTCACTGTCTTTTTCAGTTCTGCATATTCTCCAGCTTTCTGTGCTTATACACCTGTCAAAAACACATTCTCATGCCTGTGCATATTCACCTGTTCACTGCAATTTTGTTTCTGCTGTATATATATATATATATAACTGCGTTACAATATATATAACTGCTGACTTTAAATCTGGGCAATTCACATAAAACTTCGATTCAGTATAATGGTCCACGTCTTGGAATATAAACTTCGATTCATTATAATATATGTGTTTTCCAATGCGAGGATTAACATGCCTCATGCCATACTTTATAGTTCCCTTTCATGCGAGGTTTGGCTTATTTTATATATATATATATATATATATATATATACTGCCATACATATGTATTCACCAATCAACCGTTATAAAAAAAACCTTGGCTTACATTAGACCCCTCAATCTTCAATGAATAATTATCAACGTATTAGCCCTTTGTGCAACCCACATGTGCTCATCAAATAATCCTTTTGGCTATTTCTCCGACCCTACTAACTTTAAACCTTAGCACATAGTAATGCGCCCAACATTTAACTCATTCCATACAAGATTCAATTATCATCAACATAATATATGTATCAACATACATTGCGACCCCAATTCAAATGTTACGAACCATTAAAATAAACCTTTGATCACTCCAAGGAATAGCCTAGGCCGACACCCATATTTCATCATTCGCGAATATTTAACTTGGAGTATAAAACCATAAAAACAAACATTATAAAATCTTGGCACAACTATATTCCGATCGCATTTAATGCTAGCCCTTAACTATTTACTCAACATGCACTCGGGCCCACATATCTAGACTCTTCTTATTCCCTGATGCGATGAATCGCTTCTAAATAATTATGATCACGATTGATGCCTTTGCGATAGATCCGATGCGATTAATCGCAATCGCAGCTTTCAATAGTATGCTCTGATGTTCTATTTTAACTCCGATGCGATTGATTCCTTTGCAAATGTCCCGATGTGATTAATCGCAATCATATCCTTCAACAGTTTGGTGCGATGAACACAGGGTCCCACTTGCGTATTAACTTTGGTTTATATTCAAATACTAACATAATGTTTTGGGCCCACAACTTATATATCCGCATACCGACTCATTCATAAGAGGTTTGGATTTTCACCAGCATAACATATATATATCAACATGTATTGCATACCCCTTGAGAAATCAACCTTTAATAGCTCAATAAACCAAAGGTTCTCACCCTGATGGAGTTCGACCCAATTTTTGTACTTTATAAAACTCAATATATATGTTCCAGGCTTACCCTTCGTATGTTATATTGTAAGTCCAAACCACAACTTTTGTTATCACATTACATGCGCACATATATATATATATATAGATGCCACCACCGCACTATCAACTACTCGTCATATTCTCTTATGCATATGGGTTCGTCATAATATTAATAAACCTTTGACTTTGTGTGAAGCAGTAACAAACACAGTAATTCGTTCAACTCATATCAAATGATATATATATTCCGCCATGTATACATATTCCCCATTTCAATGTTACAAACATTAACAGCCGTGGAATTATATTAACCCAACACATATTTAATCAATGCCAATGTTAATACCCTCGGGCCCACTCAACATTATAATACATACCTCGCCATTAACGTTCATCCATCGCGTGAGCGTGAATGCCGTCGATCTCCCAACCTATTCGATCAAACGGACACCTCTCATATCGCGTTATTTTAGTCTTCGTGAGTTAACTCTCAAAATTTACGCGACGTGAATGGTTTTCTAATACCGCCTGAGGCCACGTGTCATTCACTTTGTGATATCGTGTTTTTTCTCGGTGGTTTCGCTCTGGACCAAAAGCGGTGCGACGGAGGTGGTTTTTGTTTTCCAATCCACTTCTTGTATTTGCACAGTCATTAACCGGGTTCCCACTGCAATTAACACATTTCTTCGTCGTAACTCTTAACATTAACTCCGGGGTTAAGTCTCACAAATATTACTCTGCTGGTAATAAAACAATGCTCCTTTACTCCAACAAACAAAGATTCTAATGAATCTTAGTGTTCTATACAACAGGGGTTAACACTTGGACAGATGTTCGCGCCTTATACAGTGATTCACGATTCTTTCATTAAATAGAGAATCACCATTAGCGAACAGAGAATGGTTCCATCCCACTCGAGGTGAAATCGCAATTCCCCTTGCCTTCGATTTATTTAGGGTTTCAGTGTAACTCAGCGCCATCACTGTGTAACTTTATTTTAACTTCATTCCGCCTCTGTTATTTTTTTATATTTGTTAAAAACTGTGGCTTCACCACTGTTCCACTGACTTCTGGTTCCGCTGTGCCTTTAAACAGTTTAATCTACGTCTAACTGAGGTAACCCTTCTCTCCTTCGACATCCATTCTGCGTCAAATTCCTCAAATAACTCAAATTCCTTCTCAAGGGGAATCGATCCCTCTAACAACTATACTCTGTTCCAAGAAGCATACTTTCTCTCTGCTTCATGTCTCATGGCCCTTCTTCTCTCTTTCTCTGCTTCTTGTCTGTCACCTTTGTGCCACTTTGCCTCTCTTTTTGCTGCCTCTGCTACTTGTATTTTTCCCTCTCTGCTGCTTCTGCTTCTTGTATGCTTCTTTGCTGCCTCTGCCTCTCTGCTACTTGTCTTCTCTCTTTGCCATCAATGACAACATTTCCAACAGTCTCCCCCTTTGACATTTATGGAAATATGCTTCGTCTGCTTTCCTTTTAGAAGACCCTTTCTTGCTTTTCCTCCCCCTTTGACATCAATGGCAGAGAGTTGCACTTTTCCCTGTGTGCTTTCCAAATCTTGTGCATAATATTCCGATCTTGAGGACCTGTTCCATGCTCTTCTCACTTGCTCTGGTTGTTTTGTGACAATATTTGGTGACTGATCTCCCCCTAGAGTGATGCTTTCTTTTCTGATCTCCCCCTGGAATGATGCTTTCTTTTCATGTCAGAGATTAACATCTACAGATACTACTCCTAGTTTGTCTCTTAGATATTAGAATGGTTCTTTAGCAAGGGGTTTTGTGAATATATCTGATGTTTGTTCTTTTGTTGGTACATATTCCAGCTTTACTACTTTCTGTGCTACTTGTTCTTTGAGGAAGTGGTACTTTATTGGGATGTGCTTTTTTTTTGAATGAAGTACAATATTTTTTGATATACGTATTGCACTTGTATTGTCACATTTGATAGAAATAGGTTCATAAATGTTTAACTTCATGTCTTGGAGAGTTTGTTTCATCCACATTATTTGTGTGAAACAAGCTGTTGCTGCTATGTATTCTGCTTCTGCTATAGATCGAGAGATAAATGTTTGTTTCTTGCTTAGCCATGCTACCAGACGTTTTCCCAAATAGAATGCTCCTCCACTTATGCTTTTCCTGTCATCCACACAGCTGGCCCAATCTGCATCTGTATAAGCTGTCAAAGTGAAGCTTTTGCCTTTTGGATACCATAGCCCATAATGTGCGGTTCCTTGTAGATATCTGAATATTCTCTTGATTGCTAGTAAGTGATTTTGTTTTGGTGCTGCTTGATATCTTGCCACAAGTCCTATAGCCAACACAATGTCTGGTCTAGTAGCTGTTAGGTATATCAGACTTCCAACCATGGATCTATAAAGTTTTTGATCTACATCTGTTGATCCATCATCTACACAAAGATTGCATCTAGTGCTCATGGGAGTTGACACAGGTTTGCAGTCTTCCATTTTGAACCTTTTCAACATTTCTCTTAAGTATTTTTCTTGTGAGATGAATGTGCCTGTGTTATTTTGCTGAATTTGAAGTCCTAAGTAGAAGGTGAGCTCTCCAATCATAGACATCTCAAACTTTGATTTCATCTCCTCAGCAAATCCTTTTGCTAACTCATCTTTGCTGCTTCCAAACATGATGTCATCTACATACACTACTACAATCAGGAGTTCATTTTCATTGGCCTTTATGTATAAATTGTTGTCTACTCCTCCTCTCTTAAAGCCTTTTTTTTGCAAGTACTTGTCCAGCCTTGAATACCATGCATGAGGAGCTTGTTTCAGGCCATATAGGGCTTTCTTTAATTTGCACACATAGTCTTGTTTATATGTTAATGAAAATCCTTTAGGTTGTTCCATGTAGAATTCTTCTTCTAGATCTCCATTCAGGAAGGCATATTTCACATCCATTTGATATAACTTGAAGTCATGGTAGAATGGAAAGGCCAAAAACATTCTGATAGCTTCTATTCTAGCTACAAGGGAAAATGTTTCATCATAATTAAGACCTTCAATTTGTGAATATCCCTTGCATACAAGTTTGGCTTTATTTCTGATTACCTGTCCTTGTTCATTCATCTTATTCTTGAATACCCATTTTGAGCCTATGACATTTTTCTCACTAGGTCTTGGAACTAATTCCCAGGTATTTTTCTTCTCAATTTGGTCCAATTCTTCATTCATAGCATTCACCCAATATTTGTCTTTGATGGCTTCTTCAAACTTCTTTGGCTCTATTTGAGATAACATGGCTAGGTATACTTCTTCTATCTCTTCAGCTAGCTGTCTTCTTGTCTAGACTCCCATACTCTTGTCCCCAATGATTTGATCTTCTGGATGATTCTTTTGAGAGTATCTTGAGGGACCTTTTGAGCTTAACTCAGTATCTTCTGTTGTCTTGCTTAGTTCATCATCATCTTCGTTCTCTTCTTCATGATATTCTAGAGGATTACTGCAACCTGCACTTCTTGTCTTGTTTGGTAGTTCCTCATCAAATCTTACATCAATGCTCTCCACAATTTTGCGAAGTGTTTTGTTATAGCATCTGTAACCCTTACTCTTGGATGTGTATCCTAAGAATATTCCTTCATCTGCTCTTGCATCAAACTTTCCCAGATTTTCATCATTATTTTTTATGAAACATTTGCTTCCAAAGACTCTAAAGTGCTTGATTGATGCTGGTTTACCATGCCATAGTTCATAAGGAGTCTTGTCACTGTTTGGTCTTAAATGAGCTTTGTTAAGAATATGCACATCTGTGTGTACTGCTTCTGCCCAGAAGATTTGGGGAATGTTACTTTCTTGCATCATGGCTCTGGCAATCTATTGTACGGGCCTATTTTGTCTCTTTTCCACTCCATTCTGTTGAGGTGTACCTGCAATAGTAAACTGTTGTTTTATCCCATGCTCATTGCATAGGTCTGTAAAATAATAGTCTGTGAATTCACCTCCTCTGTCTGATCTGATGCACTTTAGCTTGCATCCTGTTTGATTTTATTCCAATGCCTTGAATATCTTGAATTTCTCAAGTGCTTCCAACTTATATTTGAGAAATGCGACCCATGTCATTCTGGAAAAATCATCTATTATCAACATGAAATAGGATTCTCCACTTGGTGTTTTAGTTCTTGAAGGTCCACACAGTTCCATGTGTACAAGCTGAAGTGGCCTACTTGTTGATAGCTCATCTTTGGTCTTAAAGGATGTGCGGGTCTGTTTTCCCAATTGGCAAGATTTACATATGGTATTTGAAGGCTTCTTTATTGCTGGCATATCTCTAACTGATTGCTTCTTGCTCAGATTGATGATATGGTCGAAGTTAAGGTTTTCTAATCTTCTATTCCATAACCATCAGTCCTCAAGTTTGCTAAGGTGGAATGCTTCATTTTCTTCTTTCACTATGTAGACATTATTTTCTATTCGAACACCTTTGATCAGGGTCTTTCCTGTGGTGCTTGATCTTACTTCACAGTCTTGTGCTCTAAAAGGAACTTCACAGCCTTTATCACACATTTGAATGACACTCAACATATTTTCTTTCAGCCCATCCACAAATAGTACATCTTGGGCCTTTCCTCTGCCATTAACCAGACTGACTGAGCCTTTTACTTTGATTTTCCCTGCTTTATCATTGCCAAAAGTAACATTTCCATATTTATTTTCATCAAAGGTTATAAACTTGCTTCTATCTCCAGTCATATGCTTTGAGCAACCACTGTCCAAATACCATTGGCTTTTCAGGTCTTGAGCTATTAGAGCCAGGTCACATTTATTTTCCTTCTTTTTCCACTGCAAGCATCCTTTTGTATGGTGTCTTTTCTGAGATGATGGAACACATTCTCTGAGAGGACATTTGGAGGACATATGTCCAATTTTATTGCATACACAACATTTTATCATATATTTAGCAAAATTATGAGTACGAGTAAACTCTCCATGAATCATAAACCTCTTTGAGGTTTTGAACATCAGTATTTGTCCATATTTTCTGCATTCTATGATTTTATGGCCAAATTCCTTACAGTAAAAACAGTACCCATAAAAACAATTTGCATACTTGATGAAGGGTTGTCTTCTCCATTTGTTTGCTTGAGGTAATATTTTCATTGTTTCCATCCTTTGCTAGTTTGAATTAATTCTCATTATATGACAATATGCAACAATATGTCCCAGTTTGTGGCAGGCATAATAGGTGGCATTTTTCATAGGGGGAAGAATCTCCTTTGATGGCTTCCAAATTTGACATATTCAGGAGTATATGAGCCTTTTTCATTTAGTTGTTTATTTATTTCATTCTTTGTCATTTGAGGTTCCTTCTGGTTTCTGTCTACTTCATTGCAGGTTTCTTCTTCTATAGGAATCTTCTAAACTACTTTTACAAAAATGATATTTTTTTTTTCCTTATCTTTGCCTTTGCTTGATTCTCCTTCATATCCTATTCCAGTTATTATCAGAGGAGATCTTTGAGAATCTATAATTTCGTTCAAATTATCAGAGCTTGTCATTTGAGAAGTATTAATTGACACTTTCCTTTGGGCGTTTTCTATTTTCTTCCTCAAGCATACTACTTCTTCTTCCAATTTCTCTTGTTCCTGAATTTTGTCCTTAATTTGCTTAAGTAAAATGTCTTCAACCTTCTTGGCTTCTTCAAGCTCTACTTTCAACTGAATGAGGACTTCTAAGTTTTGTTCTTCTTTTAAATATTTGAGGATAATGTCTTTCTGTTTTCTGCACTTCAGTTTGAGTCTGTCAATTTCCTCCAGAGCACTTCTTAGCTCCCCCTCAAGATCAACTTCCGCTTCTTCCTCATCTTCTAGAAGGAATCCTTCAAGTTATTCTATAGCCATCAATATAAATTCAGAGGTTCCTTCTTCACTTGAGGGTTCATCTAAGTCCTCAGATGCACTACTGTCTTGTTGAGCATAGAAATACTTTTTATTGAATCTCTTCCCTTTCTTTGATATGGTTTTCTCTGATTCTTGACTCTGATTCTTTGTTTTCTTATGAGGACACTTAGCAGCATAGTGTCCAACTCTTCCATAGTTAAATGATTTAAATGGAAGTTTACCTTTATATTTACCTGAGCCTCTACCCAAATTCCTGACAAATTTGGCCTCTTATTCATCAGAGCAAGAGCATATCTCTTCCTTTTCTTCTTTCTTCTTCTATGTCTTAAAGGCTGCCTCCCTTAGATTTGACTTCCTTTGTGGTAGTCTCATCTCATAGGCTGTTAGGTTTCCAAGTAGTTGATTCATGGTCAAAGTTTCCCAATCAGTTGTTTCTTCTATGGCAGAAACGTTGGGGTTAAACCTGGATGGTAAAGATCTTAGAATCTTTTGAACAATTACACATTCTTGTATGGTTTCTCCTAGAGCTTTTATATTATTAATAATCTCAGCAACCCTTAAAAAGAAGTTGGAAATGTCTTCATCGTCATTCATTCTTAAATTTTCAAACTGAGCTCTATATACTTGAAGTTTAGCTGTATTCACCTTTTTATTTCCCTCATGGATATTTTCTAGAGTGTCCCACATATCTTTGGCAGTCTTTCTGTGCATTACTTTGATAAATTCTGCCTCACACAGTCCATTTAAGATTGCATTCATGGATTTTGCATTAGTTACAAAATCTTGTTTGGCTTCTTTCTCTGAGTCAGTATATTTTGGGGCATATCCAAATTCCATAGCAGCCCACACTTCTATTCCTAGAGACATTATGTATGTTCTCATTCTGATTTTCCAGAAGGCATAATTTGCACCGGTGAAAAAAGGGGCTTTATTGGTTGAGCATCCTTCTTGATTTGCCATACTAGGGACCTAGGATCTCCTTTCAGTTGTTAAGCTGATACAAAAGGAACTTGGCTCTGATACCAATTTTTGAACCCTTAGTTAAACTGAGAGGGGGGGGGGGGTGAATCAATTTAACACATTCATGAACTTTTAACAACTTTTCATTTAGCTTATGTACAACTTAATTTCATGGTCAACTTTATATGTGAACAATATTAATATGTGAGCAGCAAGTATTATGATAATGTGACAGTAGACTTATTATGAGAGCAACAAGTATTAAGTAGATTGAATAAACCATATCAACACATAAACATCACACACAGAGACAACTGATATAAGTGGAAACCCATAAAGGGAGAAAACCACATCTTATTATTGTTGTGATGCAAAGGCAAGCTCCAACTCTCTCTCACCACTGATTTTCTGTAGGCACCAACCTACAGGAGGCTCCAACCTCAATTTTTCAAGCTACAACTTGCAAGGAAGCTCCACCTCCCATCAATTTTCTACAGGCACCAACCTACAAGAGGCTCCAACCTCAGTCAGCTACAACTGACATCTATCAAGCTACAACTTGATAGGAAAGCTCCAACTTTCTCACTCTATCAAAAGAAAACACTTGCTGATTTACCTTAGATATCAACTTTGTTCTGTACCTTCTTAACTGCTGTCCTCCAGTCTTCATATTTGTCTTATATCATCTTTGACTCTTCACAACATCTCTATCTGCTCCACCTTCTCCTTATTTTCTCTATTTCATTCCTGCATTCTCTAACCACTTATGCATATAAAAGTGCTATCATTTATAGAATTTTCCTCATGAATGTTTGTATTCCACAGGAAATTCGAAATGGACAACCATGCCTCTTTGCCTTCTGCCTTCTCATTTCATTTACCAGCTCATTTAGAAAAGTATAACAATGTGTACTAATTTCAATATTACAGTGGGATTTTGTTTTCCTCCGGAGACTTTTCAATGCATCACAAACAATATAAAATCAATTACAACATTTACATTCACATTTTCAGTTACATAAAAGAAATTTCAGTTAGCCCATTTTCTGGCCTTTGGCTTTGCTGGTTTTTTCTTTTCTACTGCTATTAAGAAACTGTTATGCATACCTCTGTTGTTCACTACAATTGTGTATTTGCAGCTGTCATGTAACTGTTTTGCATACTCTGTTCACTCTATTTTTCAGTTCTGCATATTCTTCTGCTTTATTTTCTTGTACACCTGTCAAAAACACATTCTCATGCCTATGCATATTCACTTGTTCACTAAAATTGTGTGTCTGATGTATATATATAACTGCATTACAATATATATAACTGTTGACTTTAAATCTGGGCAATTCACATAAAACTTCGATTTAGTATAATGGTCCACATCTTGGAATATAAACTTTGATTCATTATAATATATGCGTTTGCCAATGCGAGGATTAACATGCCTCATGCCATACTTTATCGTTCCCTTTCATGCGAGGTTCATATATATATATATATATATATATATATATATATATATATATATATATATATATATATATATATATATATATATATATATATATTTCCATACATATGTATTCACCAATCAACCGTTATAAAAATAAACCTTGGCTTACATTAGACCTCTCAATCTTCAATGAATAATTATCAATGTATTAGCCCTTTGTGCAACCCACATGCGCTCATTAAATAATCCTTTTGATTATTTCTCCGACCCTACTAACATTAGACCTCAGCACATAGTAATGCGCCCAACATATAACTCATTCCATACAAGATTCAGTTATCATCAACATAATATATGTATCAATATATATTGTGACCCCAATTCAAATGTTATGAACCATTAAAATAAACCTTTGATCACTCCAAGGAATAGCCTAGGCCAACGCCCATATTTCATCATTCGCGAATATTTAACTTGGTGTATAAAACCATAAAACCAAACATTATAAAATCTTGGCACAACTATATTCTGATCCCATTTAATGTTAGCCCTTAACTATTTACTCAAGATGCACTCGGTCCCACATATCCAGACTCTTCTTATTCCCCGATGCGATGAATCGCTTCTGAATACTTCTGATTGCGATTGATGCCTTTGCGATAGATCTGATGCGATTAATCACAATCGCAGCTTTCAATAGTATGCTTCGATGTTCTATTTTAACTCCGATGTGATTGATTCCTTTGTAAATGTTCCGATGCGATTAATCGCAATCATATCCTTCAACAGTTCGGTGCGATGAACACAGGGTCCCACTTGCGTATTAACTTTAGTTTATATTCAAATATTAACATAAGGTTTCGGGCCCACAGCTTATATATCTGCATACCGACTCATTCATAATAGGTTTGGATTATCGCCTGCATACCATATATATATCAACATGTATTTCATACCCCTTGAGAAATCAACCTTTAATAGCTCAATAAACCAAAGGTTCTGACCCTGATGGAGTTCGACACAATTTTTGGACTTTATAAAACCCAATATATATGTTCCAGGCTTAGCCTTCGTATGTTATATTGTAATTCCAAACCACAACTTTGGTTAGCACATTACATGCGCATATATATATATATATATGCCAGCACCGCACTATCAACTATTCGTCATATTCTCTTATGCATATGGGTTTGTCATAATATTAATAAACCTGTGACTTTGTGTGAAGCAGTAAAAAATGCAGGAATTCATTCAACTCATATCAAACGATATATATATGCCGCAATGTATACATATTCCCCATTTCAATGTTACAAAAATTAACAGCCGTGGACTTATATTAACCCAGCACATATTTAATCAATGCCAGTGTTAATACGCTTGGGCCCACTCAACATTATAATACATACCTCGCCATTAATGTTCGTCCATCACACGAGCATGAAATTTGTCGATCTCCCAACCTATTCAATCGAATGAACACCTCTCATATCGCATTATTTTAGTCTTCGTGAGTTAACTCTCAAAATTTACACGACGTGAATGGTTTTCTAATACTGCCTGAGGCCACGTGTCATTCACTTTGTGATATCACGTTTTTTCTCAATGATTTTGCTCCGGACCAAAAGTGGTGCAACGGAGGCGGTTTTTATTTTCCAATCCACTTCTGGTATTTTCATAGTCATTAACCGGGTTCCCACTGTAGTTAACAAATTTCTTCGTCATAACTCTTTGCGTTAACTCCGGGGTTAAGTATCACAAATATTACTTTGGTGGAAATAAAACAATGCTCCTTTACTCCAACAAACAAAGATTCTAACGAATCTTTGCGTTCTATACAACAGGGGTTAACACTTGGACATAGGTTCATGCCTTATACAGTGATTCACAATTCTTCCATTAAATAGAGAATCACCATTATCGCATAGAGAATGGTTCCATCCCACTCAAGGTGAAATCGCAATTCCCCTTGCCTTCGATTTATTTAGGGTTTCAGTGTAACTCGACGCCATCACTGTGTAACTTTATTTTAACCTCATTCCGCCTCTGTTATTTGTTTATCTTTGTTAAAAAATGTGGCTTCACCACTGTTCCACTAACTTCTGGTTCCGCTGTGCCTTTAAACAGTTTAATCTGCGTCTAACTGAGGTAACCCTTCTCTCCTTCGACCTCCATTCTGCGTCAAATTCCTCAAATAACTCAAATTCCTCCTCAAGGGGAATCGATCCCTCTCACAACTATACTCTATTCCAAGAAGCATACTTTCTCTCTACTTCATGTCTCGTGGCCCTTCTTCTCTCTTTCTCTACTTCTTGTCTGTCACCTTTGTGCTACTTTGCTTCTCTTTTTGGTTCCTCTGCTACTTGTTTTTTGCCCTCTCTGCTGCTTCTGCTTCTTGTATGCTTCTTTGCTGCCCCTGCTACTTCTTTGTTGCCTCTGCCTCTCTGATACTTGTCTTCTCTCTTTTCCATCAATGACAACATTTCCAACAAACATATTCTTATTGTTGTAGAAAATCCCGGTTTTGGGGATACTACAGTGGAATCAGAGCTTCAATCTTGGCTCAACTTGTGGAACTCAGCCATGCAGCTATCCAGAGAAGGAGAGATGAATAGAAATACTACTCCATTATGTGGAGGAAAAAGGGAAGATAGGCTTACAAAGCTTCTTCCAAAGTCTGTGTAGTGCATCAATGAAAATCTTAAGAAGATGAGAGGAGAGATGGAATCTCTTGAGGAGTTTGGATCTAGAGCCAGATATATATTGGTACATAATAGGTGTGAACATGCAGCTACATGCTATTATGCACAACGTAGTCAAATGCCCAAAGTTGCTGTAAGAGAGATGAAATAAGAGGAAATGCTGGAGAAGGTAACTCTTAGCAATTTTCTACAAGAGTATGAATTTCAAACTGAGAAGTTTAGAGATCATATTACCTTCAAAGTGCTATGCAAGATTAAGGTGGAGAGGAGCCATCTGCATGACATGGATATATTTTCTATATCTACCTTTGATGGATCCCCAACTTGCTCAGCCAAAGTTTGGGTGGAGGAGTTGTGTACTTACTTGAAACAACACCAAGTTTCTAAAGAAGAATCCATCAGAGTTGCAGCGCTGCACTTTGGAGGTAAGGCCTATGCTTGGTGGATGTTTGAGTCATTTTCATTGAAAAATGTTAATACTTCTTCTATTGCAAAGTTCACTAAAATATTATTTGAAATATTTGATGCAAAACATGAAATAATCAAACCAATGAAACTTTTGCATAAGTTGGGAGAACCTGCAAACTCAAAACCACTTCAAAAACCTATTGGAGGAGATCATATCTTGCATGACACCTTGCTGAAGGCAAGATATTTATTTCATAACCTTGGACAAGAGGGCATGAAGGGTCCTTTTTCAAAGAAGGATCCTCTTATTGAGCAGTTACCTCCTATTCATATTGAAGATAAAGAGCACATCTAAAGCACATCTAGTGCCTCATGCAGAGGAAGGAGGAGCACATGCTCCAACGGGAGGATTTATTGTGACATTGCAAGAAGTTCCCCAAGATCTCACATATGGGAGGCAAAGTAAAGTCAATGAGCATATTTATTGTGAGATGATATTGATGGAAGGAGAAGGTAGGGAGGAAGGACATCATCACTTAATGAAGAGCACACACCCCTATCTATTTCAGAGAGCTGATGCAAGGAGGAGGGAGACTGGTTTGCGCTGTGAGGGCAAGGTCAAGGTTTCCCAACCATATAGACAGTCTTCTCTTGCCATGGATGTCTCACTACATGGAGGCATTCCGCCGGGGAGGCCGCCAGACTTGGAGTTGGTAAGAGAAA
Organism: Pinus albicaulis; assembly: GCA_034641835.2. Lineage (NCBI taxonomy): Eukaryota > Viridiplantae > Streptophyta > Pinopsida > Pinales > Pinaceae > Pinus > Pinus albicaulis. Next base: position 1,366,868,705 of record CM076570.1, read on the forward strand.
TCTTGCCATTTGGTTCACCACTCTTGTATTCTCGAGAGATGAAAACTTTGGAGAAGTCCAGTATAGCACAAAGAGTTTGGGGTAAACTCAAGGAGGAGGAGGACATCCTCCTGTTTTCAGCACCACCCACTCTCACTACCTGTACTGCGCTAACAGAGGTTGTTGTAGTCATGGAGGATGGCACCTTCATGGTGCAAGGGAGTTTCTCCATAGATTTGGAGAAACAGAGGGTACTTCCTTGAAGGTATCCTCCATACATTGGAGTAGATGGAGGCCACTCATGCTTTCTTTGGCCAAGATCGGGAGATTATTTTTGGAGGAGAGATTTTCATGGGAGGCCAACTTCCAAAGGTCACTACTTCCTTTTGAATATGAGCAGTTGCATGATGGGCATGGAAAAAATCTGGAGGATAAATTTACCATGAGGGATGTCAAAGGAAAGGACAACAACATATGTAGAGCTTCACATTGTAGATCACCAGTGTTGTCCCTTAGGAGGATTGATCCTTATTGGAGGTCTAAACTCTTGGTAGAGTACTCCAAGGATCTTGGTGCTTGCATGATTTTGGATGACCCTGATCGAGCTGATAGATATATGGTGGATGATATGGTCATATTTTCTTATGGCAGAGTCTTCCTGACTAGAGCTTCTAAGCTCAAGGAGAAGTTTTTACATGCAGCACATGAGGACTTCTTCTCCATGCATTTTGATGCATATATTTCCCTGGCAAAGAAGTTCATTTGGGAGGGAATTCAAAAAGACATATTTCAGCATATGGAGAGATTCATAGCTCGGATGATGATGGAGGGGATGTCACAACCACCTTCCTACTCATTGGGAGTAAGGGAGTATTTTCAGTTGGGTCGTTTCAGCTCAAGTCCTCAAGTACGTAATGGAGAATGTACAATTTCACCTTATGTTTTGTACTTCTTGTCTTTTTATGAGCAACATATTGTACTAAGGAGGATTATTCCTTCTTGCATATTGTATAATGATGTACTTGAAGCCATTTGTAGCATTGATATTGGCCATCTCATTGGTGGTTTGTGGAAAAATCCACATGATTCTTGGTGTGCCCCATTGACACCCTTTTGTACTTTCATGTTTATATTTTGTAGAATGATTGTGGCAGCAAACAAGTGGCTGGAAAAGCACTTGTTTTTGTTTGATTTGATGCAGGAAAGGAATGCACTGCGCTGGTTCCTTGTATGGGGCCTTGATCCACTCTCTGCTTCTTATGTGACAACTTGTTTTTATTGGTTTTTGCTTCCATGTATTGCTGATATCTCTATGCTCATGGGGAGCTTTGATTGGAGAGTCAGGTATGAGTTAAATATGCCCATTGGGAGGATAATTCTCCCTGTTTTTCATGATGCATGTTTCCGTAGGAGCGATGGGCAGCCCATGATTTCCAAATTACATCTCTCTTCTTCATGTGGGAGAATCCATTTGGAGAGTTTGAGTTTTTGGAGGAGGCACTTCATGGTTTATTTGTTTGATGGGGTAGCTTGGGCCACTCTTGTAGGTCATGAAATTTCAGCCCAAGATCAGCAGCAACCCTACACTTATCATAGATGGAGAGAGAAACCACTTGGTTTGGAGGATGCAATCTCTCCATGCAACCCTAACACATTGTATGAACCGGGGGTTGAGGATCTTTATGAGCTAACTAGATTGGCTCATTTCATTTGGATGATAACATGGGTGTGGGAGTCACTCTTTGGGAATAATATTCCCCATGTTCATCATCACTCCTACCTTGAGGAGGCCATTGGACAGCAGGGAGGTTTCCACTTACATCTTCCACTTTTCTATGATGTAAGCCATATGGTTTTTCATGTTTGGGAAGAAACATTGGAGGACAAATTTGTAGCAGATCATTTTGAGCAGTGATGGAGACTTTTGATGAGGAGGCCACAAGAAGAGGTGGGGAGGATTTTTGCTCTCCTTACACAATTGCTTGAGGACAAGCAATATTTTGGAGGGGAGGACTGTAATATTCCAAGTTATTAACCTTCAAGCTAAAAGGAATATTAGAGTTGTTTCATCACTAGATAGGTGAATAAATGGGTAGGGAGGCCCATTAACTTCATTAGAGGGATCAATAACACTCCTAATGTGAAAAGGGGTAAGAATAAGCAATTAATTTGAGCACCCTTAGGTGTGAAAAAATATGGGGACATGTTGATTCAGTCAAGCTAGACCAAGTCAACTAAGATGTCTAGATACATTGAATCTCCTTTGGACAACGTAGTTTTGGTGGAGGAAAACTTGCATGAGCTTGATGGCACATGTGGATGGGACCCAATGAGGAGAGGTTCACTTACTATATATGAAGAGGATGGAGGCCGTTTTCATTCATGCTTTTGTATTTCAATCTCTTGATCTTGTCTATTTAGAATTGGCTTCCCCTTGCTGTTTAGCAAGGTAGAACTGGGAGTTCTCGAGCAGGAATCCCACCTTTTCCCTTGAGAGGCCTTTTGGGAGAGCTTGTCCTATATTGCTCCACATCTAGGCTCAGGGCCAAGCAGCATTCTTTAGTCCCAGCATTATTTCTGCAGTAGAAATTTTTTTGAGTTGCAGGGTGTTGCAGTAGAGGATTCTTACACCATTTCCAGGTCTGTTTCCCAGTAGAAGGTGCCTTCCTCCTCTTGAGAAATCAGCTAGGAATATTTTTGAGCATATTTCATATCTTGGAAATAGACCAAAGTGGTTCTCATCTCCTATAGTGCAGTCCCTTGCAGGAACTGCGTCATTTTATGCAGAGTTGCTGCAGCAGGGTTAAGACCCTTGTTTTTGAGCTAGTTTCCTAGGGAAAGGGCCAACCCTTCTCCTGGAAAGCTAGAGGAAGGGATTCTCATACCTATTTTGTATTTTTCAGCTATATTTCTGTAATTTTGTAGTAAGACTGCATTTTCTGCGCTGAATATTTGGATATGCTCTTTCTTGTACATGTGTTTCATGAAACCTTTGTCGGTTTAGCTTTATAATGCAATAAGGAGGCCAGATCTCTGTTTTCTTGGCATATTGTTTATTAAGTTCCATATCCATGTTATTTTATCATGTTACTGCAGAAAACCTCATAAAATAACGCTATACATGCATCAGTCTTTTTCTTCATAACTTAAGTCATGGGATTTGGCTATTTTTAAGTTGTGAGGTAGCCATGAGGTCTGTTTAACATATCAAAAGGGATTTCTTTCTGATCCTCTTTTTAATGTGAGACCCTAACATCATATATGCTACGGGAACCCAACATTATTTCAACCAAAAAAAACACAGATCTCCAGGAATAATGCTTTCAAGGTCTAATTGCTGCATTTTCCCCACTTGGGAATGTGTAGACATTATTCTTTTGCTGTTATTTCACTCATTTGAGGGCTATGTGTTTGAACACATCATATGAGCCTATTTGCTGGATCTCCAAATTTATAATATCTTAAGATATTCTTATTGTTGTAGAAAATCCCAGTTTTGGGGATACTACAGTGGAATCAGAGCTTCAATCTTGGCTCAGCCTATGGAACTCAGCCATGCAACTATCTAGAGAAGGAGAGATGAATAGAAATAAGACTCCATTATGTGGAGGAAAAAGGGAAGATAGGCTTACAAAACTTCTTCCAAAATCTGTGTTGTGCATCAATGAAAATCTTAAGAAGTTGAGAGGAGAGATGGAATCTCCTGAGGAGTTTGGATCTAGAGCCAGATATAGATTGGTACATAATAGGTGTGAGCATGCAGCTACACCCTATTATGCACAGCGCAGTAAAATGCCCAATGTTGCCGTAAGAAAAATGAAAGAAGAGGAAATGCCAGAGAAGGTAACTCTTAGCAATTTTCTGCAAGAGTATGAATCTCAAACTAAGAAGTTTAGAGATCATATTACCTTCAAAGAGTTCTGCAAGATCAAGCTGGAGAGGAGCCAGCTACATGACATGGATAGATTTTCTCTATCTACCTTTGATAGATCCCCAACTTGCTCAGTTAAAGTTTGGGTGGAGGAGTTGTGTACTTATTTGAAGTAGCACCCAGTTTCTGAAGAAGAAGCCATCAGAGTTGCAGCGTTGCACTTTGGAGGTAAGGCCTATGCTTGGTGGATGTTTGAGTCATTTTCATTGAAAAAATTTAATACTTCTTCTTTTTCAAAGTTCACTAAAAGATTGGTTGAAAGATTTTATGCAAAACATGAAATAATCAAACCAATGAAACTTTTGCATAAGTTGGGAGAACCTGCAAACTCAAAACCACTTCAGGAACCTATTGGAGGAGATCATATCTTGCATGACACCTTGCTGAAGGTAAGATATTTATTTCATAACCTTGGACAAGAGGGCATGAAGGGTCCTTTTGCAAAGAAGGATCCTCTTATTGAGCAGTTACCTCCTACTCATATTGAAGATAAAGAGAAGGATGGGGGTTACAACGTTGTCACATCTAGAGCACATCTAGTGCCTCATGCAGAGGAAGGAGGAGCACATGATCCAACAGGAGGATTTCTTGTGACATTGCAAGAATTTCCCCAGGATCTCACATATGGGAGGCAAAGTAAAGTCAATGAGCAGGTTGATTGTGACATGATATTGATGGAAGGAGAAGGTAGGGAGGAAGGACATCATCACTTAATGAAGAGCACCCACCCCTATCTATTTCAGAGAGTTGTTGCAAGGAGGAGGGAGACTAGTTTGCACTGTGAGGGCAAGGGCAAGGTTGCCCAACCATATAGACAGTCTTCTCTTGCCATGGATGTCTCACTACATGGAGGCATTCCGCCGGGGAGGCCACCAGACTTACAGTTGGTAAGAGAAATCTTGCCATTTGGTTCACCACTCTTGGATTCCAAAGAGGTGAAAACTTTGAAGAAGTCCAATACAATGCAAATATTTTGGGGTAAACTCAAGGAGGAGGAGGACATCCTCCCATTTTCAGCACCACCCACTCTCACTACCTGTACTGCGCTGACAGAGGTTGTTGCAGTCATGGAGGATGGCACCTTCATTTTGCAAGGGAGCTGCTCCATAGATTTGGAGAAATAGAGGGTACTTCCTTGGAGGAAGGGATCCTCCATACATTGGAGTAGATGGAGGCCACTCATGCTTGCTTTGGCCAAGATCGAGAGATTCTTTTTACAGGAGAGCTTTTCATGGGAGGCCAACTTCCAAAGGTCACTACTTCCTTTTGTGTATGAGAAGTTGAATGATGGGCATGGCAACAATCTGGAGGATAATTTTGGCATGAGGAATGTCAAAGGAAAGGACAGCAACATATGTAGAGCTTCACATTGCAGATCACCAGCGTTGTCCCTTAGGAGGAATGATCCTTATTGGAGGTCTCAACTCTTGGTAGAGTACTCCAAGGATCTTGGTGCTTGCATGATTCCGGATGACCTTGATGGAGCTGACAGATATATGGTGGATGATATGGTCATCGTTTTTTATGGCAAAGTCTTCTTGACTAGAGCTTCTAATCTCAAGGAGAAGCTGTTACATGTAGCACATGAGGACTTCTTCTCCATGCATTTTGATGCATATCTTTCCCTGGAAGAGGAGTTCATTTGGGAGGGAATTCAACAAGACATATTTAAGCATATGGAGAGATGCATAGCCCAGATGATGATGGAGGGGATGTCACAGCCACCTTCCTACTCATTAGGAGTAAGGGAGAATTTTCAGTTGGGTCATTTCAACTCAAGTCCTCAAGTACATAATGGAGAATGTACAATTTAACCTTATTTTTTGTACTTCTTGTATTTTTATGAGCAACATATTGTACCAAGGAGGATTATTCCTTCTTGCATATTGTATAATGATGTACTTTAAGCCATTTGTAGCATTGAGATTGGCCATCTAATTGGTGGTTTGTGGAAAAATCCACATGATTCTTGGTGTGCCCCATTGACACCCTTTTGTACTTTCATGTTTATATTTTGTAGAATGATTGTGGCAGCAAACAAGTGGCTGGAAAAGCACTTGTTTTTGTTTCATTTGATGTAGGCAAGGAATGCACTGTGCTGGTTCCTTGTATGGGGCCTTGATCCACTCTCCGGTTGTCATGTGACAACTTGTTTTTATTGGTTTTTGCTTCCATGTATTGCTGATATCTCTATGCTAATGGGAAGCTTTGATTGGAGAGTGGGGTATATGTTAAAGATGCCCATTGGGAGGATAATTCTCCCTATTTTTCATGATGCATGTTTCCGGAGGAGTAATGGGCAGCCCATGATTTCAAAATTACATCTCTCTTCTTCATGTGGGAGAAGCCATTTGGAGAGTTTGAGTTTTTGGAGGAGGCACTTCATGGTTTATTTGTTTGATGGGGTAGCTTGGGCCACTCTTTAAGGTCATGATATTTCAACCCAAGATTAGCAGAAGCCCCACACTTATCATAGATTGAGAGAGAAACCACTTGGTTGGGAGGATCCAATCTCTCCATGCAGGCCCAACACATTGTATGAACTGGGGGTTGAGGATTTTTTGAGCTAACTAGATTGGCTCATTTCATTTGGATGATAGCATGGGTGTGGTAGTCACTCATTGGGAATAATATTCCCCATGTTCATCATCACTCCTACCTTGAGGAGGCCATTGGACAACAGGGAGGTTTCCATTTACATCTTCCACCTTTATATAATGTGAGCCATATGGTTTTGCATGTTTGGGAAGAAACATTGGAGGATAGATTTGTAGCAGATCATTTTGAGTAGTGGTGGAGACTTTTGATGAGGAGGCCATAAGAAGAGGAGTGGAGGATTTTTTCTCTCCTTACACAATTGCTTGAGGACAGGCAATATTTTGGAGGGGAGGACTGTAATATTCCAAATTTTTAGCCTTCAAACTAAAATGAATATTAGAGTTGTTTCATCACTAGATAGGTGAATAAATGGGTAGGGAGGCTCATTAGCTTCTTTAGAGGGATCAATAACACTCCTAATGTGAAAAGGGGTAAGAATAAGCAGCTAATTTGAGCACCCTTAGGTGTGAACGGAGATGGGGACATGCTGATTTAGTCAATTTTGACCAAGTCAACTAAGCTGTCTAGATACATTGAATCTCCTTTGGACAACACAGTTTTGGTGGAGGACAACTTGCATGAGATTGATGGCACATGTGGATGGGACCCAATGATGAGAGGTTCACTTACTATATATGAAGAGGATGGAGGCGTTTTTCATTCATGCTTTTGTATTTCGATCTCTTGATCTTGTCTATTTAGACTTGGGTTCCCCTTGCTATTTAGCAAGGTAGCACTGGGTGTTCTTGAGCGGGAATCACACCTCTTCCCTTGAGAGGCCTCTTGGGAGAGCTTGTCCTATATTTCTCCACATCCAAGCTCAAGGCCAAGCATCATTCTTCAGTCCCAACGTTATTTCTGTAGCAGAATATTGTTGAGTTGCAGGGTGTTGTAGTGGAGGATTCTTACACCACTTTCGGGTCTGTTTCTTAGTAGAAGGTGCCTTCCTCCTCTAGAGAAATCAGCTAGGAATATTTCTTAGCATATTTCATATCTTGGAAGTAGGCCAAAGTGGTTCTCATCTCCTGCAGCACAGTCCCTTGCAGGAACTGCGTCATTTTATGCAGAGTTGCTGCAGCAGGGTTAAGACCCTTGTTTTTGAGCTAGTTTCCTAGGGAAAGGGCCAACCCTTCTCCCGGAAAGCTAGAGGAAGGGATTCTCATCCCTGTTTTGTATTTTTCAGCTATATTTCTATAATGTTGGAGTAATACTGCATTTTTTGATCTGAATATTCGGATCTGCTCTTTCTTGTACATGTGTTTCATGAAATCGTTTCCGGTTTAGCTTTATAACGCAATAAGGAGGCCAGATCTCTGTTTTCTTGGCATATTGTTCCATCAAGTTCCAGATCAATGTTATTTTATCGTGTTACTGCAGAAACCCTCATAAAATAACGCTGTACATGCTTCAGTCTTTTTCTGCATAGCTTAAGTCATGGGATTTTGATATTTTTAAGCTGTGAGGTAGCCAAGAGGTCTGTTTAACATATTAAAGGGATTCTTTCTGATCCCCTTTTGTATGTGAGAACCTAACAACATATTCTAAGGGAACCCAACATTATTTCACCCAGCAAAAACGCAGATCTCCAGGAATAACGCTTTCGGGGTCTAATTGCCGCATTTTCCCCACTTGGGAATGTGTAGACATTATTCTTTTGCTGCTGTTTCACTCATTTGAGGGCTATGTGTTTTTGAACACATCATATGAGCCTATTTGCTGGATCTCCAACTTTAGAATATCTTAAGATATTCTTATTGTTTTAGAAAATCCCGGTTTTGGGAATACTACAATTTCCCTCACTGTAATGTTATCTTTTTATTGGTTTCTTAATAAATCATTTCATTCCTATCATGTACTAATTCTCATGACTATTTTATTGGGCAACAAACAAGTGGTTGGGAAACCACCCATCATGCCATATTTTGATGCAGTTAGGAGTAAAATTGTGGTGTTTGCACTTGAGGGACCATTGTCCTTCTCGAGTACTACACATGGCAACTAGCATGACTATAATTGTGATCCCATATGTTGATGATGTTCTTATCATTGTTGGGGACATGATTGGAGGGATGAAACATAGGTTGGAAGTGTCCATTGGGAATGAAACTTCCCACTCTTTTTCATGCTTCAGGAGGAGCATGAGACATTATATGGTTGCTACAGTATATCGTTTGTCTTCTTATGAGGTGAACTATATGGTTGACTTGAACCTTGGGGAGAAGCCTCTCATGAGCATGTGGGAGGATTTTTTCTATGAATTACCATTCTGGAGGGTGATTCATTTTATATGGATGATAGCTTGGAGATTGGAGCTCCACAAGCACTGTTACCGATGAAATAGGTAACCTGACCTCAAAACGGGAACTCTAGCCCAAAAAGACTCAAAAAACATGAAAAAACACCCCAAAAACAAACAAGAGTGTATTCGAGAACGCACTTGGTTTTCCTTGAAGGTCAAATTTCAACATTTTATAAAATTATGCTAAAAACAAAATTGTTTCTTGAAAAAAGGATTGAAAAAACACCCTCAAAACAAAACCAGTTGATGCTGGAATAACAAAAACAAAAAATTGTGTCGTATTTTTGACATTTTTAAAAATAGAAATTACATTTTTTAATTTTTAAAATTCAAACATTAAAAAAACATAAAATTTAAGAAAAAAAATAAATTTAAAAAATAAAAACATTTAAAAGCTTAAAATTTACAAATATATAGGAATAAAAAAAGCAAAATAAAAATAAAATAAAAATTCTAATTCAAACATTAAAAAAAACCTAAAATTTAAGACAAAAAAAAGAAAAAAAAAAGAAAAAGAAAAAAAGAAGATTAAAATTTCAAAATATATAGAAAAAAGAAAAAAAGAAAAAAAGAAAAAAAACTAGAAATATTAAATTAAAAATAAAAATAAAAAAAAACAAGTTAAAAAAAGAAAGAAATTATAAAAAAATAAAATATAGAAATTAAATTTTAAAAAGAAGAAGAAAATGTTTATTAAAAAAAAAAAAAAACATTATTGAAATTAAAAGTAAAAAAAAAGAAAAATTAATTTAAAAAACAAAATGAAAAATAAAATACAATAAGAATATTAAATTTTAAAAAATATATATTAAAAAAACAAATAGATTTTAAAAAATAAATTAAATTTAAATTATAAAAAATAATATATATATATAAACTTAAATTAAAAATATATATATTAGATTTTATTAAATTTAAAAAAAAATGTTAATATTAAAATAATAAATTAAATTAAAAAAAAAATAATAATAAATTTTAATAAATAAATGAATAAACAAATAAATTTTGAAATAAAAAAATAAATTTTAAATATAAAGAAAAAAAACATTGTTAAAATAAAAAGTTAAAAAACTTTAAAAATCAATTAAAATTTAAAAATTGAAAAAAAATAAATTAAAGAAAATATATTAAATAAAAAATAAAATAAAAACAAACTAATTTGAAAAGATTAAGTTTAATTTAAAAAAAAAAAAAAATCTAATTTTAAATACACAATTTTAATTGAAATAAAATAAATATAAAAAATTTATGTAATTAAAAAAATAATAATAAAAAATTTAAAAAAAAAAAAATATTAAATTCAAATAAATTAAAAAAAAATACAAAATTTACTAAATTTTAAAAAATTAAATGAAAAAACTAAATATAAAATTTAATAATTAAAAAAAAAAAATTAAATAAAAAAAAAAACACAAAATTTAATAAAAAATATTAACAAATTTTAGAAAAAAAAGAAGAAAAAAAAAAGAAGAAGAATAAAATTTAAAAAAAAAATTAAAAAAAACAAAAAAAAAAATTAAAAGAAATTAAATTTCAAATATAAAAACTAAATTTAAAAAAAATAATTTTAAATTTTTTGAATTAAAAAAAATACTAGAAATTAAAAAAATAAAAATAAAAAAGAATTTTTTGATCGTGGTGGCGTCGCGAATCGGCCTCCCGCTCAGGTGGCAGTGGAGGCCGATTCCTGGAATCGGCCTCTCGCCCAAGTGGTGGCAGAGGTTGGCCGCTCGGCGGGCGGCCACGATCAAAAAATTCTTTTTTTTTTTAATATTATTTTTTTTTTAATTTTTAATATTTATTTATTTATTTTTAATTCAAAAAATTTAAAATTATTTTTTTTTAATTCAAATTTTTTATTTTAAATTTAATTTGTTTTAATTTTTTGTTGTTGTTGTTGTTTTTTTTTTTTTTAATTTAATATATTAGATTAATTATTTTTAAAAATTTAAAATTTATTTATTAAATTTTAATTTAATTTTTTTATTTTTTTATTATTTTTAAATCTTTTAGTTTATTTAGTTTTTCATTTTTAAAATTTATAAATTGTTTCATTTAAAAAAAACCAGTAAATTTATGGATATTTGTTTTTTAATTATTTGCCGTGGTTTTTTTTTTTTTTTTTAATTTCTTTTTTCAATTTTAAATTTTGTTTATTTTTTTAATTTGTTAATTTTTTTTTTTAATTTTTAAATTTGTATTTTTTTTTCTTATTATTATTATTTTTTTAATTTAAATTTTTAAATTTAATTTTTTCTTTTTTGTATTTTATTTTTTTAATCTAAATTTTAATTTTGTGATTTAAATTATTTTTAAATTTTCTATTTATTTATTTATTTTATTTATTTTTTTATTTTTTTAAATTTTAATTATATGTTTTTTTAATAACTTGGAAAAAAATGTTTTTGTTGTTTTTTTTTTAAAAAAATTTTGGCTAATTTTTGTTTTTTCTTTCTTTAAATTATGTGTTTTTTTTTCAAATTTGTCATTTCTTTTGATATAATTTTCGAATATTTTTGTTTTATTTATTTATTTTTGTTTAAATTTTTTATTTTTACGAGTTAATTTTGTTTTTTTTTACATTTTTATTGGTTATATATATATATATATATATATATATATATATATATATATATATATATATATATATATATATATATATATATATATATAAGTTTTGTGTTTTATTACCAAGATGAAAATCACCACTCTTAAAAAAAAAGGTTGATGCTGCATCAATATGTTTCAAAATTAGCATGAAAATCACCACTCTAAAAGAAAAAGTTGATGCTACATCAATACGTTTCAAAATTAGCATGAAAATCACTAACATTTTAAAACAGATATTCATACTTCATAAATAAAAATATTAGAGTGTCAAAAATGTGCTAAAAAAAAAGGTGATTCTGCATCAGCACTTTTCAAAATCGGGTGCTTTTTATGCTACCAAAAAAAAGTAGGTAACAGTGCGGTTACCTATTTCATCGGTAACAGTGTTCACATGGGAATGAAGGTTCCCTACACTTTTCAGTTCTATCCTTGTAGTTTCTTGGGGACAAGCAAAATTTGGGAGAGGAGGATTGTAATATTGCTAAATTGATTAGAATATTAAATTTTCATTTTGCTTCTTAGTTAGAAGAGTAAGAGGGTATGGAGACCCACAAATCTCCTTAGTAGGAATAAAAACACTCCTAATACGGATGGAGGTCATATAAATAGCTGGTTTAAAGACCCTTATGTGTGAAAAGGGGATGGCGCATGTTGACTTGGTCAACTTTGACCAATTCAAACAACACTGGTATGGAAGGAGTGGCATTCATTAAGGGACAACGCAGTTTTGGAGGGAGACTCCATGCATAGAAGTAGTGTCTTTAATGAGTGGGGCCCAAGGTAAGGAAGCTCACCAAACATATAAGGAAGGGGATGGTAACCATAGAAGGCATGAATATATTATTATTTTGTGTATGGTCTATATGACTTGTTGTTTTATTCAACTATTTAATTAAGATTGCAGTGCTGTTTATCACAAGGGTGTTCCCGAGTGGGAATCCCACCTTCATCCTCAGGGGATTTCGAGTGCCGACTTAGGAGAATTTCTACACCATTATTTCCACATTCTGGCATCAGGCCAAGCTATAGCTTCATTCTACAACACAGTTTCTATTTAGAGTTGTGCTAAGCTGCAGGGTGTAGCAATGGAGGGTTGAGAAACCCAACTTCTGAGCTTGTTTTCTAGTGGAGGGAGCAACCCTTCATTCAGGAGGCTTGTAAGAGAGATTCTTGAGCTTCATTTCATCATTTAGCATTAGGCTAAGGTGCTTCTACTAGTTACAATGTAGTTTTCTAAAGGAATTGCATTATTTCAGTGTGGAGTTGCAGTAGAGGGTTTAGAGCCCTAGTTGGGGGAGATGGATTTTCAGTGAGGGGATCAGCCTCTCATTTGGAGAATCTATAGGAGGAGTTTTCATACATTTCTATATCATATCATCCACCTCCTTTCAACTATCCAGTTGCAGAGATTGTTTAGCCCTAGGTCCATATTTGTATTTTTTGCATTTCGTGTATTTCAGGAAACCCTTCCCGGGTTACCTTGGAAATGTGTTTGGGAGCTTAGAACTCCACTCTCGGCATCATTTGAGCCATATAAAATCAGATCTATGTATTGACAGTCTCCAGCAACAGTTATATCTATTAAAATTGTGTTGTCTTAGCCTTGGGAATTATTGTGTAGCAGTGTTCTTCATATTTCATGTACATGTTCTCTTGAGGTTTGTTTTGCTAACTTGAGTGACTTTTTCCTTAATAACTTGTATACATTTTTTTGCTATGATCTCAATATTATGGCTCTATGATCTTCTTACGTTTTATGTGTTGATTTATCACTTCTCTTTCCATTTTTTCATTCAAATATTGTTGCTTCCCTATTTGGGGATATTACATTTTATGAACATAGTTCAACTTCTGAATTACATTAAGCCCTCTTATCTCCATTTCCTCCATATTCAATGTCTGAATAGGGGAGTAAGGTAGTGGAATTTTTTCCTGAAAAATATTTAAAAATTAATTTTTCCTTAACTCATGAACAAGAAAAGAAATTAATTCAAACATTGAAAAATCTTTCAGATACATTTGCATGGGAAGATACTGATATGAGAGGCATTCACCCAAACACATGCATTCATCATATTTATATAGAAGAAAATGCTAGGCCTATGAGACAACCACAAAGGAGGATGAACCCTGCTTTAAGGGAAATTGTAAAAGATGATTTGAATTTTTTTTTAAATGTAGGATTCATCTATGCTATCTCAGATAGCCAGTGGGTATCCCCACTAGTCATTGTCCCTAAGAAAAATGGTAAATGGCTAGTGTGTGTACATTACAGGGAACTAAACAAAGGTACATTAAAATATCGTTTCCCTTTACCTTTTATAGACCAAGTACTGGATACTCTAGCAGGGAAAAAGTTATTTTCCTTCCTAGATGGATTCAACGGATATAATTAGATTAGGATAGCCCCTAAGGATCAGGAAAAGACAATGTTTACATGTCCCTAGGTACCTATGAATATAAAGTATTACCATTTGGTCTATGCAACGCACAAACCCCATTTCAACAAGCGGTCCTTGGTATTTTCTTTGATATTTTGCATGATTGCATAGAAGTTTATATGGATGATTTTACACTTATGGGTGATACTTTTAAACAAGCTTTACATAATCTTGAATTTTTTTTGTACATATGTACAGAAACTAATCTTTCGTTAAGTAGTGAAAAATGTTTTATGATTATGAATGAAGGTATTGTTGTGGGTCATCATGTTTCTGCTCCAGGAATTAAGGTTGATCCAACGAAGATTGAGGTTATTGTAAAGTTGCCTCCACCAACCAATCAAAATGGAGTTCATAGTTTTCTTGGACATGCAGGTTACTACAAAAGGTTTGCTGAAAATTTTACAAAGGTAGCCTCTCCATTGTTTAAATCATTGACGAAAGAATCTGAATTTCATTGGACTGATGAGTGTCAAGATGCATTTGATAAACTCAAGGAAAAGATTTCCTCAGCACTTGTCGTGAGAGAACCTGATTGGAATTTTCCTTTTCATATTTCCACTAATGCCTCTGATTCAGCCATAGGAGCACTATTCGGTCAAAAGGAGGATCTTGTAACCCATGCCATTTATTTTATTAGTAAAAACTTGACTCTTGCAGAACTGAATTATGCGGTAACTGAAAAATAATTCCTTGTTGTGATTTATGTTATTAACAAGTTTAGACACTACATCACGGGTTATGAAGTTTTTGTACACATAGATCATTCTACTATTCATTATCTCATGAATAAAGTAATCACTAATGGAAGAATTACTAGGTGGTTGTTATTGCTACAGGAATTTGACATCACAGTATTGGATAGACCGGGAAAATAAAATCAGTAGTTGATTTCTTATTTAGGCTCAACCATGCAGGTGAGGATGTTCCTATTAATGATGACTTTCTAGATGAAAAATCGTTTTCCATCTCTGTTAAAACACCTTGTTTTGACGACATGGCCAATTATCTTGCTACAAGAAAGCTTCCACCTTACTTTTCATCTAATCAAAAAAAGAGAATCATTAGGAAAAGTGATGATTATTCTTGGATTAGGGGAGATCTCTTTTTTACTGCACCTGATTTGATTACCCGTATGTGTGTCAGAGAAGATGAGATTTATGACATCTTGAGATCTTGTCATGATGAACCTTGTGGAGGACACTTTGTAGACAAGAAGACAACTTATAAGATCCTTCACATAGGTTTTTATTGGCCTAATCTCTTCAAGGATGCAAAGGAGTATGTTCGGAGGTGTGATAGATGCCAGAGAATGGGGTAGCCTGTACAATTAGATGAGATGCCTTTGCATCCACAGGTTCTCATAGAACCATTTGAGAGGTGGGCTCTTGATTTTGTAGGTCCCATCAATCCTATATCCAAAAGTAAGAAGTATATTTTGTTTTCTATTGATTATGTGACAAAGTGGGTGGACGCAAGAGCATTACCTAGAGCAACCGAAAAAGCAGTGGTAGATTTTCTTTTCTCTGATATTTTTGTAAGATTTGGAGTACCTAGGGAAATATTTACTGATCAGGGTGCTTAGTTTGTATATAAGGTTATGCAATAAATGATGCAAAAATATCAGATTACCCATCGAAAGTCCACCCCTTATCATCCACAGGCCAATTGGCAAGTGGAATCAACCAACAGGGTGCTGAAAACAATCCTTACCAAGATAGTGCAATTACAAAAAAAATATTGGTCTGATAGACTTCTTGAGGCCTTGTGGGCTTACTAGATTACATGGAGGGGTACCACTGGCTTCTCTGCGTACGAAATACTGTATGGAAATTTTTTTTTGCTGCCCATTGAATTTCAAATCAAAACCTTTAAAATGGCATTACATTTGGGTATAAGCCTTGATGAAGCACAACAACAGAGAATCTTGGAGCTCAATGAATTAGATGAGATTAGGAAGGATTATTTTCAACATACCTACTTGATCCAACAACAATGGGCTAAATGGCATGACAAATACATCATGAAGAAGCAATTCAAAGAGGAAGACTGGGCATTGTTGTATGATTTTAAATTTAAAAACTTCAAAGGGAAATTTAACACACATTGGCTAGGTTCCTCTGAGATTGAAAAAAATTGATAATGGATAAAAACTATTGATGATGAGAATGTTACCTTCTTGGTGAATGGGAATAGACTCAAGATATATCAAAAAAACCAATCTAAGGAGGAATTTGTGGAAGAAATTGTGAAGAAGAAAGCGCTGGAGATGGTAAGGGAAGGGATCCTTCCTTCCACTATCTCTTCTTGATTTCCCTTCTCATACAATGAGCTCACTCTGTTCCTCCTCGTGCTCGATAAACCATGAGAGGAATGTCTATTGGCTATAGGTTTATTCCTTTTTCAGGCCCAATGGAATACTTACATAAAAGGAACCCCCTGGAGTCTTCTTTTTCAGTACTTCAAACTCTCTAAAATTGAAATCTGGTGAGCATGGACTGCCACTAGGCTCATTAAAAACACACGTCAGTAGATCCTTTTGGATCTTCTAAATAAAATTTTATTTTCTTCAGTTAATCTATGGATTTCTCGTATTGGACTGATGTGGTATTTCTTAAGGCTTTCCTTCCAACAATTCTGGCCCATTGACATTAGCAAATTATCTGGGTGTAGGATTAGAGCCTTGTGATGCCTTGAAGTTTGTATGCCCCAATGATAGGCTATCTTGCCTGTGGTAATGGAGAATAATCATGGCTTATTTACTTCTGGATCCCAAAGGAGGTTCAAAAACAACTCATATATTCACACGTGATAGGATGCATTAGGGTACCTTAGTCCTCACTCTCATTAATGGTGATGGACCTCGCATTGGTTAACAGTTGACCTCAATGGCTGGTAATCCAATGAGTCCATTGTACATTTGACATAAGCACATTAGTTCATGTGAAATAGAATATACACAATGGGTGGAGAAAGTGGTTCCTACAGATTCAACTTCAATTCCTATAGAATGTTCAGTAGTTGCAGTTTTTAATTACTGAAGAATGTTCATAGTTATTTCAATTCCTGCAGAATGTTCATTAGTTGGAGTTCAATTCCTAAATAGTATTTAAGAGTTATTTCTGTAGAATTTTCAGCAGTTGTAGTTTTAATTCCTGCAGAACATTTGATAGTAAGTTTTAAATTCCTGCAGAACATTTGTTAGGCACAACAACACCTGGGTTTCCTGAAAAGACAAAAGAAAAGAAAAATCATTAAACAAAACATTAGGTTAAAATCATGTGATAAAGTACTAACAGTCATCATTTGGTTATGGTCGTGGGTTATATGTCTGATGTAAAAGGTTATCATTGCAAGAGTAAGCTACGTCATCGAGGATAGGACCATTGGAGGTAAGCGGTAAAATAGAGCCAGTGATAAGATGCTCGAGGTAAAGGTATAATGATGCCTTAATTTTTAAAATTTCGCATAACTAAGGCATTGGTAACCCTTGTGGCCATGAGCCATTGTGGCATTAATCCCATGACCTGTTATCATCATGCCGACGGTGGTTGTACTTCCAAGGTCTGTCCTGTAGGTCGGATCCTGATGGAAATCATGATCACGACCTACTACCAAAAAAACCTTGTATTTCATATTTAGTCTCTTCCACTTTAGAAACCATTTCATAAATCTCAAACTATATTCCTGCAACCCACATTTTCTCTATTCCTTTTGTCCTTAATTTCCCTTTCCATTTCCTCACGTACTTGCCCATTTCCTCCTCTGCCATGTCTAAGCTTTGAGCCCCCGTCCGATTCAAGCCACAGAGCCTTGCGCTGCTGGAAGATGATCCTCGCAGCAAGGTGAGAATAGAAAAGGCAGGATGGATTCCTTTCTTCGAGAGGTTCAACGGCCACAACTCATAAGAAATAAATATTTTTCCCTGAACCTGACTGGGGATAAAGCACTGGTTGGAAACATAAATTTTAGGTTGACGGAAGACTTGGTGGCACGGGTATGTGGAATTCTGCAACATGGAGAGCAATGGTTTAAAAACCGTCGCTTCAACAAATAAATGTGCGCATCTTTCCTACAGAATGATCACTCAAACCCTGATTGGAGTAAGGTGATTCCAAGGAGTTTTAAGGAGTAAGTATTGTCAGTTACTATTTTTTCTGCAGAAGTATGTTACGTGTGAGGGTCGCTTTGGCTTCGCATTCTTGTTTCATATTAGGCTTCTCGGACAGTTCCGAGACAAGCCCGTAAATTTTCCCTATTATTTAAAAAGGTCATTTATCAAAATGTCCACGGTCGCGAAAGAGAGGGTCGCCAACATAGAGGAAAACCTCTACCATCACGGGTTGGTGAAGATTATTCTGGTGGAAGTCCTGTAGAAACAGAAAAAGTCATGGGAGGACTTTCTAACAGAAAAACATTTTGTGACTGTTGGAGATTCTAACTCCTCGGGAGTCACAGAAGAAAATCCCACGGAGAAACTGAAGAAGAAACCACGGACCCATGGACCAAAGGTGAAAGAAGATTATGGGGATGAAGAAGTTATGGTGACCAGTGAAATTACTGTGGAGGGCTCCCAGTAGAATAAGTCTTCTACCCCTGCTAAATGATATACCAGAAGCTAGGATGCTTGGCTGGCCCTTAAGGATACACCCAAATAAGGAACACCACCCAAAAATTTTACCAATAAGACAAAGAAGTCCTTTGGCCAGGCCAAGGGAAAGGAGAAGGTAAACCCTGCTACATTCATTGACAAGGATATTGTGTCCTTTCAGGATGCTTCACTACAGGAGAGTCAGAATGAAGTCGTGAAAGCTTAGGAGGATTTAAGTGTGCCCCAATCCTCACATAGGCATCATGAGGGAGAGGTGACTCCATTGAAGAAACGATCTCGACATATGATGGAAGAGACCATTAAGGAACTTACCCTCTCAGAATGGGCCTTGAAAGCAGAGAACGCGACCCTGAAGGAAAATACCCTTAAGATGTAGAAATAAAATGAAGAGAGGCATGAGAAAGCAGCCAACATCATGAAAAATAAGCAGGCCCAGATCAACCACTTGAAGAGGAAGAATGAAGCATACACAGGACAGATTCAAGCGGAAACTAGTCAGCCCAGTTAGATTATCTGGCTGCAGTAGTTGTAGCCCATGAGAAAATTTGATTGTCTATTTGGGTACTACCTCAGTTTTGCTTGCATAGGGACATGCAAGAGTTTTGCTGTGGGGGAGATGTTAAGTCTGAAATTTACCCATTTTTGACACCTATCCTAGGCCTTACCTCACCTATTTTTGAACCATTTTTTCTTTTTAATTATACCTAGTTCAACTATGTTATCTAGTTTTGGCTAAAAAGGGTACCATAAGCCTAAGGTATGTTAAATTATCATAAGAAGTGTCATTTTATCTAAATTCAAGCATTCTTTGATCTAGATGCGTCTTTATTACATTACTTCTCTAAGTAGTCTAGAACTCATGCGCATATTTTCTATATTTGAACAGTACCGCAAATCCTGCAGACAGCTCATGCGGCCGAGATTCCTGCAGACATTCTTGATTTCCTAAAGATACACCGATTTCCTACAGCGAGATCGATGGTTGACCATGTTCCATTCATCTTGAGATCGAGTAAAGACATGGGTTTTGAAGGGAATTTGCTGCATATGGAAGTTGTCCTATTCATTGTTCTAAATCCTCTTTTGCAACCACCCAAACCTCCAGATTTTCTCTCGTGCCCACATGAAGAAACCACTTCAGTCGTGCAATGGAAATTGTCTAATCCATGCTTCCAGTCATGTATTAGACTCAGCAGAAGTTTACTATTGTCAATTTGTATTTGTATTATTGGTTGTAGGCTTAGATTAGTGATCTACTTTGTTCAAGCGAAATATGGGTTTTGAGAAATGTATAAATTGGATGTATTTCGCTTTGTAAAGGAGGTTGGTTTGGGATTGTTGTTGATAGCAAGATATCAGACTGTACTTGACTGTAATTTCCAGATTAATAAAATATTCTATGTTCTGTTTATCTTTCTGAGTAGCTTCTTTGACTTTTGAAGGAGTTGTGAGTGAGCGAGGGCCCCCTTAGCTCACAACTCGTGCAGCATAGTGTGTTTTTTATTTTTGTTTCATTTATGCATTAATAATTCCTGTACACAGCTAGTGATTTCTTTCTGCATTTCCTGCAACAAACTGTTAAATGGTTAAGTGATTTAATTCTTTATGTTAACGAGTTCTTTTCACTTGATCAATGTTTGGATTCATGCTCTTTAAGTTGGATTCTTGATTATGGTTTATCTATTATCTTTTCCTGCATCAATATCAGAAAACCTAAGTGTTGTAGAGGGATGATATATGCCACTCCATAGTCATTGTTGCAAAGTATTAATTTACAAGAAAGAAGCATGAGTTGTTGATTGTTGTTTGATATTTATCTTTTCATGGTCAATATCAGGAATCCTAAGTGTTGTAGAGGGATGATATATGCCACTCCATATCCATTGCTGCCAAGTATTGACATGGGAAAGAAGCATTAGTTGATGTGTGTATAATTTATTAACACTTGAAGTAATGAACTTGCATATACTTTTCACTGCATCTCATCAGTTTACCTTCCATGTTGACAATTAATTATTGACAAATTATAAGCATATAATTTGACTCAACAGTGATGTCTTCATCAAATATTGTAAATCCATAAAGATGTGTTTCTCCTATACCACCTCTACCACTTCATCCTCCAACTCCTCCTCTACTTCTACCTTTTCCTCTTCCACATCCGATCCTAAGTTCACCATTTACATTGTGTACTTCTCCTTCTCCTTCCCCTGCCATTGTATATTAGTAAGAGATAATATAAGATTCAATAATAGGATTATCTAACTCTTCTTTTGGTTTGTTTACTATTGGTATATTAAAATAATTTTTTTTTTCTTTGCTAGGGACCTCTATTTATTGTCCTAGAAGTTGTTCTCCCATCAAAGAGAGAAATATTACTCCTTTCTGTTGGGGATGTAGGTTATTAAAATAGAACCTCAGTAGAATAAGTTGGTAGATCTCTTGGTTGGATTTCACAGATATCCACCTAAGGGAGTCTATGACATATGTATACTTCGAATGATGGGATGCGAGTACCAATGGATGGTGTGGCGCTATGAGGTCTAGCAGGAATGAGAGGTGATGTTGGATTCGAAATTACACCTATAATGGTAAATATTTCTCTAGAATCCATTTCTCTATGCATAAATTATTTTTATCATGCCTTAATTATGCATCTACAGAATATGTTAGGTCCCTATATTACTAGTGCAGTCCCTTATTGTGGTTAGTATAGCCCCATTATTGTTATTGTTGTAACACTGTAACCCCCATATTGTTATTATTTTTCCCTTACATTATTATTGTTAGGTCGACTAGGATCATATTGTGACGCCATGGACTCCTATATATAGAAGGAGGTTTTTTCATCTGTATCATCCAGGAATTTCTCATTTATGTAATGTAAAGGAGGTTGCCCCTCGAAGTGGCTGAATTCTAAGGTGTTGATCTCTCTTTTCTTCTATTTTTGGAGTTGGTTCCATAACATAATTAAAATTGAATTTTCCTAAAATTATATGCAAATGAAGAATGGAATCCTATATATACTTCTCCAACATCAATGCCAAAATGTTGGGTAATTTAATTTACCTTAAATTACTTCATTAATTGTCAACTGAGGTTGGTGTACTTATGAAGTGTATGTGCACCATATATGCTAGGAATTATATCTTTGGATGAAATTTTTCTAAGTATGGATAAGTGTTAAATGAGATTAGAGAGTTGTCACACATATGTTATTTCTATTAATTTTACATCAGAATAAAATTCCAAACTGAATTGAAATCTATTTCTTAAGATCCAATCCTTAGAAAACCCAAAGGTTCTCAGGATGTTGCATAAAAAATTCCAATTTAATTTTTCGTAGGATTTTGAGAGGTCTGATTTAATCATCATGCCAGGTTTCTTTGATATTTTCAACGAATGAACAGCTTCATATGCTACCGTAATTCCATTAAAAATTTGTCTCCCTCCTACAAAGCTCATCCGTTTTATAGAAATGAGCTTGGGGAGGAATGAGTTGAGTTTATTTTCTATTATCTCAGTGATAACTTTGTATATGATGTTGCAAAGTGCATTGCGTATGTAACCATTGGGGTCCTCTAAATTTTCTTTCTTGGGCACCAAAATTAGAAACGTGGCATCTATAAATTTTAGTATACATCTAGAATGCCGATATTCCTCGACGTCTCTCCAAACTTCCTCTTCTATTATTGTTGAGGAAAAATATTCAATCATAATACCATATGGCCCTGGAGCCTTATTTTGGTGCATCATCTTAATCCTTGATTCAACATCCTCATAGGATATTTCTCTAAGAATTTCCTCATTCTAATAAGTTGTACTAAGTTGTGGATTATATCAACTATTTTTTGTTATGTTACTGTCACTCTATCATCTAATGGCTAAGAAATAATGTTCTAAAAGAACCAAACCAACATTTGGGGTATTTCCTAATGGGTTTCTAATTTTATTCCATTGGCACATTAGTCAAGATATCCTATTATAGTGCATATGTTGTATAATTTGTTTATGGAAGAAAGTGTATTTTTTCACCATGTTTTGGCTAGTGGATGCAAGATTTTTGTAACAACAAAATTTCCTCTTGTTTTTTTCATTCCTCAAATTCATGCAAAGTCTTTTCCTTGGCCTTGATTAATCTCTCCTATCTACCATATAATATAGCCTCTTGTTTTATCTCCACTATTTTTTGTTCTAATTTAATTTTTTATTCCAATATGTTGTTGAACTATCCCTTGTTCAACCCTTTTCATTTCAATTTGATGTGTTTAAGTTTTTTATACAAGGAAAAAATTGTGGATCCATATATTTTCCATACTTCCTCCCACTATTATTGGATATTCTAGTTGAAATGCTTGTGGTGAATCCAAAAGTTCTAAAATCTAAATGGATAATTTCAAGGTTGGGCCTTTAAAATAATGTTGACCCATATGGCCGGCCTGCTGGTTCAATCCAAAACTGGGGAGGATGATGGCTTGAATGAACACGTCCCAATACACGATTTTATAATATTAAGAAGTGGTGCAAGCTTGATGCAAATTGTTTCTGAACTCCTCAATGGTTATCCCATATATTCATGTAATTATGTGTGTCCACCTAGCAAGGATGAATTTATTGCTTCTTGAAAAAGAATGCATCTAATTATAACTTCCTGATCTCACACATATTCTTATCAAGTGCATTAATAATGTTGAAATCTCATCCAATAATCCATGGAGAGGGAGATATTAGAGTGTTAGTTTTAAAATATGTTTAAAGAAGAATGACTTGTTATTTGGGAGATTCAGACCATAACATTGGAAAGATGAAACTGCTCCCCTGAGCTAGCTATTTGGAATAAAATGTTAAAAATGAATTATGTGTGGAACATATTGGTGACTTGAATATCTTGATAATTCCACATAAGTTCCAAGCCTCCAAAGTATGCTAGGCATCTATTGTTGCTACTTGAAAGTTCTGCCTCTAGTTGTCAGCTAATTTAGACAAAACCTTTCCTGATATTTTAGTTTCACAGGTAATCATTTTAACAGTTTCTACTCGATCCATTTATCTCACATGATCCTTTGCTTAACCTCACTACTAAGGACCCTAATTTTCCATGAAACTATTTTCATGGTTGATAGTTTCTGGATCCATGGATCACTTTCCTGATAACCTCAACTCATCCTGAATAAACTAGCATGCATATGAGTTTATCCAATAGTCATATATTTCTCTTGTGACCTTATTCCTTATCCCCCTATGCAAATTTCCTGTATCCTTTAACAAGTGCATTTGGACCCCAAAAGGCCCACCATTGTTGATGGTGTATTTATATAATTTTTAATTTGGTAAGGATTTGAGATATATTTTACAATTTATTTGTCAGAAGAGGATAAATAATATTACAAGGTACTTTGTTCCATATACACAATGAAGAAATTCTTTACCAAATCCAAAATGACCGATGTTGCTAGGAACGAATTCGACCGTAGTGTAGAGTATGTGTGGAAGACCATTATGGTATATTATCCTAAATCTAAACTAAGTGGTGCCTCACACATATAAGTTTCTTCTTTTTATGCTCGAATTTTTTTCATTGGTTAGAATAAAATCAGGCCATTCTCTGGCGCACAAATTCTGTAGCAGCAACTGCAAAAGTTTGTAAATATTGTTGCATAAAATTAAAACACACTTGCATAAACCATAAAATGATAAAAATAAATTAGCTATAAATGAAATTAAAAATAAAACTTGACAAAAAATAAAATAATACCGCAGTGTGAAATGGTTCGATCATGCAGAGTGAGCTCAGCCTCTCAAGGACAAGGTAATGAATTAAAATTACAAAAACATACATAAATCACTTCACATAATACAAATAACTATGAAACTACAATATATATTGAATAATATATAAACAAATATAAGAGGTTATTAAGTGGTTACAACAATTTTATAAATATAGATACAGTAGATAATATCCTCAAATGGTTACAACAAATATCTAAATATGGATCCACTTGAGGATAAAATATTCTCAAATAGTGACAACAACTACTATAGTTCCAATATTCTTGCTAACTTCCCACATATTTTTGGATTCCACTACTTGTAAAATTATAAATAAGTCACATGGGCTATAATAACATGCTCTAAATATGTTAAAAAGTAATTATGTATGGTTTTGGGCTCCTTATGTCCATTGTATCTATATATGTGGGAACTTCAATCCATAAAATAGGTGGCTATGCACACTTGAGATAAAAATATCCCTTTTAATAGTTGATTTTAGGAAATATATATTTCAATATCTTCCCAAAGTAGTTGTATGATTTTTGGTCCATCTTGTTGTAGCTATTTTCTTATGATGCATTTCAAGCTCCTCCAATATTAAGTTTACTTGAGTTCCTCATGATGGGTGGTGAGAACACTGAAAACGTATGACATCAGTAAAATCACACACAACCTATATCTGGAGACTTACATCAACATTCCTTCATGTGCTGCAATCATTGTCCATATGAAAAGGTGAAAATTAGATTATGAAACATGATACTACATGTCTGATTTCGTAGCAAGATGCTACAAGTATTATTTAACAACAATTGTTTTAAACACATGAGAACCCTTTAGTTGTAGTAGAAAAAATAATAGCTTAAAGATATGGCAAGGGACGTGAAAAAACTATGATTTATGGTGAACATGATTTTGTACCATGTGAAGAAAAATCCTATCAAAAATTGTCCACAATGAGTTGTCACTTCAAAATTAAATACATAATATACTAATTGTTTCTAATGTTCATCTAAAATCAAATGAAATACTAATAAATGTATTGATTAAACATGTTTAGCCTAAAACCCAAATTTTAGGATTAAAAAGGATAATACGTGGTTATGGGTAAATGAAAAATGGATAAAAGGAAGAAAATTAAGGTGTCAAATGATCATAATTTTGTGGCTCATCAATTTCCATTTCTCTAGTTTGATTTGGATTCTACATGTATATACTTCAAATAAGTTTCACCTAATAAAAAGACTTGATGTTCTGGGAGAGTGAAGGGATATTTAACTTTCTAGGATTTTGTTACTTCTAGTAGATTAAGCGCATACAAATCCACGTCATCGATTGGAACTGGAAGAGATTTAACTCCCTCGATAAGTGCATGGAGCACAATGGGGAGAAATGTGGCTAGACTAAAAATTCACGTGAAAGCGAAATAAAGGATGACGAGGTTACTAGCGATAGTGTGCGGGACAACATAAAAGATAGGGGAACCTTCGTGGAAGAAGAGGGACCCGATGGATAATTCATTTGATGTCATGTGGCTGCTTCAGACTAGTGTTTTTAGAAGAGTCCAATGATGCAAGTGGCCCATATCTATTTTCTTCCAATCCATTATTCTTTGTTACATACTAACACATGTTTGTTTTTTATGGTTTTGACGATTACACGAAAGCACTGTAAACCCATCATTCACTTTAGTCGATAATGGTTTAGAGGTTTCATTCGGCATTACCAAGGGAAAATTCTTATATATGGTCCTATACTCATGAAACCTCCAACATATGCAAGTAATATGCTTATAATCAAGTGTATTCTTCCATAACTCATCTTGGTAATAGATATTTTTTTTATTCTGGGAGAGTCTTAGAAATATTCATGTAAAAACATGTGGGGCATAGGAAATATATATAGCTTGCTTTGTTGCTCCAATATTTTTAACAAAATCCCCGAGGGAATACTCTATTATGGATAAAGTCTCTTGGTCCCAAAACTCCTTCGGTAACGAGTACAATTAGATCCATTTTGAGGCCATCTTGAAATATTCCTTATCATGTACAAAATGTTAGTCTAGAGTTGCAGGTAAAGTGTACCTGAAATTAAAAAAATGTCCCATTATTGAACAGTGGGTTCTGATTATCTAAACCAGTGAATATTATAGTAAAAAAATACCTTGGAACCTAACTCAATCTTCATGTGACCCCTCGGATTTCTTTTTTTGTAAACCAAATGGGATATGGAATTTTTAGACAACCAAATTCCCAAAAACTTTCCTATGACCACATGACCTCGCATATATTGTATATACTCTAAAATTTGATTGGATAAATATTCGAACTTAGTGTCTATAGCTACTCTTTGCAAACAACTCCTTGGTCTTTGTTTTCTATCATGGTTTATTTTTTCTCGTCAATTTTGTTAATCTCCATTTTATTTATGGCTTGAAGAGTTCCTAATGGAAGCCATATGATATTCTAGGTTTTTTCCTTTAAAAACAATCCTACATTAGGAGGGAATATGGCTCCGTCCATTGGAGATTGACATTAGAGGAGCGGTCGAAAAAGGCAAATTTGCTGCAACAATTAGGGTTTGTAGAGATTTCAACCAGGCTTTTGTAGAGCTTCACTTATGGAATAAAATATACAACTAAATTAAATGCGAAAAAGGTCACGGGATATTATTCCAAAGCATTGGTCAACACCATAGGATTATCATCTATATATTCTCATGGATATTCCATTAGATAACTCTTCATAACAT
The DNA here is from genome assembly GCA_034641835.2 of Pinus albicaulis. Classification (NCBI taxonomy): domain Eukaryota; kingdom Viridiplantae; phylum Streptophyta; class Pinopsida; order Pinales; family Pinaceae; genus Pinus; species Pinus albicaulis. The sequence continues at coordinate 1,366,895,701 of CM076570.1, forward strand.
ATATTACATGTTTCTACAATATATTTTATGATTTTTCTTTAGCATGGAGAGCTTACCTATGATCATAATTCAATATTACATGCATGGCACCCAAATCACTAAAAAAAACTAAGAATGCAATAAAATAATTAAGCAAATTAATGCCACACCATCCACACAATGTACAAAAGGTGTTCCTAGGGAAACCAAGGAAAAAAATTGATAAATTTATCATTCTCTTTTGGTCTTAACTATATAATATAAGTATAAATAAATTAGACTCACGAGAGTAATGCAATAAACATTGTTTCCCTAACAAATTTTAGAAAATCTTCCGATTATTTTTTCTTTCTCACAATATCCCACTCCCTTCTTGCACTCAACTATGGGACAACAAATCAATTAAATAAGATGAAGTATTCATCCTTTCTTAACCATATTTTAACATTTCTTCATATTATTCTACAACTAGTATTTGAGTTTTTAGATTTATGACTTTTTATTAGGGTTAGTGTTTTGAACCTATTGATATTTTTTCTAGTTAGGGAAAAAGTAGCCTTCCAAGGGTCTGAGTGTAGGCCCTTAATAATACTCCTCTTTATGAACACACTCAAATAATTTGAGGTAATATTAAAACATTAAAATATGCACTTGTCATTGGACTAGGTGTTTTCTCAAGAATGCAAGAAAAAGAATAACAATAAATATAAGGATTTAATTTTAAGTGTAATATCCAATTCATTTCATCACAATGATAAAATATTGTTGAAGCATATCAAAAAGCAGAAGCAATATAACAAACTTTAGATATTATAAAGCTATAGAACAATTTCATTCATGCCAAATTGTAAAGAGCATGAGAAAAATATTCATGAGACTCATATAGCTTTAAATCATGTTTCTGAATCATAAATGAACCGCTTACTCGAAAGGGATATTTTTTCGAGAGTCAAAAGATATTACAGGTTTAATTTTAGAAAAATGTTTGGTTCTTGAAGAATCCAACAAAATCCTGATGCCTAATAGCAAATTTAAATACATTTGTCATAAGGGGAAGAAAATAAGATACCTCGAAGAAAACACGAGAAGAATAATTGTCGTTAGCGATAAACTTAAATGATGCAAAATAAAGTCAACAAACATGAATACCAAATACTGGAAGGAAGGGAATGCTTCAGATGCTTTAAGAGTTAAAATACTCACAAAATGTAGAAGGATAGAGAGAAATCTCAAAATTTTAAAACAATCCTATCCATTTAAATCGAATATTTATCCTCCTTTAATATTCTTCATATTAGTATATGTGTGATAGAGATATTAATGGGGTGAGAAAACGATTATGCTGCAAATTATTTATCCCTGTGATGGTTGGCGTATAGATAATTAATTGTGTGGAGTGGAGAAGCGTGTAACACAAGCGTGCAAGATGAGTCGCCTTTCTATCACTTACACTGGCTTTTATAACAGTGCCTTGCCGGATATCAATTGTTATCTGGTCATATGTGGGGGGTGTTATTTTCAATATCATGGTATTACTGGTTTTTTTTAAGAATTGTTATATGATGATGTTTTTCTACAATTATGTGAGAAATACTATATCTCTAGAATGTGTATGAGATGTAGATAGTCTGTTACTTTTCTCTATATAGACAGTTTAAATTCAAGTGTGGTATGCACTTTTATGCTGATGAAATGTACTATTTTTTGCTTATGAGAAAAAAGAAAATAATATGATATGTGCAGAAGAAAGAGTTGTGCGGAACTCGGATATGAAATTTCCTCCGCACACTTAAAATTTACGTATCAAATACTCGAAAGGGTGCAACTTTTGTGGTCAACAAAACCCTATAGAGTGTTCTTGAAACTCCACGCATGATTAGCTCCACGTGTGGGTGACTAAAAATAGTTTTCAAAGCATAATTCAAGATACAAAAGGCATACCATTTTTTTAAATATTTCCAGTAAGATGATAATTGCACCAATTGAAATCTCAACAAGAATAAAAACATTAAAGATTTAAGCACTTCTTTGTAAAAACTTAACTAAAAATGAATGCCAAATTTCTCATGAATTCAAACCAACAAATGGGACTTTCCCCTAAAATGTGCCCTATAATCCCATGATTTCAATTGTTGTACTCATAAAGCACTAAAACATATGAAAATTTATATAATCTCTTTGATATTAGATTGTGACCTTTTTATAATTCATCTAGGAGAACTATAAGCATGGAATTGAATTGTAAGCAACTTGATATATCCATAATAAGGTTCACCACTACTCATTCACGCTTAATAAATTTATGAAATTGTTACAAGTATGCCTAATGTGTGCTTTTCCTATTACTCTATATTATCTTAAATTGGAGTAGCTTATGGTTATGGTGTATAATCATATTTTTTCTCAGTTTGTATTGTCATCTAAAACTACTTACATGTTGGGACACCATTTTTCACTACACATTAAATTTGCATTTATATCTCAAAAGATAGGTACATCTTTATGAATCTCAGAATTGATGTTAAGTTAGATTTCTGTAAGTTTATTGTAAAGTGTTGTATGCTAAGTTATAGTTTAATTAACAATAATTTAAGAATTATAACATAAAAGTAATTAAAAATGTATTGAACATGATATAATAAACTATGTAATGTTATATAAACAAAGAATTAAAGTAATTATTTTAATATAAATATATGTCAAAATTATTTCAATGTAATTAAAGTATACATCAAATAATAATATTGGTGTAAAGTATATCAACATTAGTAAAAAAATACATCAAATAATATGGTGAGTATAAATATTCTTAATTCATTTTTCCCCAAGGAAAAATCACAATTTTATTTCAGAAAACAAAATTATACGTTGAGGATCCTAGAAAACAAAATTACATGTTGTTGAAGATCCTAGAGCTTTTGTAGAAAAAACAAAAAGAAAAATCTCAATAAAAACTTGGATGTAGGTGAAAATACTTAGATATCTTTTCTAGGCTTTTTGCTTCTCCATTTTTCACCATCCTCCTTGATCAGGAGTGGCAAATACAATGACTAGCTGAAATTCTGCTACCATCCTCATATTGTCCTTGTGTGAGGCTAAGCTTTCAGATGAATAAGAGAGTTTGGATGCTCCTGCCTCCTTCTCGTTATGAGTTGCTTGGAGTGGATTTCCTGCTACATATTGATTTTGTAAGCTTGGTACCATTACTCCTATGTTTCCTGAAGTTTCCTATGCGTTCTGGTTTTCCTCATTTATGGGATTTCCCATTTCCTCTTCACCATCTTCTTCATCAAGTTGTTGCTGTAGAAATTTCCATCCCCTAGGATTTTTGGCTGATTTATTTTTCTTCTATTAGCGGTAGGACATGATATTTGTAAATGTCAAGTTTGAAGACAAAGGAGGCATCCGAAAGCCGTGTTTTCGAAACCTAGAAACTAGGTCCAACACTAATTGTTATGCATAAGGAGGAGAATATGGTGAGGTAGCCCTTTGTCGAGGTGTACTTCCACACAAATCTTGGCAAAAGTGTAGATTGCTTCTTCAGTTCTTTGAGTATGCATCTTGATGAATCTCCCTAGCATAGTTCGAATTCCTTCTAGTACTCTTTGATGCCAAATTTAAAGGGGAAAATTATGCAATCTGTCCCAGACCAACATTTTGGAAACAACCATTGCGTGGGCATGGAATTCTGGGAACCATTGGGTGATAAAAACACCCACATTTCCCGAGAACCATGGCACCTCTCTTAAGGGAAATTCATTGTCCTTAAGTGATTAAAATTTTACAATGAAGAACCCCCTCAAACATAAATAAATGTCACAATTGAGTGTCCACATATGAAAAATCCACTCAAAAAGTTCGATTGGTTTTGGCCAGAATACGTTGAATTTGGAGAGAGCATGTTTTTGAAAATTTGTACATAGATCATTTACCTTTGTTAAATCTACTTTCATTTCTCGTGTGTTGTTCCACAATATAAGAGCTTGGAACATTAAGGATCTTATCATCTTTGATAGAGGCCTTTAACTTCCCCTTAAGAGTATCTTCGAAAGATGTAGATCCATTAAGTTTTTTTTCTGTTTTGATTGGTCGATCCACCTGTGATTCTCATACCCAAAAATATTGTGGACCTTGAACTGGTTTTGAAGCACCTTTCCTTCATATTCAAGAATATGAAGATTTGTTGGAAATATGCTCATCTTAATCTAAGTAGAGTACTTCAAATTTTCATTATTATTATTATTCTTATTATAAATATTATAAAAATTAATAGAAAATCTTAATCTAGATAAAATACTTCAAATTTCATTAATATTATTATGATTATAAATATTGTGAAAATTAATAGAAAAATAGTTAAACACAAACAAATACTATTAAGAAAATAAATAAATACTTCAAAAAAAAACTTAACCCTTAGATGAAATAAAAGGCTAAGAATCAGTAGCCTACGAGAAGGTAATAATTGAAAAGTTACTGCACCTTCTAGTTCATTGAAATATAGTTCAATATATAAAAAAAATTATAATAAATTTTAATAATTTGTTTGAATTTTTAAATACCATCCATCAACTTAACTAAAATCTCAATGAACATGAAATCTCAATGAACATGATAGATATGTGATCTTGTACATTTGGAGGCTTTATAACCTGCAGAACGATGAACTAAGTGTGTTCTATCGTTCCAAATCCAGTTGAAGGCAACCATACATGCATCGAGGATCAATATTCTGCAACGTAAATGAGGTATAAAGCAGTTAGCGTACATGAAAATAACAGTAATCCACAAGTGCAAATTTAAATTCAAATTTGATTTAACCTTTCAAATTTTGACGAATGAAAGCATTCTCGTCACTCAAGCGTGCTACCTGGAATTTCCTCAACGCAAGAACTAAATTAGGAAGATCTCAATTCATATAATAATTGTTGAAAAACCTCCCATATTTGTTCCACATTAGTATGTCTTCTCTATTTAATTCATTAAAATATTACTAAATAAAGCTCCCACCTCCACAGGAAAACATTCATTCCAAAACGTAACTAAAAAATATCAATTGTGCAGCACAAGATTAGAAAAGTAAATTAAAACAACCACACTGAAATTGTGGTTGCGCACATATTTTGCGCACTGAAATTGTATCGATTAAAGGGTTTTGACTTACACTTATTCTCCTTGCTTGTACAGTTGCATTGACACAATGATTCAGGGGATCATTAAATGGCTTCTCCCACGTCAAAATGGATTGTTTGATCCATTTGTTATACTGGTTCGTAATGACTATATAGTGGGTAATCGCTATTAAAAAAAAAATGGAGTTATCTATGGACACAACATAAACAGAATATAGAAATAGAATAGGGAGTAGGGTGTTCGGCAGTTTTTGTTGGAATTTGGTAAAAATAAAAATAAAAAATGTTTGAATTACATTTTTTTTTGGTGAAAATGGATTAAGCACCATCAACAACTTTTAAGGCACTCAAAATACTAAAGTTTAACAAGTGTAACCTAGATTTTCTAAAAAGTTTGCCAAATTTTTTTATAATCTTAGTAAAATTTCTAAATCATTCTGTAGATTTTTTTAGACTACAAAAAAAAAAAAAATGACATCATGTAAAGCTATATATATTCTTTAAAATTTTTATATAATTATTTTTACTATTTTTGTATTGTTTTGTTCAGGGTCTTAAAAAATTTTATGCAAGTGTTTTTTCAGGTTTATCCATTTGATTATATAACGTAGTTCTCTTTTATTTAAAATGTTCAGTTTTTAATTGACAAAGAATGAGAGCGAAAAACTGGAGCAAAGATTGCCTTTCTCAATATTCAAAGATAGTTAAATAGATTACATTGTAAACATCAGTAATAAATGACTGGAGTAGAACTGAAGTAAAACTGAAGTAAATTGAACTGTCTATGACACCTAGCAGACAATGGAATTAAATGTAATGACACCTAACTACAGTGACATCCCCTCCTAATCTCAAATGTTACAAATGGAGGCACTAAAAATGCCTAATTTCTCTCTTTGAAAATGGCTTTGTGAAAATATTGAAAATATCTGCAAGCTAATCTTTGGAACCACAAAAAGAAAGTGCTATGTCCCCATTATTGACAAGTTCACCAATGGAATGAAAAAGTGTGTCAATGTGCTTGCTCTTTTTGTGAAAAACATGATTTTTTGATAAAGAAATTGCTAAACTGTTATCACAGTAAATTGGAGTTGGCTCCTTCTAAATATTTGAAATATATTTCAATAATCTTCTCAACCATACTACTTAACAAGGTGTTGTATTTGTTGTTACATATTCAGCCTCTGTAGAAGATATTGAAACGATTGACTGTTTCTTGGATGCCCATAAAATCAGATTGGTTCCAAGATGAAAAACATATCTTGAGGTACTTTTGCGATCATCTAAACTCCCTGCAAGTAAACAATTTTCAGAATGTGTATAAAACAAACCATAGTCTATTAAAGTTTAAGGTGGTTCTTCAATTTTCTCGGGTACGTTATAAGGTTGAACCTTACTAATGCGTTTCTTTAACTTCTGGAGTGTGTTAATAACGCTAAGTCTCCTTTAAAACAATGTGTTAGTGCACCAAAATTTTAATTTGGCTTTCTTCTCGAACAACCTTTCTACTTCTCGAATTGCCTTTCTGCAATTCATTTCGTCGGCGCCTTCACTAGCTTTGCCTGGCTTTTTCATTCTTCTTCAGCTGGAGGTGTCTTCAACTTTCCTCAAACTTTTGCTCCTCTGTCAAAGAGTCTCATGTAGACTCACCTCTCCTCTCCACTACTCCAACTTGGCTCTGTTGCTGCTGGAGAGGCTTATGCAAACTAGCTTGGATAACATGACACAGAATGAGAGTGAAAAACTGGAGGAGAGATTGCTCTTCTCAATATTCAAAGATAGTTAAATAGATTACATTATAAACATCAATAATAAATGACTGGAGTAGAATTGTAGTAAAAGTGAAGTAAACTAAATTGTCTATGAAACCTAGGGGACAATAGAATTAAATGTAATAACACCTAACTAACACTGAGATTAATATTTCAACATTAATGTTCTTTATTCGTTTGATTATGCAACAAAGTCATTTTTTATTTTAAAATGTTTCGTTCAATACGTTTTTTAAGTCCCGGCCAATTTTTATTTTAAGATGATTTTTCCAATGAATTTTATTATTTTTTAAGAATATTTCTTTCATAACTATGCTTTCTTAATTGTTCACTTTTTGAAGTATAAATAACAGAAACCGCTAGCTATGATGGTTACCTACTATCACCCTTTTTCTTCTGTTTGAAATGTTTAGAAAAGAACTATTACAAATACATTGCAAGTTATGTTACACTTTAGTTCATGACTAGAATCTAGCCCAAGGATATTAAGAGTCACATAGTGGTTTTGTATTTGCAATTTAAATAATGAGTTTCTTTTCAAATTTCATGTAGTTAGCAATGTCCATGTCCTCTAAAATTATTACTCGTGGCCAATGGCTATACGAAAAAATTGTGATAGCCTTTTTGTGCATTTTTGGTTATTAAATATATATTTTAATATAAGTTCTTATGCTTTCCATACACTAAGACGTTGCACTACGTGTGTTTCAAAGTAAAGTATCAAAATAGTTGAAAGAATAACTTTTAATTAGAGTGGAGAAAAATGATAAAACAATTAGCCAAGTACATAACATTACCTAGCACCTATTTCCACTTCCAAATATTGGACGATAAATAAATTTGCAGTTCTTTTTGAGATGAAAAAGCGTTTGTTCTTCATTAAACACTTAAACCTCTAGCCATTATCAATAATGGTTGATGGAGTCAATTAATGTACATAAAAATTGGCAAAACAACGAAGCTAATAATTTAAGGTTCCTATTTACTACTTGGAATAAACCTCATTTCACTATGATTAAAATTGGCACCATCCTTATGACGAATTTGATTATGTAAGGTCACAATTGTAAGGCCAAGTAGCCCACCTCTAGTTTTAATACAATGTTGGATGGCGTAGTTAACAATATTCCATAAGGGTTGAGAGCTATTATTTTAGACCAATCTAAAAATAGAGAGTCTAAAAATAGAGAGTTTAAAAATAGAATTTTAAAAAACACAATGTTTAAAAAAATAATTTTTAAAACTAAGAAGTTTAAAAAATAAAATGTTTCAAGATAATAAATCAACTTGCATCAATTGGTAACAAGTATTCTTGATAGAAAATACCTTATGATCATCAATCAATCTTAATGGTTAAATTTTGACTTAATCATCAATATTATCATTAATATTGTTATTATTATTAAAAATAAATTCAAGCCTCTCAATCATGGCTCTCGATAATGTTCTCTTACATTGTCATTATTGGCATGACATATTCCTCTTATATTCTCATTAATGCTCTTACACTCAATAAAAGCTTGTCATAAAAAAATCCTCTTACACACAATAAAAGCATGTGAGAAAATATTCCTCTTATTCACTCTTTAATGCATATGTCACACTATCTCTTACAAGCATACGTTACAAATGCATGCATACCTCCTTAATGGCATGAGTTACAATTCCTAAATGGGCATGAGTTACACTCCTCTTGACATGCAAGTTACTCCTCCTTTATAGCATGGATTCATTGCTCCTCTTATATATGTGCCTCATTCTTTCTACCCTAACTAATTGTGCATTGTGAAAGAAGAATTGAATCTTGAGAAAGTATTAGAGTGATTTGAAGAAGAGTGTGAGAGAGACTTTGAGAGTAGGAGCATAACATCATGAGCCAAAGGTTGATTCGGTGCTTCAGTGTTTTGGTTTTGATTCAACTAAAGGGAAGGTTAATTCATTGTATGCATATGTTGGTGCTACCAATGATCCCCATGCTGCAAATTGTTCATATTTGGGTGATCTTACTCATTCTCTTGATCTCTCATTGTACTTTGTATCTCTACCGAAAAATTTATTTCTGATACAAGAAGAATATGGTTGGGTTTTCTCCTCATGGGTTTTTTCCTAGTCATTGGACCTAAATTCTCAGTGTCTCATTTTTTTCTTAGTTGTCTTCTATAGTGCATTTGGTTTATGTTCTATCTACAATTGCTTATCTAATATTCAAGGTTAAAGAAATTTTGTAATAAATTATTGTTGCAACATAGAACATCAAGATTTCAACATGGTATTGAAGCTTTGGTTAAGACAACCTCAAGAAGACAAGTGTTCCTATAACCCATTTTCTGCTAAATTATATCTTGTTGTCCACTTTATTTGCAACCCATTTTTTGTTAAAATATCTCTTCTTTTCCAGCCTATTTGTAGCCCATTTTATGCTAAAATATTTCTTGTTGTCCACTCTATTGACAAGACATTTTATGTTGAAATATAAAGTTTTGTCCACTCTATTTGAAACCCATTTTATGTTGAAATATCACTTTTTGTTTCTTCTACTTGCTACTGAAAATAAAATTTTAAAATTTACTGCTGAAATTTTACTGTTGAAATATTAATCTCATGGCCCCACACTAGTGGTGACTTAAATTCTACTTATGGGCACGGTGATGTACCGTCTAACCTTTTCATTTCGACACTACTACAATTCACGAACTACGCATATCACCCAATGCTTCATGTGCCATATCGATGATTGTGAAGAAACTCCATCCCATCTGCAATATGTTTCTCATCAAAGTGGCAAGTTTACACTTGCCTCATAATCTCGTCCATGTGCTACCTGTTAGGGTCCTATAAATTCTATAGGATGAGTTTTTGTTGTACCTGATTATTTTTGTTTGAGAGATGTAAATAATCATTCATTTATGAAATGATTTCCATGAAAAAGTTAATCATAACATTTGGATCCTAAATAACTTGGCTAGTCATCCTTAGTGTTGTCAACTCAAGGTACTAGTACTGAAATTGAAACCTAATCACCTGTACTATCCCCTCATCAAATATTTCCCTCCCCTTTTACTTCACTCATCCCATCCACTCATTCCATCTCCCCTCATTGAAGTTACCATCAATCACTCCCCTTACATACCTTTCCCCCTCTTTTCATACTCAAAATAATTCCTCATTCTTCATTTCCCAAAGCAAAAGTCAAGCAACACATCAGAACAAAGAAAGGAGGGAAATTTTCACAATTTCAGGCCTTCATTGCTGCTAACTGTGCAAACCTTGACTACGAAAAGACTCCCCCTCATCTCGATGGTGACTCACTAATATGTTATCTGGTTTTATGGAAACCTCACCATCCATGCATTATCCTCTTAAAAAATCGTGTTTCAATTTTTGTTAGATCACCCTCCAAGTACGAAAACCATAAAAAATCTCCAAGATGATTGCACAATGACTGCGCAAAGACACAATATTTCAAAAATTTGGATTTTCATGTGTGTGTCTGGTTTGATTCCACCCTTGCATGATCAAATCAACTCATATGCCTCCTAAGTACCTACTATGACCATTATTTCTCATAGATTTCATGCTTAAACTTAATAAAAGTCGATTTTCCCGCAACTTTACCTAAAACTTGTTTTCAAAGTCATATTTATTCAAAAATCTTCATCTATTGACCCATAAATCATCACTTCACTCTCTGCAACATTATCCCATCACCTTGTTTTAGAACCACTCCCACCTAATCTGCCACTATTTTCACTTTCATGTCTTCATACTTGTTCATTATGATTAAGTTTACAGTCCCTTAGTAGAAGTAGTTTTATTTTTCAAGTGAGGTTATAAGAATGTTAGAGAACAAGAACCATCAGCTACAACAATCACTTGACAACTAAAGGGATATTTTGACCATGATTGCCCTTTGACTGCACAAAGTGTAAAAGGGTGTTTGAAAAAGAGTTTTAGTTTGGGAAAGTTTATCAGATCTACATCATGCATGTTCCATACTCCTATGCATCCATTACACTAAAAAAATGATCAATAGACTTCTTCAAAAACCAAATTTGGCACTCGACATCACTTTGACTGTGTAAAAATATCAGGCATTCTTTGTTTGGGTCATCATTTTGAAAATTGTTTTGTGGACAACAAGAGCTAACGTTTGGGAAACAAGAGGAGGTTTGTGTTCCTACAACACCAAAGTACAATAATGTATCTCACTTTCTACACACGTATTAAATATTGGGATATCCATTGACATATTTACAGCATAGTTTTCTGACTACAAAATGTCTTGTTTTAGTCACCTTTTTGTAGAACAAATTGTGGCCAATCAAAGATGAATCTTGAGAAACTGGAGGAGGTTTTTGTTACTAAGATTCCGAAGTAAGATAAGATACTTTAGATGTTACACAGGTATTATTGAATTATCGATCTATTCACATCTACACAACTTATGTTTATGATTGCGCAAAGTCTTATTTTAGCCATCTTTTTGTAGAGACGATTATGAACAATTGGAGAAGAATTTTGCAAAACAGAGAGAGGTTTATCTTAAAAAAATTGTCATATAAAGTAAAATCTTTTAAGTTTTACACAGGTAATACATTTTGAAATTTATGAGGGTAACTCGGAGACCCATTTTTACAGTTTTACTAGGAACAAATTACATCTCAGTGAGCCTAATCATTGTTAATATTTGAACTTTTTTGAAAGATAAGTGGAAGATGAAGAAATTGAGAGATGGAGAAATGTAATAGGATGAAATATAACGATTGATTAGATTTAATTAGCATCTATCTATTTGTTTCAAATTAGTTTTTGTTTAGCGAATGCAGTCCCTGTTTTATGCATTCAATTTTTAGGTACATTGAACCTATTCCTTTGATATTTTAAAGTGAAATTTGATCACTTACTGATGAATTCGAATCGATATTATGTGTAATAATTAAAAATAAATGGGATTAGTTATTAGATATTCCTATGTCCTAAGATATTTTGTAAAAATTCACTTATTGATACTTCAAACGTTCAAAGCATTATGGGTTGGAACCTGTGGAGAAGAAAGACTCATTGATGTAAATCAGGTTGGAGAGCCTCATTTGATCAAACTTTAGAAATAGAGTTGCATCAATTATAGGATTCATGTTTCAATTATGTTGTTGACGTGCATCTATCTTTGTATATATGTTTTCATTTTTTCTCATATGTTATTCATTGATTTCTGGATTATTTTAAGAAGTATAACGAACATAACTTGTTGCAAAATACACTCTGCTTCCAGCTTAATAATAATATTAATGTTTTATATGTGATGATTAATTCTGGAATTATTAATTTCTCTGGTATAGTCTGATCCCCTCACCTTTTCTTATAAAAAATCTCAACCATAAGAATTCAACAAATGTGCCTATCCTGCCCTATAAGGTTTCCTGTAGAACCTACCTTGACTGAACTCAACCATTGACTCCATTGCCCAATGGATTTTCTTCCTTGTTTCAACCCAACTCAATTCTAAAATATAAAACCTAAACCTAATATCTAGCCTAATATTATTCAGAATAGCATATCTAAATCATACAAAGAGATCCCTCTATGGAGTTGGAAGGGCTAGATTCTAAACTCCCAAAGCGGTTTTGTGGTTACCTTTGTAATTTTTTTTCACCCTTAGATATTACAGAGTGTTAATACTACCCATGGTCACTTCTACTTTCATATTGTTGTCACCGGTACGTTCCTTCACTTCTTCCTCCCCCACTGTAGGCTCACTAAGACTTCCTCTTGGTCTCATCCACGAAGAAGTATCACTCTATTGGTGACTTAGATTCTACTTGTGGGCATGGTGTGACACCACCCAACCTTTTCGTTTCAACAATACTACGGTTCATGAACTACGCCTATCACCAACACTTGACTATTTTTCATTAAGTGTTCTGCTCATTATATAAATGCAGTGTAAATACATTCATTTAGTCTTTATTAGCATATACTTCATAACATCTACGACTTCATAGAAAAAAACAATATGACAGTGTGCACAATATTATGAAGGGAGAGGAAACTCTTGAACTAGTCTTTCCAATATACTTATAAAAATATGAAAATTGTTTTACAAGTACAAGTAATTTTACAACCTTAGAAAGCCTTCTTAACTCACTTGACTAACTTTTCCAATTTCGTGCCACGGTAGTGCAGTAGGTGCCCGTCGCACTATTGCTTCCTCTGTGTCTGCACCAACTATCTCCACTGCATCGGTGGAAACTCCAAGTTTCAGCCTATCGAAATGATTTTTTCAGTAGTCGTTCGCTCGACTCGGTTCTACATGAGTTGACCAACCTGAGAGTCTACACGACTCAACCCGACCTTCTGCTGAAATTTACTATTGAAATTTTACTGATGAAATTTTTTTGTTGAAATTTTACTGTTAATGTTCTTCCAATATTTCAAGGAAACCAAGGTAAGCTAATACTTTTACATGTAATAATTAATTTTTTTCATGTATTAAATAGTTGTGGGTTTGGTACTTGTTAATGCATGCAAAAGTAAAGAGTAGGTTTACTTCTCTTTATGCATGCGCAAGAAAGTGTTCTCTTGAAAAGAAGTATAATGCATAGAAGATTATTAAAGAATAAGTAATATAAATTGAATGTTGAAGATAGACACATTTTGAATCTCTCACGTTAGACATGGGGGCTTCACTAACAAACCAATATGATATCATGTGCATTAATATTGGGGTATAAAAAATTAAAAATCCTAAAAGAATATATTGACTATATAATAGGGGAGAGAAGGGTTTTTTTTATGTTAGACATAAATATATGTACTGTTGGGTATTATGTATTCAAAATTTTGACAAGGAAGATAAAACAAAGGGTGGGCTAAGGCAAAAAAGGGGTGAATAGGGAGGGTTTGTGAACATGCGAATATGGAGGGTCTGCAAACAGGGAGGGTCTGTGAAACACTGCGAACATGTGTGTGAACAAGGAGGGTTTGTAAACCACTGTGAACGGGTGTGCCAATAGGGAGGGTGTTAATAAAATCTAAGTTCTTTCTATGGAAGCAAGGGAATTTGACATAAAAAATAGTTCACAGACAGACACTTAGCCTTCATATTTATAATCATATTGTTGATATTCTCTACTATTTTATCAAATATTGCATTCATTCATCCATTAGATATACCAAAAGTAGTGTGTACCCAATCTATAAGCATTTGGACCTTAGGAACTTCAAAAAATCCTCAACATCTAAATTCATCAAAGAATGAAAAATGGAGATGTAGATCATGTGACGATTGTGGCTAAGGACAAGGGTTTTCGTAAGTGGGATGTGAAACCAATTTAACCATTGGTATGACTTTGGAATCAAAGTTGTTTTTTCAAAGGTGAATATACCTTAAAAGTTACTTTTCATACTTTAATGTTAATATAAATACAAACAATTTATTTCAAGCATTTTGATATTATAAACTTAAGATAATATATTCTTTGGGGGCATGGGTTAAAAATTCAAGTTGGGTCATGGATGTAAAATTACATGTACTATATTGAAATATGGCCCGTAAAAATCTAGAACAACATTTGTAGGCCCTAGAAACTTCAGCTAGATGGACATTGGAGTTGCACATCATGCTCAATTAAAGAGTCTATAGTGCACATAGACATAACGAATAAAGTGTTATATAAATCCACTATAAATCTGAGGGCCTCAAGAGATAATGTTAAGATAGTCAATTTATTCTTTAAATCAAAAAAAGAAGAAGAAAAAAACATTTTTTTCAAGTTATTGGTATTTATTTATATCTCTTTCTTACCTCCCTAACCTAAACCTTAATAATATACTTTAATGGGTTTTGTTGAGAAAATTCTCAAGGTTTTAATGCCTTGTTTGTTTATCAGATGGGGGCTACACCAGGGGAGCAAGACCATACCACGTGGATTCATATTGGTGATCCAAAATGGATTCAGTTTTTCCTCCAAATCAAAGCCTTCAAATGCATATAAAAATAGGGTCAAGTTGAAGTGCCCATCGACAGGATTCCAATGGTACAAACGGTGCGTAAAACCGAGTTCGTATGAAGAGGATATGGCCAGTCAAAGTTTATATTAAATTAGGGCGAAATGAAAAAAAGTCAGAGTCAAAGTCAAAGTCAACGGTCAGGATAATGTCAGCAGGACACGTGTCTTCATGAGAATACAAATGTTTGAGATGATGTCAGCAGGATCAGTGACGTGTTAGAGTTTGATTGGTTGGAATGGGCCAATCTGGGCTGACACGTGGCAACCCGGATTTTGCCCAATATGGCTTCATTTCCAAAATTTTGGGAATCAGGGAGGATCGAAACCCTGACCTCCCAGAATGACAAATATCTCACTGGAGTGCGCTCACTGGATGAGCCAACGCATTAATTGACTTTTAATGTAAATACATTGTATTTACAATAGTGTTGGGTTTCTGCCAGAAAAAGGACCGGATGGTCGGGGTCAACCCCACGACCGATGGAACCTTAACCCTTAACATTATCAAGGCCACTGCATATATATTAACATATATATGTTACTATATATAAAAGGAAACTTTCGGAGGTATGACAGAAGGGTCGGGCGGGGGTTTCAACCCGTCGACCTTCCAAAACACATTTAAATAACACCTTCGCACAAGTACGATAGTGAATTTTCCAACGGTGGAGCTTGGTAAACCAAGTGAACCAGCAAGAGAAGAACCAAATGAACCAGTCATGATGGAAATAGAGAATTTGCAGAGTTTGGATACACCCAATGTTCGACCTGCAAAACAGAAATAAAAATTGGTCAAACCTGCAAAACAAAAACAATCTATGAGTAAAAAAGGAACCAAAAGGATGACAAGGAGTCAAACAGTGGCTTTAGAAGACAAAAAAGTGGCAGTAGAAGACAGAGTAGTAGCTAAAAGAAATCTAGAAGACATATTACATGCCATTGACATAGAAGAGACTCCTATAGTCCAAGCTGAGGATATAGAGGAAGGTGGACAGAAACTAAATAAATCCAAATCTGTAAAGAAACTATAATTTGAAGGAGAAGATGCAGGTTTTATGTTCCAAGCAAGAAAGGCCATGACAAGGCATGATAGAAAGATATTAGAGAGCAGTAAATAGGTTCATCCAGCTATTGACATTATCAAGCCACCACAAGACATCATTGATCTTTCATCACCTACATAGAAAGATACAGTTAGAAAGTCAAAGAAAGGGAAGGAGAAAGTAATGGTAAAAAATAGAGTTTCAACTCCTTGAAGAAAAATTTAAGTTGGCCAACCATGAGATTGTTTTTATAAAGAAAGAATCAAGAAAAAACAATGTCCAGAAGGTTCGGTTTGAAAAGATGAAAGATATTTGGGAAGAGCAGGTTGATAGTGTTTCCAAGACCCTGGATAACAGACAACAGTTTATGAAATGGACCATACCATTGAGGAAGGAGGTGAAAGATGTCAGGAAAATCAACTTGCATTTGAAATCTACTAACAGGAAGTTGAAGGATCATGTTAAAGACTTCCAGGAACATCTTGAACTAATTCATGAGGAGTTGGAGAAAAAAGGTCTTAAAATGATAGTAGTTGAGGAGCCAATTTCTCAACTCATCATCAATGAGGAAGAAACCCCTCAAGAATCATAGTGTGAGTTGGTTTATGATTTTGAAGGCTAATGGCATGTTAGAAGATAATTTTTTACACTTGGAAAGTTTATTTTTGAGGTTACACAGAAATCTAGAATTTTCACTGTTTTCAGCAGTTTCGTAGCATTCGTGGGCTTGAAGAACAGGTAAACGCTACAAAACTACTGTAGCTTTCCTTTTTTCATTTTGAACAAGTTTTGGGAGCTTCTAGGAGGTGAAAATGGTATAAAATATGTATTAATTCATAATGAACATCATGCAGGAGGAAAGAACTAGAAATATTGATGGAAAGAGGATTTTTTGTAATGCCACGAAAGCATGCTACGAAATTGTCATACTTTCGCAGCGTACTGTTTTGAAGTTATACGAGTAGGTTTTTGTGCACTTTTGGACAACTGCGTACTTTCAAAGGCTCAAGGGATCTTGCCATTAGTCATCCAAGACTTAAGACCACGTGATGAAGCCAATTTATCAGCCAAACTCCTCGTTAAAGATAAAGACCAGTGTTCCTAAAAAATAGGGTTTGTTTCCAGTTTTAGAGGAGGTCAATTAAGATGTCATGTAGTGATGAGTCCCATTACACCCTATTTGAACATGTGAGGGAATAATTGTCAAAGATGTAATTGTTTTTAGGAGATAATATTTTTAATGTAATAATGAAAATTTTGAGTCCTATTAGGAAAAGGACTATCAAGTAGGATAGTTGTCATTTTATCATTAAAATAAATGTTTTATTGTTATGCAAGTTGTCAGTAGGGTAAATTCGACGAATCTAGCCAGGAGGCAGATCATCTCATCATGTAACAAGTATATTAAAGGTCAAAGGGTCGAATTTGTAAAGGTTTGGAGACTTTTTTGGCAAAAATACAACTTCATGTAATTAATTGTTTTCAGTAATATAGAGACTTGTTTCTTGACCAACCTAAGATTCTGATTGAGTTTTTAGTGTGTATTTGATCTATATTTTCTATGTCTACCATTTTCAGTGGTTTTCATCTTTAATACATAGAATTCATTCATGTAATGGTCTGACTTCCTTTATACATGAATTGACTGTGTTATTTCTTGTTTCATGTGTGCTTGCCTTTGCTAAAAACTCTTCCCTGACTCAGCTTCCATGTCAAGTGAACTATCTACTGAATTATTTCTTTGTTGACTCCATAAGCCCAATGTTTGCATAGTGATGTTCTTTTCAACTTACACTTATCACAAACAAGTCATTTTCCAAGTGGAGTTAGCCATCTAGTTTATCATTATCAAATATCATTAACCATTTTTGAGAGAGCCCTCTCAGAATGAAGAGGCTAAGCTTCTCTCACAAGTTGGTTTGAAACAATTACATAAAGTTTGTCTAGTTAGTAACCAAGCCAATCAGATGCAATTTTTTGATAACAGAATGAATTGGTTTTTGCTATTAAAAAACAATTTTATCCTTTGGCTTATATGTAACAAGCTATGATGAGCTGGCAAACATTGCGTCAATTAAAGGGTCAAAGTGTGCAAAGTTACACTAAGGAATTCCGTAAAAGAGCTTTGACACTAGGCATATCATAGGAATCACCAGAAGCATTATTGACATACATAGGTGGCTTACATAGTTATTTGAGGCATACCATAATGATGTTTAATTCGACTAGCTTAGATGATGTATCAGTTGAAGCAACTCATGTAGAAGCTAGGGGTAAAAATGTATCTCGTGATGTTGGAAAGTCATCTAAATCTACTGAACTCAAGAATAAAGAAAATAAGAAACAAAAATGGAAGGAAAGGAAAGAAAACATTGTGAAGAAAGAAAAGTCTACATGCACTCACTGTAAGAAAGGACATGATCAGGCACACTACTAGACACTACATCCAGAATTGAAGCCTAAGAAGTTTGGAAATAAAGAGAAAAATAATGATGCTACTATGCAAAAAAGCTTGGGATCAAATTCAGGAGACGAAACAACAATTACAGCTACAGGTATAAAAGGTAAAAATTCTCAAGCATCTACAAGTACTTCTTCGCATTCTTTTGATAATGAAAATGATTAGAGGAAAAGAAATGAGCTATTACATATTAGAGTTGTTTCCAAGCATACTAAAATTGATACTTTGTTTGATAGTGGCTCTCAAGTTAATTTGATTGTTGAATCAATTGTAAAGAAATTGGGTATTGAAACAAAACCTCATAAAAAGCCATACCCATTGGGTTGGGTCTGTGATAAAGCTAAACTACGGGTTACGAAACAATGCAAACTTTGTTTTGAATTTGGATCGGATTTTGTAGATGAGGTTGAATTAGATATAGCCCGATTGGATAGATGTGTAATTGTACTAGGGAGTCCATACTTGTATGATAGAGATTTCTTCTTGTATCGAAGGGAAAATAAGTATCAACTCACTAAAGTTGGAATCAGATATGTATTAAGAGCTCAGAAACTTAAAGATAACTACTCTCTCATAAATTCATGACAGATGAAAAGAATTATAAATTCAAGTAAAAATTTTTTACTTATGATTGTAAAAACAAAGGATCTTGATAAATCCGATGTTTTTCAAGGCTGTAATCCTAAAGAGAAAGTAGAATTGGTTAAATTTGTTTCTGATTATAATATTCTATTTCAAGAGCCTAAAGGGCTTCCTCCCAAGTAACAGATAGAACATGAGATTTACTTGCAGCCAGATGCTCCTCTTCCTAACATTGGAATGTCCAGGTTATTAGCTCTAGAGAATGCAGAAATAAAGAAGTAGGTACAAGAATTGCTCAATCAAGGGTTTATTCGACCAAGAACTTCACCATGTGGATCACCCATTGTGTTGGTACGTAAGAAATATGGTGAATGGAGAATGTGCATTGATTTATGAGCATTAAATAAAATAACAATAAAGAATCATTATCCTCTTCCTCACATTGAAGATTTATTAGATCAGTTGAAAGATGCAGTCACTAAGTTAGACTTGCAAAGTGGCTACCATTAGATCATGGTTTCAGAACAAGATGTATGGGAGACTGCTTTGAAAACAAAGCAAGGGCTCTATGAATGGATGGTTATGCCTTTTGGCTTGACCAATGCTCTAGCTACATTCATGCGTGTCATGAATGATGTTTTTAGCTCATTAATTGATGATTTTGTAATAGTCTACTTAGATGATATTCTTTTTTTTAGTAAGACATGGGGTGAACATATAAAGCATGTAAATCAGGTTTTAGATGTGTTAAAAAGAGAAAATATCTATGTAAAGCTGTCAAAATGTAAATTTGGCAGACCATCTTTAAATTACTTGGGTTATATTGCAGGGGGTGGTGAATTGAAGATAGATCCCTCTAAGGTCGAAGTCATTGTAAATTGGCCTAAGCCCAAGACTGCTACAGAAGTTAGAAGTTTCGTAGGGGCAGCACAATACTGGAGAAAGTTTATTGCTAAATTTTCTTTCATTGTAGCCCCTCTACATGCTTTGACAAGTGTGAAACATGTCTTTCAATGGGGAGGCGAATGACAAAAAGCCTTCGACACATTGAAAGAAAGGATCAATACAGTGCTAGTACTAGCACTGCCAGATCTTCAACAGCCACTTGAGATCGAGACAGATAGAAGTGAATATGCCATGGGGGTAGTGTTGATGCAACACAAAAATCCTATATGCTTTCATTTTGAGACATTCACATCAATAGTAGTTAACTATCCTAAATACGATAAGTAATTTTATGCATTAGTACAGAGTGTTAAAAAGTGGAAACATTACATAATGGGAAAAGAAACAATTATACATATAGATCATCAACCACTACAATATTTACACTCACAAACTAAATTGAAACAATCAAGACACTATCGTTGGATGTGTTTCTTACAACAATTTCATCATGTAATCAGATATAAGAAAGGCATACATAATAAGGTTGTAGACATGTTATCAAGACCAATCATAAATGCATCCACAATTCTTAAGCATAATTCAATAATTCACGAAACCTATATTAAACAATATGCTCAATACACAAATTGTAAGGATGTATATGCAACTTTAAGTCATGGCAAGCATGTAGAAGAATTGGATTATTTCATAAAGGAAAAACTCTTATATCATTTGGGAAAATTATGCATTCCACAAACTGAAAGAGTTAATGTGATTCAAGAAGCACATACTTCTATAATTTCAGGTCACTTTGGTGTAAGTAAAACAATTGCGCAATTACAAAGATTCTGCTATTGGCCACGAATGAATGAAACAATTTCAAGATAGATTAAAGGATGTACTAGGTGTGCTATAATAAATCCAAGTAACAAAAAATTAGGCTTGTATAATCCACTTCCAATTCCTTCTCACCCTTGGGAAATTTTATCCATGGATTTTGTTGGGGGATTGTCAATGTCTAGAAAAGGTCATGATTATTTATATGTAGCTGTGAATAGGTTCAGAAAGATATGTATTTTGACACCATGTGCTAAACAGGTCATAGCTGAACAAACTGCAAAGTTGTTCTTTCAAAATGTATGGGTTAATTTTGGGTTACCCACCTCTATTGTATCTGATCAAGATTCTCGATTTGTCAGGAAACTTTGGTCAATTTTATGGGAACTCATGGACACAAAGTTAAAGAAGAGCATGAAATTTCATCCACAAACTGACGACCATATAGAAGTGGTAGATATGATAGTGGTACAGTTGCTTTGAGGTTATTGTAGCAAGCATCGTAAGCTTTGGGATGAGCATTTGTGTTATGTGCAACATGCTTACAACCATGCGAAACATCCTCCTACTCAAAGATCTCCATCTGAGACTTGTTTTGGTTTTGTACCAAAGTCTCCCTTGGATTTTGCCTTTGGTAAAGACATAGTAGTTGATGGACACAATGATGTGGAAAAAGCAACCAAGTTCATTGAACAGATCTAGGAAATTCACGAGGAAGTACAAGAACAACTGGAAAAGAACCAAGAAAAGTATAAAGAGAGGCATGACAAGCATCGAGTTGAGCATAGTTTTCAAGTTGGTGATCAATTCTGGTTGTATATCAGCAAAGAAAGACTTTGAGGGGAAGGTAAAAAGTTGAAATCAATTAGATATGGTCCTTTCAAAATTCTTGACAAAATTGGTGAGAATTTTTTCTGTATAGATCTACCAGCTTATATGCAGATCTATTCCATCATAAATGTTGAAAACTTGTGATTGTATGAGCCTTCAATGATTGAAGATCTAGAAAAGAAAAGTCAGGTACCTTCCATTGAATATTTTTCACCAAAGTATCTCAACGTATCGCAGGAGGACACAATTCTCGACAGGAGGATAAGGACTTCGCGACGAGGAGATGTTGAGTATCTTCGAGTTGGGATTAAGGGTACAAATCCAAGTAAAGCACGATGGATAGAAATTGGAAAAGTGAAGGAAACATATTCTCATTTACTCGACAACTAAAACCAATTTTTGGTGGTCCAAAAGCTTCAAGTGGGGAGGAGTGATCCAAAATGGATTCAGTTTTGCCTCCAAATCAAATTATTCAAATGTAGATGAAAATAGAGTCAATTTTAAGTGCTCATCGATAGGATTCGAACAGTACAAAGGACACGTAAAATCGAGTTCGTATGAAGAAGATATGGCGAGTCAAATTTTATGACAAATTAGGGAAAATGACAAAAAGTCAAAGTCAACGGTCAGGATGATGTTAGCAGGACACGTGTCATCACAGGAATACACGACATTTCCAGGATGATGTCAGTAGGATCAATGACGTGTCAGAGTTTGATTGGTTGGAATGGGCCAATCCGGGGCTGGCACATGGCATCGCGAATTTTGCCCAATATGGCTTCATTTCCAAAATTTTGGGGATCAAGGAGGATCAAATCCTTGACCTCCCGGAATGCCAAATATCTCGCCGAAGTCTACTCACCGAATGAGCCAATGCATCAATTGACATTCAATGTAAATACATTGTATTTATAATAGTGTTTGGTTTAGTTTCCTTCGGAAGAATAGGTTATTTAGAGTCCAACCCCATAGTAATAAGCATAACATTATCAAGACATTTATATATAATGTATTTATATATAATATATATATATATATATATATATATATATATATATATATATATATATATATATATATATATATATATATATATATATATATATATAGCAAGCTGTAAGTATGACGGAAGGGTCAGGCGGGGATTTTGACCCGCCGACCTTCCAAAACACATTTAAACAATGCCTTCGCACAAGTCCGATAGCTAATTTTCCAATGGTAGAGCTTGGTAAACCAAGCCACCGAAACCTCTTTTCAACGTTTGCAAAGCCGAACCAGTAGAAACCGTTAGTGCACAGTTCAAGGTGGTTTTGTGCAGGAAAGGTGGTTTTGAATTTCTCCAGGGGGCCTGGAGGTCACAGTGGCGGAATATAGGCAAGTTTATACTCGTTTTACTCGAAATTTTGAGCCCATCGCAATGGTGAGGTCCATTTTCTCATTTGAGCTCATACCTGTCAAAGCATTTTGACGACAAAATAAAGCAGACAACATTAGAAGCTAAGGACCCGGAGGGGTAGCAAGGAAGTCTGGTGAAATCCGTTATTAAATTTTTGTTGTGTTGATGTGTTTGAATGTGTTTTCATTTTCTTATGTTGTTTATGTTATTCGCAATCTTATCAATATATTGCACTAAGTAACATAAGCTGCTCACATAGACGTCAATAATATCGTTTTAATAAATTAGATCACTTGGGAGATACATATTGAGGAAATGAGGACATAATATATTGGGGGATATATAAGGTGTAAATGGTTTTTATATTAGCATGTACAAAAAATGGAGCTCAAAGTTAATGGAGAAATATAAAGGGGTATAAAAATTGTTAAAGAAAAAATGGATATCGAAAATATCTAGTGAATGTTGGGGTTTTTTTTAATTTGGGAGGTGTATCTAGTTTGTAATGGTAGGGGGTTAAATAATGTGAATTTTAGAGTTATTTTTCAATATGTAGTCAAATTAAGGGTATTATTTAGTGTGCTACAAATACATGTGATATGTTATAGGTTCATTGAGTGAAGTCACACATGCTTTATCATAAGCACTAGAGTATAAATATAAAAACAATTCCATAGGAACTTCTTAAGAAAGGGTTTTATTACATTCTGAAAAGACCTTTAAAATTTTTTTTGGTATAGCTTCCCACAAAACTAGATTGCAATAGACACCTTTGTGAATAACCTTATAAATGTTTGAGTTAGCAAACTCATTTTTCAGCCCATGTTCATCCATTTTAAGGCTCTCTCAATTCTGAGAACAAGTGGGAGCATCCCCTTACAACCAACACATGAAAACTATGTTTTCCAGTAGCCCCTTAGGGCCATCACATGGAAACTATGTTCTTATAAAATAAAGTTATGAAAAAAGCTATTAGACTTATTAAAGATGAACAACACCAAACCATCAAAGCCTAATAAAAAATAATTGTTTCTATTCTTTTTGTTTCTCAAATGATATCTGAGCATGTTCATATTACCAACCATCAAATGACATTGATATATCTAGCAACAATATAATCAACCCCATCACTTTTTTAAGTCTATATTATGAACAACCTATAAAATTATTCGGTGTATTTCTATACCATCATTTCCTTTTGCTTCATGTTTTTTAACTTCCTAGAAAGATTCAAAACATAGTCGATGGACAAACTTGTATTAAACAAGAACCATGAGAACATAATATATAATGTTTCTCCAATCTCAGAATGAATATGATTTAGACCAGTAGTAAATTTTCTCCACAAGTAGCAATGATTTATATATGAGGATTGATTCTCTTATTTATCTGAGAGATAAAGCATCGTCCTTATCCATTTGTAGGTCAAAAAAAATAAAAAACATGCCTTTATCTCTCACAATCCCTAGATACAAACAAACAATAAAATAAATTAAATGCATTTCATACCAACGGATGTTAAAATCTACAAGGGTTTGGTTTTGACCTCTTTAGGACACAAAAAAATCATGTAAATAGGCCCATGTTTGAGGCAGATCTAGGGCCTAAGATTTTCCTATAAGTTAGTCAATGTTTGACTCAATAAATCAGCTCTCAAATATTTTTTATTACTCCACTTTATTGTAGGTTTTAGTTACATTTGAGCAATCCACTAATAGTACATTTTGAATCAAGGTGTTTCATCCCAATAGTGATATTTCTTCATATTTTGTGGAGCTGTGAATTGAAAGCACATAGCTTGATTCCTTTCTCTTTGCTTGATAATAAATCAATATTCTTGTGGAATTTTACTTACTTTTTCATTTATTTATGTGAAAATAGCAGATGGTGTTGTTTTATAAAATTGTTACTGGTGAAGAGAAATTTGTCATTGGCATGGTCAGGTGTCGAGAAGTTTGTACATTTGTTGAAATCCATGATGAAATTTTGGATGATGAAATTGTTGAATACCATTTTTATTTTATCTACAATGGATTGAATTTAAATCCAAAGAAAGAGAAAAAATTGAAAGTTTATATAACACTTTTAGACATTAAGAGGAAAATAAGCACATTTGATGTGGAAACAGAGAATTCAAATGTAGTGGAAAGAACACCAGTCTTTGAAAAAATTCAAGAGGATACGGATGGACCTATGCATAAAAAAATAAGAATTGAAAATATGTCTTTATCAGTTGAACAAGCCATAGTTTTTAATCCAATTTTATTAGAATATTGGGGAAACCAAGTGAAAAGTTTAATGGAAGAGTTTGTCAATGAGAAAGTTACTCTCAAAGTATATTCAGAAAAGGGAGAATCTAAAATAAATATCCATTGTGAAATTTGTGAAATTGATTATGGAACAACTGATGTACCCTTGGGAGCGTGAAGAATGTGCAAATTAGAAAACAATCATATGAAAACAGGGGCCCATCAACAACACTTTTCAATGGCAAGTGGTAGTGAAATTTCTTCATGTAACAAAGTACAATAGATAACAGTGGTTGGAGATCGATTTCATATTGATCAAGAAAACAAACTTCTAGATGATTTCAACAAGACACAAGAGCCTAATTTTCTCAAGGTGGTGGAAGAAACACTTGCAGACTATAAGGACATTAAAAAAGTGAGAGTGGAATGTACACGATGCAATAAATGGTTTTGTTTAGTGTCGAAAAGTGGTATTATTTTCAGTTCTCTATATGAACACATGGAATCAAATAATCACACTACTACTACTACAAATGAGGCTTCACATGAGCAGTGGCATGATCATGAAAGCCCAGAAGCCTACCAATGATAAGTCCCAACAATGTTTGACCAGGTTCTTGGTCCCATCATCACCATAAGTATTACATAGGGGTTCTACAAGTGAAAATATTTCTACTTCAGGTGTGTTAACTAACAGTTTAGACTAAACTTGAATATGAATTTGTATATTATTTTATTTATCTTAGTTCAAATTTATCTATTTTTTATTATGTTTTCATCATATTATAGCTCAACTATATCCCTTGTTATACAATGTTGGTGGTATTGGTATCCTAATACTGATATAAATGGGGAGATATTGGAAACAAAGGTCCTAATGTATCATTAAAAGGGTGGAACATTATGGGCCATAGATAATCATACCAAGATAATGCTATGTTATTAGGGTATTGAATGGCATATTGATGGTACATATAGCCATATTCATTGCCAGAGGGATTATGAAATAGGGATCCCATTTTATTCATTAAAATGTAGATTTCGTAAGTTGGTTCCATAATGTGATGACTTCAGGATGCGATTATATCGTGAATTAAGGTGCACCAACAAAAGAAGTCAACGAGAGACAAGAAAAGGTAGAAGAATGGACTATTTGACTCAAAATAAATTAAAAAATGTTGCAATGGTTACAAATGCTAACCATAGATCAATAATGTGATTTCTTTGGTGGGAGAGCACAAATGTTGCTACACTCTCTATTAGAATGAGAACCCTAAAGGAAACATTGTTTGAATTGAACTAAAGGAATAATGTCTTTAAGTTTTGCAAGGATGTGTGTGAGGCACATAATCAAGGAAAGTTACAAGGTAAAGATGCAGTTTGGGAATTTGTCAAGGATATATTTGATAACTTGATGCATGCAAGAGAAACAAGAAGGTATAGTACATCCACAAAATCCCTTTATGAGATGATAAAGTTATGGGGAGTTCCTAAATTACATAACTTTATTAGCTTGAATCTCGATGATCTTTCAATATCTACGACTTTAAGGAATGTTAGAAAGTCATTCACATATATCCCAGGGGATTAGAAGCACATTTTTAGGTAGTTAGAATAATTTATGCTTCTTATAAAGCCAAAAATGGTATAGATGGCCCAATGCATGTATGCCTTGCTGAAGATGAAAAAATTGTGAAAAAATATGTTAGGAGGGTAGCAAAAAGTGATACACTAGAGGAATTTTTTGGTACGAAAGAAGAACATCAATGCTAATCACATTTCTTGTTGAGAGTTGGTGAGGGAGTTGTAAGCTATGAGATTATAACATATTCTTTTAATAATAATGTTATTTTCCATTATGGATGTGTTATTATTGAAAACCATTTACATGAAAATATTCTTTGTTTGGTTGTGGCTCTTCATCCAACATGCAATAGGTTTAGTGAAAAA
Source organism: Pinus albicaulis (assembly GCA_034641835.2). NCBI lineage: Eukaryota > Viridiplantae > Streptophyta > Pinopsida > Pinales > Pinaceae > Pinus > Pinus albicaulis. The sequence continues at coordinate 1,366,922,830 of CM076570.1, forward strand.
AAAAATTATCAGCAATGTGAAAATGTAGAATATATGTGGAAGAAACACGTGGAAAACAATTTCGAACCAATTGTTGGTCATTCCTTGGATGGGGATAGCAGAAGAAGACAAATTATGTGGAAGCATTATTCCTCAACATCAAGTCTTCGATATCAAATTCCTTGGGAATGGTGGAGGCTAACTGGGTTGTACAATGGTTGCAATGTAACAAGATTGCATGACCAAGATTACATCCACAATGAAAAAATGACAGTGAATCCTTTGTTTAGCGGTCGACGAGAATTGGTTTTAGGAAATGAGTACATAAGTTTTGGTCATGTCATAATGGTTTATCATGCTTTTAAAGTGGATGATCACAAGCTTGAGGGCCAATATATACAGAGGATGGATACAAAAAATTAGGGTTTTTTACAATGCATTTCTTCAAGGCATGTTCAAGGGTTTTTGAAAGAGTTGGGAAGTACACAAAGTAGGAAGTTAGAGAGGACACTAGCTACAAAGACTTATATAATGATTGTTATTGAATACATTGATATCTTTATGTGTCATAATTTGAGCCTTTGGGAAAGAGTGCGAAATGGTTCACGAGTTCATCATTTATTCACATTATGGTTATGTTGGGTACAAAAAAATATCATACTAATGTCAACATAAATTTCGTAAGCAGATAATCATATCAAGATGTGAAAATTTGTTTCCATTTTACAGTTTTGGTGATAAGATTGTTTTGAGATCAATAATCTAACTTTCCATGTGTTTTTCATATGACTGGGTCATTTGTATGTGAGAACTTATTTAGAAAATTTGGTGGGATGGTTGGAGTGGAGAGTGCCTAATTTCAATGAATTATTAATGTTGTTGGAACCCTTAATATATGTTAGAAAAATTATATATTATAGAGCAATGAAACACAGAAAATATGTGGAAACACAAACAAAAAAAACATGTAAAACAAGAGAGACACAGATATACGTGGTTCACCCAATTTGGGCTATGTTCACCCCGAACAACCAACCCTTCCTTTATATTATCCAACAAAATGAAGAGACACAACCTACAACAAATCCGATATAATATCCTTTGTTCTCTATCACAGTATACCTATTTGTTTCTCACTTTGATAATACACACATACTATACACATTCGCAATACAATACCCTCATACGAAACGAGGGGTTGCCTTCTAGGGAAAAAAACCCTAAATTAAACATAACTTCTATCGCCAAGTCATCCACCTAATGAACGTCCCAGATTGACTATAAAGGTTGTTTTACATCTATTTTTATGGGAGGGGGCTCCATAAAGTCGTGGCTCCCCCACCAACCCCCCCGCCCCCCCCCCCCCCTGGACCCCCTAGGAAGTGTTTAATTATAGGTGGCATTTCCACCCCGTTAAGAACAGGGGTCCAATGGTGTGATACAAAATAAAGAAGATAATTAGGCTCCACTCCCAACAATAGAGTTACTGAAGAAGAATAAAATCCGCAAGGGATTGATTTTAATAAATCTCATAAGATTTAAGAAAATATTTGGAATGTATTGTACCAAGAAACAATACAAAAAATTGTCATATTGACACATTATGACTCAATATGCACGACCGATCAAATTGTAGAAACCATTAATACTAGATTTAAGGATGCACAATAAATTTTATCAACTCTTGGAATGCAACCAGAAAATCACACTCAATATTCTTGGTGGGTTAAACCATGGACAAATGATCAAAATTATCCAACATTCCAAATTGTGGATGAAGTATTTTATGATTTTCCACCGAGTTGTTCCAAATCTATATTCTAGTCCTCCTCTTCATTGGTACACAATGAAAGTGAATTAAAAATAATGAAAAGTGAGTGGAGACATGAGATGGATGAAATTTTAGATTCCATTGATGAAAATGTAAGCAAAAATATAAAACTAGTAGTGGATATTGATCGTAAGAATATGTCCAAAGCATGTTTGTTTAGTGAGTTGAATATAAATTTGACATTATCCAAAGATAAGTTGACGAAAGTGAGAAATGGGGTCTACTTTAGGTGAGATGGGAAGGCTCCACAAAAGGGTATTTTAATTGGCTTTGGAATTGGACCATATTGTACGGTGTTGTTTGAAAGCAACTCAGTTCCCCCCACTGAACGTATTGCAAGAAAAGGTGTTATTCGAAGTACAAAAAAAGGTGTTTCTTGTGGAACGTGGTACATTGGAAGGGTTCAAAGAATACATAATAAGGATGGTAATAGGGTGTTTGACTAGCATAATAACATTGAACTTTTCGATAGATTAGGAGACATCACGCTTCAATTATGTTGGTATATTAGAATAACGAGGCAATGCATGTATACGTATGATTTTACACATCATGTTTTTGTACAAAATGAATTTGTTATAGCAATCACAAAATTATCATACAATGCTAGGAATGATACATAGACATTAGAATAAAGTGATTACAAATTTTTTATATTTTGCAAAAAAATTGAACAAGGTTAATTTTCAAAGCATTCTAGTTTCAATTTCCTTATGTATTTCCATATGTTGGATCATTTATAAATGATTATTGGTTGCATTTTTGCTGATTTTTTTGTATTAATCTAATGTTAATTTTGTACATTTTGTCTTTAGGTCTATTTAATAGTTAAAATAGTGAATTCTCGAGAAAAATCAACCCTTTTCCCACCTTCTTTTGGATGTAATTTTATTTCACTAGTCATTCATCTTTTTGTATTTGTCTTTCATTCTTGAACATTATTTTGGTGTTTCCTCCATAAAAACAATATAATTACATACCTATATAGCTATATGTACCCCTTACCTCAACAAACATAGAGACACACACAAATATATATATATATATATATATATATATATATATATATATATATATATATATATATATATATATATATATATATATATATATATATATCCGTTACCTCAAAACTTGTGTTGGATGACTTCTATTGTGGCTCCTACTAAGCTGGTCAATTTAATCATGAAAAGGAAGAAGAGTTTGTTCCTTTCTCATCAATATGTTTCCTTTGGTTCTTTCATTTCAATATTGTGACTGTAACACCAATAATTTTTTTTTTTTTGAAATTTTTATTGTCAATCTACTCCTTGTCAACTATTCCAAACCTTGATGACCTTCTTGTGCCTGAGATTTCTCACATGTACAAGAACGACAAGCCCAACCAAAAGAAACACGATGCAAAAGTATGTAACTAGACCCAAAAGTATCTAACGGGTAAGACATGTTAGAGGAAATTGGAAGAAACTGGTTACCTATACTTCAACTCCGCTTGAATTTCCTTTAAGGACATGGTTATAAAATTAGCCTCTTATATGAAATTCTACTACAAGCTTTGTTTCCCCAAATTTTCTCAGAATGGTTCCTTGGGATGAGTATTAGATGATATATTATTTTTTAGAATTAGATCTCAATCTTTTAGTATGAAGATCAAAAATTGGTGCTCTTACTTGTTCCATTATGTAAATAGATGTGCATTATTCACATTTCTGACTTTACTAGATTTGACCTTTTCATGTAAGGATTTTATGCAATTATACTTTGTGACTGTAATCTATTAGATATTTAGACTTGGATGTTGTTTTGAGTAATTTGGAACTTTATCTATGTTAATTATCTTTCTTGGATGGGTATTCTCTTTTTTTTATTACTTGGTGAAAGAATGAAATTGTTTTTTGTTTATGGTACCCATTTATGCAATATTTTGAGAGTCAGTTGATGATTTCTCTCTCAATAACTGGCATTCTGATTACTGCCAATTTAATGGTGATGATTTATGGTTTTTTGTGTGTTTTACTACCTTTTCTACTTAATCATTTTCCAATGGAGTGTCCATTGAAATAACCATCTTTATGTGGTTCACAAGAGAAAACCATGTAAATGATATTTTTATGTTCTATTTGAATGAAGTTATGAATCTTAATTGAAAATTACTATGACAAAAATCACCCAATGATATGAATTGTTTATTAGCCAAAACAAATTCATAAATGTCAACCTATTATTTATACCAAGAAAAAGACACGAAACAGATAGGGATAAATCTCTTGAATATGGTTGTTTTGAGGATGCTTATTACAAGTTTGTTCCAATATATTTTATTTTTTTTGAATTTTTATGTGAATACTCTTATATCTCTGAAAATATGTAAGATGGTACAATGAACATCCATACTTTACTAAATTCTATTTTGTATTTAGGGAGACGTTATTGTGGCTTTGGGTCCTAGTATACAATATTTTTATCATGTCGGGTGGAATCTCTTAAGAAGTGTCTAATTTCCTTTGGATGTTGGATTATTGTACTATTTGCTGATATTTTTCCTTGAGTAAGAATCCAGTTATTTCAATAATACTCAGTTGCATTATTGTATTATTATGTATACAATAGTACAATAACTGCATTATTGTATTATTATGTATACAATAATACAATAACTGCGTTATTGTATTATTATGTATACAATAATATAATAACTGCATTATTGTATTATTTGTTGATATTTTTCTTAAAAGTGAGCAGAATTCTCATAATATAGATACTAATCTATTCTGAAGAGGTGTTTGTTTTTTGCACACCACACTCTATTCTTAATGAAAAAACATAGTTTAAAACAATAATAGGGGAACAAGGAGAAATTTGAAAAGGTATTCTATTACAGAAGAAAGGGAAAATGTGGCTTGATGTTGGGGTATTTACACCTAACATGGAAAATGAAAACGTTCCCTATTTCACATGCAACATTTAATTACATCATGATCATGAATAGGTGGGATTCCTTTGGGAGTCCTGTAATAATTTGGGGGTTACAGGGGTACAATAATAACAATAAGGGGGTTACACTAACAACAATAAGGGACTATACTAGTAATATAGGGATAGGGATAATTTTAAAGATGGAAAATTATTTTGAAGTTTTAAAAATTGGCGAATCTCACTAGTCCCTAATATGCAAACTATAAAATGTTTATTTATGTATTTGTAAAATTATTCAAATTTATAATGATATTATATATATTTTCTATATAATATTGGCGATTTTTAACATAAAATAATTTTATACTGTAAATTTTGGGCGAATCATTTTTATAAAAAAATGGAAATTGGCGAATATTTTTTTTGGAAAAACCATGGAGAATTAGCCCACCTGCGAATATTAGCCCCTAAAATTTTCCATGTATAGGGACCTAAGAGAAAGGTTCAAAATAGTCGACAGAAGGTTTTCTTCGGAAAATGGAAGATATTGATCAAATTGCGGAAAGGCTAGGGCCTCATGGTTTAGTAATGAAGAAAATTGGAAAATATTTTCCCCTAGGGAATTCATGATGAAAGATCGTTGAGAATACAGAGACGAGGTTAATTAAGTTATTAAGTTTGAGGGAAAATTGTAGAGAAGAAACCATACTTGACCATTATATCATAAAATTTTGACTTATTTTGTTTAACTAGGACATTAGGGAGAAATTCCATTGATTTCATACGAAAAATGAATAAAAAATGTCTTGTTCAGTGTCCATGAGGGGAATATGAGTGGAAAATCCTGAAAGGGTATCTTTCTTTGACATTTCAAACCTCTCTTTGAAAATTGATAGAGTGGAAAATGTGTTTAACTACTTGGTATACTTGGGAGTGCTAAGCTTGAAGCTTCGTGTTGTTGGAGGGGGTTATTTTTGCCAAGAGAAAAAAGTGAAAAGCTTGTGAAAATAAGTAAATTGGTGGACAGAATGGGGTTTTATTGGAAAAATGTGGCTGAAAAGGGATTAATTGAATGTGGGCAAAATAATACGAACAATCGATGTGGTAGATGATGTTGAAAGATTACATGGATGGATGACATGGAAGGATGTAGGGGAGATGTAGACATGACATGGATATGTTGACTGCCACGCTCTCTTGGATGTCATTCTCCCTTGCCAGAGACTAGAATGAAAACCACTTATCACTCACGGGGGCACCCGCGGTGGTAAGTGGTACCACTCAAAGTGATGTCGGGGATGATCACGTCTATATCCCAACGATGGTTTCCATATATACCGTTCCTGAGGGCACCCCCTATCATAACAGTCGATTATGTTGTTGTGTCAGGTGTCATATGTGCGTCGGTCCTGATCCTCCTAAAACCATTAATCTTGAGAATTGTGCACTCTTTCACTTATCTGCCATAGGAAAATAGCTCATCACCATATAAAATATTTAAAAATGTCTTTTTTTTTTTAATAAAATCACATGAAACAACCCCAATTACGTTTTGGATTTCTTTGCATTTTTCCTTTTTTATTGGCATATGTGATTTTTGATATTTGAAACATAATGAATTGGAGCTACAACAATATAGATCAATTATATGTCATTTTATATGCATGCACATAATCAATCTTCGTAAAACATGGTTGATCTTTGTGTGCCTTAGACCATTAAATTCCACAAGTCATTATCATAAGTTCTTGAGTGTGGGTTGAGTAATTACATTGTGGGAGAACTAATATGCATCGACAATGTATATTAAAATAAAAAATATGTATTGTAGGTAGTTGTAAAATTAATGTGTGATTATAATAAAGGCACAATAGAGGCATGATGTCACTCACATGTCACTATACTAGGGATATAAATATAACGGGGTATAAAAAATGTTAAAAAAAAATATGAATACCTATAATATCTAGTGAAAGTAAGGGTTTTTAAAATTGGATAGGTGTATTGGGTTAGTATTGGAATGGGGTTAGATAAGGTGATTTTTAGAGGTATTTTCCAATATGTAGTCAAACTAAGGGTATTGTTTAGTATGCCATGAACACACATGCTATGTCAGATTTTTATTGAGTGAAGCAACCGTGAAATTATAAAGGTCATAATCTAATGGGATTTGGAAATATTGATATTAGATTTTACTTAAAATAGTGGTTGTAGATAAGAATCGTGATTTTTTCAAAATCTGGAATGATAGCTTTCTAAACTAACCTCTTTTGCAGCAATCAAATATGGATTATAACTAATATCATGGTAGACAATGAGGTCAATATGTAAAATTATTATTACACAGCTTCACTTTGGTATCAATATTTACAAATATTTATAAAACCAATGGGAGACATATCTATGCTTTTATTCATGATAAGTAATCATAAGTATAAACAATGGCACTGAAATTTCAGTCATCTTCACTATAAAACATTACCTCATGTGAGAAAGATAATTTTCGAAATGCCTGAGATTAGGGTAGATAATGATGGATTTTTCCAAGTTGCGTTCAAGAATATGCATTTCTTCTGCGAATGACATATTACTGATGGAAAATGGTAAATTATAGATCCAATATAAGAGGGAGCTAACAACTTCAATCACTACTAAAGAAAACTAATTATTTTCAAGTCTTATGTTGTTTCTTTGTGTCACTGCTCTTGTTTAGATTTATCTGTATAGGTCATTGGTTACTCTTCCTATATAATTATTTGAATTATTCTTTCACTATATTCTTGATGAGGATGTGATCAAGAAAAACAGATCCTAAATATCATCACGGTGCATAATAGTGTAGGAGAGTAAACTCCAATAGGAAGTTGGTACAAGGATAATCAAGAATCCACTCTCACATCTAGAAAAGAAAGAAATACATGTCTGATCACCATATATACTTTCATTATGTTTATTTACTTTGCTACCATTGTTCTCGTTCTAGGAACAACATGTATATTTGATTACTGTGAGAACCAAGTCCTCTGTATCGAGATTAAGGAATATGTCGAGCCACGCCATGAATTGAGTGGAAATGAAGTGGACATGAGCTCAATATTTTTGCAAAGAATTTAGAATCAAGAAAGATACCATGATACCATATAACCCAAAAAAAAATAAAAACTTAAATATATTTGACTTCCATGTCTACTTTTATGTGCCAAAGGAAAAGTTTACAAGGTTGGACTCTTCATCTAATAGAGGTATGATTTTCGGATATTGTGAAAATTCCAAAGCCTATAGAATATATGTACCTGGACAATGAAATATATAGTTTATTGGTGATGTAACATTTGAAGAATATGCATCTCTTGGAAAAGAAAGAGACACTCCTTTTCCCCATGTTAATGTTGGTAGTCAGGATGATGCATTTGATATATAAGAAAAGCTCGAGCCTAGAATTGATCCTATTGATTAACCCATGGAGCCCGTGGATCCTTTGGATCATCGTCCATGTGATACTTATGATAAAATGAGACCCTTATGGCTTTGTTACATGCTTCAATATGCTGATAAACCTGTTGGTCCCAGAGGAACCTTAAGAGAAAGCAAAAAACTATGTTGATTCGAAGGATATGTTGTAGCCATGAGCAACATTATTCAAGTTGAACCTTGCACTTTTGAAGAAGTTGTGAACACTCAAGTGTGGAAAGATAAAATAATTTAATAATATGAGTCAATCATTGATAATGATGTATGGAAAGTAGTTTCAAGACCCCAAGGTAAATCTGTTGTGTCTTCTAAATGGTTGTATGAAATTAAGCATGAAGCTGATGAAACTATTGAAAAATATAAAGCTATAATTGTTGCTAGAGGGTTATCTTTGAAAGAGTGAATAAACTATGATGAAATATTTTCACCTATTTCCTGTTATATTACCATTTGATCTATTGTGTGGTGAAATTATGATGTATGTGTTTTCTTTGATGGCAACCCACTTGTAGCAGGATAAGTATGTGTTGACATGATGGTAACCGGATGAGTACACAGGCTAGTTCAAGGGAGACAGAGTGGTTAAAAAGAGTGACAGAATGATTGCATACAGGTATGCAAGTCAAAGACAAAATAATTAAAAAGGTGAACATTCGAAGAACTATATGCTAGTTCTATGAAGAAAAGTCACATACACACGCCGATATAAAGAAGAAAAGGCACATACATTTGGTGCACTATGATTCACTAAATACCAAGGGTCTTTAGCATGGTATTAAACCACATTATTGAGCATAGTAACGACTATTTGATCTCGTCAAATATTACCACCAATAGTAGTATGGTTTTTTCCTTGGTATTGGCTAAGGCCTAAGCTATATAAGGAGGTGAAGATCAAAGTGATAAGGTGTGCATGAGTGTGGGTGATTGATGAATACTTTGATATGAAGTATGATTGCATGGTATGGTATATTCATGAGTAATTAATATGAAATAAGTATGCACCTTATAATACAATGGTGGATGAGGATCATTAGACCTGAAATGACTATGTGTTGTATGATCTACTTATGGGGTGATTAGATCTAGGATTTGATGTGTGTTTATTATTGTGTATGTCATGATATGGCATGTTTGAAGTTTTGATGTGAAATGTAGTTTGAGTTGAGAATTCAAGATATGTACTCGAGTTTGTCACAGGTAACTCACATACACACAGATTATCTTCTGAGAAATATCATATATATTTTACAGCATGTTTAGATTTATACGCGGGTTGTAGGTATACACGCAGAAATGATTTATGAAAAGTGCGTATGAAAGCTAGGGTTTCTGCTAAATTATTTATTTGATCAGTCTCTATATTATTGGTGTGTTTCTCTTATCTTTCATTGAATTCTTCATGTAGATCTGGGTTGTTTGAGTATTAATGATGCTACCAGTGTATGGGATTGAGAATCGGTGATTGGTTGTTTGATTTAGTGATTCGATGAATGTTTTGATAAAGTGATAAGTTTTAGTTTTTATATATGGTATTAGTCTTAAATGATGGTAGTGGGTCCAGTCTAAAAAATTTGATGAAAAGTGGCCTACAAGTTTTAATGTGTTGAAGCAGGTGGATCCAGTGTCAAAATTTATGAAATGTGGTCCACGATAGTGCTAATGGTTGGAGCCTTCAGTGAGGAATTTTAAGCTTCCTACCACTAGTAGCTGGTGATCAGATCAAGGGGTTTTAGCTCCCTTCCAGTGGGTGTTGTTAAATGGGATCCGGGGGTTTGAGCTCCCTTCCAATAGGCGTTGGAGAATGAGTGAAGGTTGTAGGCTTCTGTAGGTGTGTTCCTACGTGCTAGTATAAGTATGCACCAGTAAACATTGTAAGAAGTTTTCATTATAATGAAATTAAAGACATAAACGATAGTAGTGGTGGTTTTCTCCCACATTGGGTTTCCACCTTAAATCCTAGTGTTTGTGTGTTGCTTATGTGTGATTATTTATTATGTTCTTACTGCACATGTTTACTACTTCTCAAATTTATGATGAATCACTGACACTAGTTTAAGATAAAAAAATAAAGAATTACCTTAAATATAAGTCTAATTAGTATCTGCTATTTGTTATCATAACAGTCACGTACATACGCAGGTTCATTTTAGTAAAGTCGTGTACATAAATTAGAGTAAGAAAATAAAAAGTTAAGTGAGTTTAAAAATTCTAATTCACCAGCACCCCACCCACCCCCCCCCCCCCTCTCAGTATTTTTCCCAACATTGTGGCTCCAACTTCTATCCAAGGATGGTCCCTTCACCAAATGGATGTGAAGGATTTGAAGTACATGGCTAAATAAAACATATGTGTAGATTGAAGAAAGTGATCTATGGTTTGAAGGAAGGTTGAAGAGCATGATATTCCTGCATTAATAGCTTCTTGATGAATATTTGTTTTACTAGAAGTAATGTTGATCCAAATATTTTCTTGAAGACAATTTAATGTATGATTTTGATTTTGGTATTGTATGTCGATTATTTTTTTATAACTGGTGGTGAACCTCTTATCCTGCAATGTAAGAGGGATTTAGCTTATGAATTTTAAATGAAAGATCTTCATTTTATGCACTACTTTCTAGGTCCAGAAGTATGTCAGAAAGTTGGTGAGATTTTTGTTTCTCAAGGAAAATATTTATTCAAGATACTTGAAATATTGGGTATGAAAAAATGAATCCATTAGTACTCCAATAGAGATGAACTTCAAGAAGCTATGCGGTGAAGCTACAAGTCCTGATTTTGAAAATACTTCTAAGTATTGACAACTGATGGAGACAATGATGATATTAATGAATACTAGACCATACATATGTTTTACGATCAATACTTTGATCCAATATATGATTAAACCATGTCATGCACACTACATTACTGCAAAGCATGTTCTAAGATACCTCCATGGGACCATCAATCTTAGATTGAATTATGTTGTCAGATATGTAACACTACATGGGTACTTTGATGATGATTATGTTGGTAACTATGCTTATATAAAAAGCACATACGTATTCTAATTTAGCTTGGGATATGCCATGATATCTTGAACGAGAGGAAAATAGAAGTCTATATCCCTTATCACGGCTGAAGTCGAGTACATTTCTACTAGCATGGCTAGCTCTGAGGTAATATGATTGATGAATATATTTGGAGAGTTATTTGAGTATTTTCTATATTTGGCAATAATATACTATGGAAATAAGAGTGTGATTCAACTTGTAGAATATGGTGTGTTCCATGACAAGTCCAAGCACATTGATATCAATCATCATTATATCTGGGATATGGTGCAAAGAGGAGCATTGTGGTTCCATGATATTATGAATGATGATGAGATAACTAACATACTTACCAAGCCTTTATCGAAAGGGATGTTCTTGGTTTTCGGAGAGAAACTTGTACTAATGGATGTCAACCTTCCTAGAGAGGTTGGTCATGAATGATGAGCCTTGGTTGAGTGATATAACTGACAGGTGTTAACCCCTAGACCCCATGTCAGAGATGAGACTTGATTTTGCGAGATCCTTTTCATGTGTTAATAAGTGGATCCCCGCAAGAATAGATGAGACATGGTTGTGTGAGATCCTTTTCAAGTGTGTTATCCCCACAAGTAGAGATGTGGCTTGGTTGTGTGTTATCCTGAGCAAGTGGGTGATCTGAAAAATGGAAGTACTTGAAAATGTGTGCAAGGTATCCATTTCCATTAATTAAATGTGTGCAAAATTCTCCATGTCTTGTTGCATAAAATAACTACTTATATCTAATCCAGAGATTGACTGTAGGGGCATTTACTGGATATGTCACCTTTAATAAAGGATGAGATCCAGAGGCTACCTAGCCCTTTACAAACTCTGTCTTTAGAACTTGTAGAAGTTAACACTCATGATCTGAAAATGAAACAAAGTGTTTTTTGGTAATTGTTTATGAATTTATGTGTGAAGGAAAGTTAATTTAATTTGTTGTTTAACATATTAAATCAGAAATTTTAAGCAAGATAACTTCAGCATAACATGACACAGATGTTTGGTGAACAGTTCACCCCTCCTCGGCTACGTCTGCTGGATCAAGCCTCTCAAACCGAGCTTGTCCTCTTGTATTAAATGCTCCAAAATTATAATACAAGTTTAAAAGTGTCTCAATAGACAAATATGAATGAAAATACTGATTCAAAAGACATGAAAAATCTAATAATGCCTTTCCAACTTCACTAAACAGTGAATAATTACCATAAACAATGATTTCTTTAATAAGGCCCTGACGACTCTTTCAACTCCTCTGAAGATTTTCGGGCTGTAGAAGTCCTCAAACAGGTTTGAAACCTCTTCCATTAGGCTCCGAAGGTAAAAATTACCTATAAATGATCTTTGGCTCACCTCAAAAAGAGAGATACAACTCAAAACAACTCCAACCCCAAAATGGCCCTAGTGGCCCGGAAAACTCTCCTGAAGGTTTTCAGCCTCTGAAATTGTTTAAAAAGTTTTGAAACCTCTTCCATTGGTTTAAGAAGGCTGAAATTAAATGAAAATGGTTTTTGAATCACCTCAAACAGAGAGGTACAACTCAATATAGCTATATTGCCAAAATGGCCATCATCGTTCAAAAAGCTTCCCTGAAGCTAAAATGGCTATAGAACACCTCTACTACCTTTGGAACATATCTCAATGGCTCTAGAATGCTGAAAATAGTCAAAAATTACTTTTGGTTCACCTCAAATGGTTAACCATAGCTCAACACAACTCTAACTCCCTCCTGGCCCTCATGGCTCTCATTGCGTCCCTGAAGCAAAAGGGACTGAAGATCAACTCCAATGGCTCTAAAAGCTGTTCCAATGGATTTATAATGCTATGAATACCCGAAGTTAAGAATAAAAAATAAAAAATCGTTCCAAAATGTTCTCTCCATCAGAAGTTATGGCCAAAACCATTTTTTCCCAATCTGCCCTTGAAAACCTCCACTAATTGTGGAGAAACTAGAGTTAACGCTCCAAAATTGGCAGAATTGAAAAAAGTATAGGGAAGGCGCCAAATTCGTCAGAACTGCTAGTGGTCAAATAAATGTTATGGTGGTGGCCTGTGGCCACACCAAAACCTCCACATAAAAATTCGGGTTAAACTGCCGACCAACGGTTTTGAATAAACATGGCATTTAAACGTTAAAGGGGCACTGGCACATTAGACGGTTAATCTAAACGTTACCACCGGTTGGTAGACCCCTAGGTCACGAACTATGGTTGTATGGCATTTGTTTAATAGGGGGCTGGCCCCCTTTTCTGCTGACCAATACGTATTAAAACGTTAAATATATACCATGCCCCATATATAATAAGAACTAAACTCGTGGTATGACGGTAAGTCGTGGCCGCTATAACCTGGAGGTCTCGGGTTCAATTCGCAGAACCTCCAAACAATTTTTCCATGTGAAAATTTAAAAAGGCCTGGGGCCACTTGGCGACCTCCAGGCTTGCCACATGGCACCCGTTGATTGGCTGAAATTCACCAAAGTCAAACCAATGTGCAATCCTGCGCTGCCACTTGTGAAATGATGATTGGCCCAAATGGAATATTTTGAGGAATATTCTAGGTAATATTCTGAGGAATATTCCTTTTTTCATTTTCAAAATTTGGAAGTCAAACCTGTTCAAACTGGACATTTACCTGAAATTCTGAATTTTCAAACTTGAATAACTTTCACATACAGTGTCGGATTTGAGTGCCGTTCATGGCATCAGAATCATCGACGAGGCCTATCTGGTCGTTCAGGTTGCAAGTGATTTTGAACACTTTCAATTTTGAGCTTTTCCATAGCTTGGACTTGAGCTCCTGATCACACCTCCCAAATGAAAAGTTTTTGGACCTCAAAAGCTCACTAAAATTCTGAAACTGAACTGTAGTACAAAAAATGAGAGAAATACAACATCCTCTTCCCTTCAGCCTCCAAATTTTTTCCTGAATTTCCAATTGTTCACATGGCGAATTTTTGCTGAATGAGCCATGTACTTGTGCCGAATCCTGACCAAGTTTTCTCACCATACAAATCTGTTATACTGAAACCAACAATGACCCTTGCTGAATTTTGTGCCCTGTTTGCTTGCATGCCTTTCCAACTCATGGAATATTTCACTGCTTTTCACTGACACTTCGTTCTATGCACCCATCGACACCAAAGGCACCTTGTGCAACATACGAGATCAACAACAAGTTGAAAATGAAATGTGCTATACAATTGACACCCAAAATCGGTAACAAGTGTGCACACAACCGACACAAGTCGATAAACATGTATGACACAAACGACACAAATCGATAAACATGTGTGACATAATTGACACAAGTTGACAAACAGATGTGATACAATCGACACAAGTCGATAAACATGTATGACACAAACGACACAAATCGATAAACATGTGTGACATAATTGACACAAGTTGACAAACAGATGTGATACAATCGACACAAGTCGATAAACATGTGTGACATAATTGACACAAGTCAACAAACAGATGTGACACAATCGACACAAGTCGATAATCATGTGTAACACAATCAACACAAGTCGATAAACATGTATGAAACAATCGACACAAGTCGATAATCATGTGTAACACAATCGACACAAGTCGATAAACGACAAGATACATCTTGACAAACACATGTGTATGTATCATGTACAATGAACTATTTACAGTTTGCTAATTACACATACAACCTCTATGTACATGTGCAACTTCAACTCTTCTTTTCAAATACCAACAAGTGCATCATCCCAAAAAACATGTGAGTGAATAAGAGCTGAACCAAAAGACATTGCTACAATATAAGTGAGTATCATACTCATCTTTTACACCTCCATGGCGAAATTTTGAAACAACAAAGAAATTCCTTCAACTGAAACTCCTTTTACATGCGATCTTACATCAATTTTTCAACTGAAATACATGCATACCAATATGAAATTTTCATGTACAAAATGAAGATGACCTACTGCATTAATAAGTTAATCCACTTCCTACCAAGCCAACTCCATGGCGTCTTTTGCGGTTACAATACACCTTCATGTGAATCTTCCATTTCCACATCGATAATGGACTCCATATATCCACTTATGCCAAGCTTTTTGTCATCTAGCTGCATGTGCTTTGGACACAATGACAGACATCATGTCCCTTCCTTTGAAAAAATTTGCAACTCTTAAGCACTTTCAGAGAAACTTCTCTTTACCTCTTCTGCTTCCTGTGTGCTTTCTTTTTCAATCGGCATCTTGAAGCAACATGGCTAAATCCACCACAAAATGTGCAACACAACTTTCTTTCTTTTGAACAAGAAAAATTATTATTATTTGCTGAAACATAATCAAATTGATCATGTGAATAATTTTACCCCTTTTGCTGCATGTAATGTCCATCCTTTTTGTTTTCGAAAGACGATGAACTAGTAGAGGAGACAACTTTCCTTTTCAGACTTTCATCACAATTCTTGTCTTGAAAACTGTTTGAACTTGAAGGCTTGCCATAAGCGACATGTTTACCCTCTACTTGCTGCAATGATGGCTTAAAAAAATGGGAATCATCCTTAAAACAAATTTGACATATATGCGTAGAAGAACTTGGAATAAAGGTTCTCTTTAAATTTGCATCACATGCATTCAAGGATTTGGAGTGTTTGCCATTACACTGCACATAACCAAGACCAACATTCTTGGGTCACTCGAAAACTGAAATAGGGTCAACCATGCCTTGTGCATGCTTTCCCAAACCTTTTCCTTCTTGATAGCCCATACTAAACATTATTTTGGACCCGATTCCCCTTGTATGTTCTTCAAAAGAGCCAACACATTTTTTAATGGAGGAAATTGAAGACAAGTTTGAATGGTTTACCTCTTCCTCATGCTTGTTCTTGGACAAAGCTTCTTGAGTTTGAAGGAGTTGTTTCTCCATGTCATGCAACCTTTGGAGAATTGCTTCCTTCTCATCCTTCATAGCCAACAATTGTGCATGAAGCTTGACACTTTCTCTTTGATCCTTAATGAGAATCTGCACCATGTCTTTCACCTTAATGAACTCATTCTTCATGTCATCATTGAAGAATCTCATGAAAGAGGATACTTCAATTATAGAAGAAGTTGACATTATGTAAATGGTCAAATTAATAAAAGGAACTTCTGAAGAAAAGTTCTCAAAGCTTTCAAACAAATGACAAGATTTTAACCAAATGTCAATAAAGACCCCTTCTTATTCAAGCAGCCATAAAACACAAACTCCATTAGCTTGAAGAAAACGCTAATCAAGTGAGTTTGTTTTCCAAATATAATCTTGAGGTACTTTGGGATAAGTAAATAGCCTTCAACTCTTTTTTCCTTTCCAAGACATAGCTATCAACAACTATCTTTTCAACTCAAGCAAACTCATACAATGAGCCATTTTGCAACCAATAAAACAGTTAATATTTTACACTGTTTTAACACCTTTTGCACAAAAAAAAATGCTCAAGCTGAGCACAACCAAGCTTAACCAAACCTCTAATACCATCTGATCTGAAAATGGAAGTACTTGAAAATGTGTGCAAGGTATCCATTTCCATTCATTAAATGTGTGCAAAATTCTCCATGTCTTGTTGCATAAAACAACTACTTAGATCTAATCCAGAGATTGACTGTAGGGGCATTTACTGGATATGTCACCTTTAATAAAGGATGAGATCCAAAGGCTACCTGGCCCTTTACAGACTCTGTCTTTAGAACTTGTAGAATTTAACACTTATGTTCTGAAAATGAAACAAAGTGTTTTTTGGTAACTGTTTATGAGTTTATGTGTGAAGGAAAGTTAATTTAATTTGCTGTTTAACATATTAAAAAAGAAATTTCCAGCAGGATAACTTCAGCATAACATGACAGATGTTTGGTGAGCAATTCACGCCTCCTTAACTACGTTTGCTGGATCAAGCCTTCCAAAATGAGCTTGTCCTCTTGTATTAAATGCTCCAAAATTCTAATAAAAGTTTAAAAGTGCCTCAATAGACAAATATGAATGCAAATACTGATTCAGAAGACATGGAAAAGCTAAGGATTCCTTTCCAAATTCACTAAACAATGAATAATTACCATAAACAGTGATTTCTTTAATAAGGCCCTAATGGCTCTTTGCACTCCTCTAAACCTTTTTGGGCTGTAGAAGTCCTCAAACAGGTCTAAAATCTCTTCCATTAGGTTCAGAAGGTCGAAATTAGCTGAAAATGATCTTTGGTTCACCTCAAACAGAGAGGTACAACTAAAAACAGCTCCAATGTTGTGTAACCAGCTCCAAAAATAGAAGAAAAGAGATATCAACACCTTAGAAATGAGCCAGTTCGAGGGGGCAACCTCCAATACATTACATAAATGAACAATTCTTGGATGATACAATTTACAAAACCTCCTTTCTATATATAGGAGTCCATGGGGCCATAATGTAATCCTAGTGGGCCACAATGTAATTCTAGCCGACCTAACAATAATAATTTAAGGGCACAATAATAACAAAATGGGGGTTACAAGGGTACAATAATAACAATAAGGGGGTTACACTAATAACAATAATGGACTATACTAGTAATATAGGGACCTAACATGCCCCTCTCCTTCAAAAAAGTGTTGTCCTCAACACTTGAGTAGCTCTGGGTGCTTCTGTATAAACTTCTCATCCTCCCATGTAGAATCTTCAGTGGGTAAGTTCTTCCACTTGATGAGATACTCTGAAATTGATCGATTCCATAGCTATCAAGTTCTTGTTTCCATGACCGCTTCAGGTTCCAATATGATTTTTCCTTCCTCATCAAGTTCTGGAAATATTGTTTGAACTGGAAGATTTTCACCTATAACCTTCTTTAAGCATGAAACATGGAAAACTGGATGCACTCGCGAAAAAGCAGGAAGCTCCAATTTGTATGCCATAGTACCAATCTTTTGCAACACCTTGTAAGGACCATAGTACTTTGGCGATAATTTATTATCCTTCTTAGCTTGCTTGAGGGACATTTGTTTATATGGTTGTAGCCGTAAAAATACCCAATCTCCTACATCAAAACTTCTCTTGCTGCAATGTTGATCTGCCTGTTGTTTCATTCGATTTTGTGCCAAATTCAGGTTATCCTTTAAGAGTTGGAGAACTTCTTGCTGATGCTCGATGTGATCTTCCACTGCTTGAACCTTCGAATTTTCCTTAAAGATGATGTGATGGATGGTGGATGATATCCATAAAGTGCCATAAATGGGGTCATTTTTGCTGCAGTATGGAAGGAAGTGTTATACCACCATTCAGCGAGAGGTAACCACTTGACCCATTGTGTTTTTTTATCAAATACAAAACAATGAAGATATCCTTCCAAACATTTATTTACTATCTCAGTTTGACCATCAGATTGAGGATGATAAGATGAGCTATGAGCTAATTGAGTTCCCAAACAAGAAAATAACTCCGTCCAAAAATTTCCAGTAAAAATGGGATCTCTGTCACTCATAATAACCCTTGGGCTTCCATGTAGCTTTTGAATTCTGTCCATAAATGTAGTAGCAACTGTACTTTCTTTAAATGGATGAGATAATGCACAAAAGTGTGCATACTTGGTAAGTCTATCAACTACCACCATGATGACACTCTTTCCTTCGGAACTAGGTAAACCTATGATAAAATCCATTGAAATCTCCTCCAAACGTTGACTTGGAATGGATAAAGGTTGTAGAAGTCTCGGGGTCTTAATTGTCTCAACTTTATTCTACTAGAAAACCAAACATTCCGCCACAAAATTTTGAATATCAGATTTAAGGCCATCCCAAAAAAAATCTTTCTTCACCGTGTGGTATGTTTATAAAAATCCTGAGTGTCCTCCTAAAGGAGAAGTGTGCAATTCCAGAAGAATCTTTTGTTTTAGTTGGGAATTCTTACAAAGATATAAGCGATATTTGTACCATAAGGAATCATTTTCCAACTAAATGTATTAGATGTAATAGGATCTTGCTGCAACTTTCGAATGAGTGCCCATACATCTTTGTCTTTCTTCCATTCATCTCTTGCTTCGGTTATCCAATCTGGTTGGATAATAGAAATGGCACAAAGCAATGCTTCCAACTCTTCATTCTTTCTTGAGAGGGCATCTGCAACAATAATAAGCTTTCCTTTTTTGTAGATTATTTCAAAGTCATAACCCAACATCTTTGTGACCCATTTTTGCTGCTCTTTTGAAGATAGTCTTTGTTCCAAAAAGTGTTTAAGACTATCATGATCAGTTTTTACCTTGAAATGTCTTCCCATTAGGTAAGTTCTCCATTTCTTTAGTACATGCAGTATTGCTAACATTTCCTTCTCATAAATAGGTTTCTGTAAATACTTTCCTTTTATTGGACGACTTTCAAAAGCAATGGGTCTTCCTTCCTGCATTAAAACAACACCAATTCCATTTCCTGAGGCATCACATTCCACAATAAAGGTTTTTGTGAAGTCTGGCGTAGCTAAGACCGGTACTAGGCACATTGCCTCTTTAAGATGTTCAAAGGCCTTTGTTGCTTCAGGAGTCCATAAAAATGCATCTTTATTCAATAATGTTGTTAGAGGTGTTGTTATTCTCTCGTAATTCTTAACAAACTTGTGATAATACCCTGTTAACCAAAGAAATCCTCGCAATTGCTTTATGGTTGTGGGGACTTTCCATTCCTTAATGGATTTAATTTTGTTAGGGTCTACTTTAACACCCTCATGAGATACAATATGACCCAGATATTCCACCTCTTGTACTCGAAAGAAACATTTGGATATTTTTGCATATAATTGTTTCTCCTGCAATAGTTTGAGCACCTTGTCAACATGTTCAACACAATCCTTTCAAGACCTGCTATAGATTAGTATATCATCAAAAAATACCAACACAAATTTTCTAATGAAGGGTTTGAAAATGGAATTCATCAACCCTTGAAATGTAGAAGGTGCACTGGTGAGGCCAAAAGGCATGACCAGAAATTCATAATGACCCTCATGAGTTCGAAATGTTGTTTTTGGAATATCTTTAGTCTTCATTCTAATTTAATGATATCCTGAACGAAGATCCAACTTGGTAAAATAAATTGCTCCATGTAATTCATCCAATAATTCATCAATCACAAGAATGGGAAATTTATCTTTAATGGTGAGCTTATTGAGCTCCCTATAATCCGGACACATTTGCCATGATCCATCCTTCTTGTGTACCAATACTACGGGAGCAGAGAAAGAACTTTGACTAGGTTGAATTATACCCGCCTCTAACATTTCTGCAATCATACGTTCAATTTCGCTCTTTTGGAAGTAAGGATATCTATAAGGCCTGATGTTTGGAGGAACACTTCCTGGAATCAAATGAATAGCATGATCATTATCAGGAATAGGTGGGAGTCCTTTGGGAGTTTCAAACACCTTGGAATGATTGTCCAAGACTTGTTGGAGATCTGCAGAAATAGATGATTTTGATATTGGAACTTCTAGTGAGCATAATTGTGCAATTACACCTCGTTTTTCTTTCTTTAGAAGCTTTTTCATGACATGAGAGCTTATTATCTTTCCCGGCTTCCCTGCAATACCCCGTAATTTGACTTCCTTTCCTTATGAAAAAATTTCAAGAAAAGTTCTTGAAATTTAAAAGCTATCGTCCCCAAAGATTGTAACCATTGTACTCCTAGTACAACATCAGCACCTCCCATGGGAATGGAAAGCATTGGACTAGTCAATAGATAATCCCCCATGGTTAGCTTGATATTATGGCATTTTCCAGAGAACTTTATAGTTCCTCCATTTTCCACCATCACTTGACATTTTGGTGCTGGGTATAGGAAACAATTTAATTCCTTGGCTACCTTACAATGAATAAAATTATGGGTGCTACTTGAATCAATCAACACTATTACCTTTTTCTTCTTGATATGTCCTTCTATCTTTAGAGTTTGAGGAGTGGTAATTCCTACGAGTGCATTACACGATATGGTCGGATTCATTTCCTTCTTTTCTATGGCTGGTTCCTGGTGTATATCCTCTTCTTGTTCATTTTCTTCTTCCTCTTCACAATCTATGTAAAATAAATTCTTCTCAGCACACTTATGACCTTTAGTGTATTTTCTATCACAACTGTAGCAAAGTTGTTTTGCTCTTTTTTCTTCCAATTGTTTTGGTGTCAACCTTGTAGGTTGTGGAAATCTAGGCGTAGAAACACTTCCTTCTTTCTAGAAGTGAGTGGTAGGCTTTCTTGTCGCCATAATTTTACATTCAATTTTTCTTGCCAACCTGAATGCCTTCTCCAATGAATCAGGTTCCAAAATGCGAACTTCATGTTGGATGTTATCCTTTAAAGTGCCCATGAAGAGATCAATCCTGTGTTCCTTTGGAATATCAGTTACCCTTATATTCAATTTTTGGAAGTCCTCAATGTGCTCCCCCACTAAACCCTTTTGTTTGAGATTTATCAATTGGCTAAAGAAGGTGTTGTTCTTTGTATCCTCATAATGTGCTATCATTTCCTTCGTAAAAATTGACCAAGTGACAATTTTTTTATGGGAGCAAAGCCATTGATACCATACAAATGCATTTTTCTCTAAATGTAAAGTTGCAATGCGTACCTTTTGTGTGTTTTGCACATTATGGAGATCAAAATATTGCTCCATCTGTAGTATCCATGTTACAGGATCCTTTCCATCAAACTTCCTCATATCCATTTTGGAATATGGTGGTTCTTCCCGCCAACATTAGAGTTTATGAAATCACGATTAACATTTATTGTGTTCTCATCACGAGTTTCCTCTACTATCTTTTCACCATTAGGAAACATTTCTTGTATCAACTTTGTCAAACCTTCTATGTCTGCTTTTAGATCATTCTTCATGTTTTCCATTTTAGATTCCATGCCAGCTTCCATGTCATCTATCTTAGATTCCATGTCTTTCTTCAAACCATCCATATTATTCTTCACACCATCCAATTTTTCTTCCACGCCTTTCTTCAAAACTTCCATTTCATTTTTTGCTACTCTTTGCAAGAGCGAAATTTGGTGCACTTTCTCTTGTAATTTTGATAGATCATGTTGCAATTCTTCATCTTCATGAGTCATAGTAGAGCCTTCTGAAGGCTTAATGGGTATTGAATTATTTTTACGAGGCATTTTTTAGAACCCAATACTGATATTTATTCTACAATATGCCCTTGGAATCAATTCAGATTGATTTTTCAAACAAGACTCATGCAATTCGGAAAAAAAATACACACATTTTTCTTGCTTTTGAGGAGATCGATATTGAAATTTGATTATCTCTGTGATTGTAGCTCTTCAATATCTGAAATTCATCGTTGAAGTAGCCCTATGAATTCTCTTTTGAATGCCACAGGTCTAACCTGATTTGGATTCTCCAAGACAAAGTTATGTCCAATCTCCCACAATGACCTAATTATGGACTAGTTCAGTAGAGCGAACTTGTACAACTTGCCATGTGTCACTGTTTCGTCCTTTGCCTCTGAAATTTATAGCCAAGAAACTACATTCCGTGTACTTGTGACCAATTTTTATGGCACTCCAATCTGATGCTCAGAGAGAGATTTATTGAACTTTTCCCACGATCACCTCTTTGAGATAAAATTTGGGAGCTTGGAAAAGCACCGCATTCCACAGATCATATCTCCAAATATATTGTGAATCAAGCTCAGAAATTTTTCGACTGATTTCCTCAGGATTTCAGCTTCGCACCCTAAAAATTTCAGATTCTGAACCTTCGTAGAAAATTTTTTATAGCGCAAATGCCACGATGACCTGTTTAGGAGCCTGAAAAAAGACCTAATTTCCACAGATCATATCTCCGAAAATATTGTGAACCAAGCTCTGAAATTTTTAGAAGATCTTCCTCCCGATTTCGTCTTCTTTCACAATCGTTGATGGATCTAAAATCGCCGCAACAACACGGGGATAACCATTCCGGTCCGGCCTTAAACAACCTCTTTCCATTTGGGATGGTGGCTCCGACTGGATATAATGGGACCAGTTTCCCGATAAAGAATAGAAAGGGGTGAATGAGTGATTGGTTTTCTAATAAGTGATAATGAATGGAGTAATTAATCTATAAGCGAAAACGTAAATGACTATTTTATCCCGGGAAGCTTCTATTCTTAAGTGAAACGTTTGATGATCTGTGTTTGTCAATAGGCATATAGATGACACTATTCAATAAACAAAGATATTCATTTAAATAATAATTACTTCATTCAATTGGTTGAATGAAGTAATTGATAAAACATTGTTACACTTATCTTTATATTACTGATACGTAAATGATTGAAAGAATAGCAAACTGTAAACATCCAATAGTGGAAAGTATAAAGATTACTGTTAAAACACATTTAAATATTCAATAATAGCAAAAGTAATCAAACAACAATTTTCATAAAAGAATGAATTCAGACATAGATAGTAGTACCATATGAGCTGCAAGTCTTTCTCAATGTAAATCGCTATTTGAAATTCTTCTTTCAACGCAGAAATACTTTCATACAAAGACAGTAGTGCACATTTGCATAAAAGCCTCCTTGTCAAAATTAGAATAATTGGTCCAGTTTCATAAAAGAATATGCCTGAAGTACAGTAGTGCAACTTCAGGTTTATAAGTCATATAAAAAACTTACGACCCTTTCTAAATGCATGAAAGGGTCTATAAATACTAAATTAAATTAACAAACTACAAAATTAAAATGCTACTAAGTTGGTATAACTTGATCTGGAATATCCCCTTCTATGGCCATCTGGTAATCGGCAGCATGATTCATCACTTAGGCTGCTCGTCTTTAGTCCTGAGCTGGCATATTGCAAGCATCGGCTCCACTTCTGGTGGTCGGTTAAGGCGAGAATTGAGTTGGGCATCATAGGTGGCATCCTGTATTTCGGGAATGATGCATCCGATTGCATCTGAGAGGCATTTGAGGGCGGCTCTCTGGCTGTAAGGTTTGACTAAGAACATCCAATAGGTGTCCCATGTCAAACTGTTAATTCCTGCGATTAATCTGCCAGTTTTCTCCAGCTCTGGGTAACATGACTGCTCCAATGTTTTAGCTGATGTCAATTTACCTGGGGTACATTGAGAAATCATGTTAGATAAGTAGAGAGTGTCATTAATCAATTCAACCAAATTACTTGTGGTTAATTTGCATCTGGAAACTGCCCTCTCTGCTTTCATTAACTGGGATTGCCATTCCATAAATAATATCTCTTTATGCAATTCTAGGATCTTTGGCAATTTAGCCGACTGTCCTTCCTCAGTACCTTGCCACTCAAGATAATTGGTCAATGTCTCATCGGCCTGCTCGAAGTCTGTTCTAGCATCAGCCGATTTATCACTTAGAGATGTTGTTGAGTCACATAAAGGTTCTGCCTGGGCGATTTGTTGACATAACAGCTTTATATGTGTTAATAATGCTTTGTTTATTTGCACTGCCTCTGCCCTGAATTCAGCTACCTGTGGAAGATTCTTTGTTTTCTCAAGCTGGGTTGATAGTTGAGCAATCTGCTCATCTTTTATCTTCAGCATTTTTTCATTGGTTGTCTTGAGTTGTGCCAATGCCTCTGATAACTCTTTCTGCTTCTGGACTGCACTCTGGTCAATCCTCTGCTTTTCCTCCTGCAATTGTTGAGTTAATTGATTATTGGTTTGCTGTTGTGTTAACAATTGCAGTTCTGCCTGCTCTGCCTTCTGCCGTGCTTCTGATAGTTGTGCTTGTAATGAGAAAATCTCCTAGTCTTTTGTTTTTAATAAAAGACTCACCTCTGATGCCTTATCTATTGTTGCTGCCGAATAGGCTCCAGCAAATTGTGATAGTTTTGTTAGGTCATCAGAGGGGTCAAATTCCTCCTTCCAAACTACATTGCCCGTCACTGTTTGTTCTGGGAATAGGGAAGGCTGATCAGTTCTTCTCCTCTTCCTTTGTCGTTTTACCACAACTTTGTGTTTCGGGCTATAGAAGACATCCAAGGGAGGAATTTCTTCTATCTGCAAAATAATTTGATCGGAGGGATACTTTGGGATTATCTCTACTCCTTTAGAACCGGGTAGGCCGCTGGTTTCACCTGGAACTTGTTTTGAAATGGTCTCCTGTGTGTCTGCTACTCTTGATGTTTCGGCTTCCTTTGAACCCTCAGGATTGTTGATAATTGAATCGAATTGCTGCCATTCCTGGAGCAATTTGGGATCAATTTGAGTATCTTGATTTACCTTTATGGTGCTCTGTTCCTGCTCTTTCGTCTGGGTTTCCTCTTGCACTTTCTCCTATTATTTTGTTATAACCGAAGGTTCCTTAGTATGTCGTTGTTCAGGCTCGCTTGATCCTGCTGCTGGGCTTGTTGCTAACAGATCTAGGGGCAGAGTTTGCAACCTCTGTTCTCTAAGTATGTTGAATTCAACTAACCCTTCATCTTGATATTTCATTCTGGCCAACGATCTAACTTGGGACATCGACTCGGCTGTGGAGAACAGGTCATCAAACATATCTTCTTTATGATCAAACTTTGCCAATTTGGCCTGTTCAAGGGCATTATAGGCAACTTTGTTGGGATCAAATTGCCTATTAGGGAGAGTTGCTAGAGTTAATGATTTTATCTTTGTAGCTTCTTTCTCTGCATGTTTGAGATCATGCAAGGTGTAGATACCACATCTAAGAGGAAAAAAGGGCCAGACCTGCTTCTTATTTTTCTTTAGAGTTTGTGTAACGCCCTCAAAAATAATCTGATAGGCTATCTCCTTTGCCAGCAGTTTGTCAGGTATGTACAAAGGAAGAACATGAGGTTTGGCTTGGCTGCCGAAAATTCTTATATAAGTAAATTTTTCCTCTACAAACCATCTCCCTATGCCAGTTAAATCAATCCCTGCTTGGTAGGAAATATTGGGAGTAGGTTTATCAAAAATAGAGTAATGAATAGGTAACATGAAGCCATGGCAGATTTGGTATAAATGGTGCCTATAAGAGGTTTTCCACAATTTCTGATGGTATATGTGAATGGGCATGGGGTCTTGTGGAGTCCACCTCCAGCCGAGCACGGGAAATTCAGAATTAAAACACAGGGTGTCCAGGATATAAGCGTTGTAGTAGAATGGGGGAATAAGCCTTTCAGTAACGCGGGTCTTGTTTCTGAAATCAAGAACTGCGGTGGCTAGCTTATCGGACAGTATAGTTCCCCAATCCATAATTTCACTATTACACGCTGCCTCCATCAAAGGAACCATTTCTATAGTGAAATTAGAGGAGTCATGCAACCCCCATAATCTACACATCATGATCCCAGCATAACAATAAGGAGAACATAGAGAATCAACAGAATACATACCGGAAGATTTATGCTTGTGTTTTGCCGGATTCTGCCTCCAATTCTGAATGGGTTCGGATTCAGTTTCGTTCTCATTTCGGAATTTCTCCAGAAATGCCTTGTTGTATTTCTTCTCTGGCTCAGGCAAATGATACATTTGCCTCAAATCATTAGCTTGAAATGAACCGAAGATTCTCCCATCTCTGGTGCAGAAGGTTCTGTCTGTGATTGGGAGTTCCTCAATTGCCCACCTTACTACATCCGTATATGGGAGAATTTGTTCCCGAGCTGCTATCCGATGAAGGAAAGAGTCGGCTAATTCCTTTAAAGTACCTTTAGATTTTCGAGTCGTACCTACTGTGGCTTGTACTGTTGTCACCTCAGGTTCTTCAGCTTCTATCAAATTATAGGTACTTTTCCAAGAAGTTTTGCCGAGACCTGAACATGTAGTATCAGATATCAATCCTTTCTTTTTATTTCCTGGATCAGTGATGGCTTGTTTTATGGCTGGCGAAGCGGAAGTGTTTGCAGTTTTCTTGGACTTCTTCCCCATTTTGCTTGCATCTATTAGCTTGGAAGAATTCTGCACAGGAGTAAAAATAAGCGTAACACAGAGAATTGGCAGCGAAAACCAAATACGGGCGAAATATATTGATTAATGCATGATGAAGAATTAACTTAAGGTGGCCGTGGATCCAATCCATGAAAAGATTTTAGACTTACTATTTCATTAAATGGTCGTAAAAACCTGTCAATCTTTTAAATGTCCATCATATCGTTTATTGGTGGAATGATTTGTTTAAGCGTGCCTTGGCCGTTTTGGCGGTTGAGCGCAGGTGAATCTCTATTAGAAAGATAAGGCCTTTAATACGAATTTAATCGTAATATCCCCGTTTTAACAATTTTTTGAAGTTCGTGTTTTTGACTTTATCGCATTGCATCAGGGCGAAAGGCGCTTTTGTTATATTGGCATCTCTTGGAATCCTCGATCGCTGATAGCGATATCGCATCGCATCGGGAGCATTACTTGGGGCTCTTTTAAAAGCATGCATGGTATATCGCTGATCGCCTATTGCGTGTTATCGCGTCGGAGCAAACCAATGGTTTTTAAGTTATGCCTCCTTTGTCATTGCGATATGCGATCTTGCGATCGCTTTATCGCAATGATAAAAGATTTAATTATTTATATAATAAAGCCATTATTGGTTTGTCAAAAAGGTTTTTTGTAATGTTTTCTTTTCGTTTTCGGACCTTTTTGAATAATACAAAATTGATACCAATTAAAACTAAAAGGGACCCATTTCATATTATAGTGTTGTGAATAAAAATTATATGAAATGGGGGGGTTGTTGTAGAGGACAACAATTGGCGATTCGCTGGAAGAAACAGTTATCTCTAAAAAGTATGGAAATACTTAAACATTTTCAAAATAGAGTTTCAATCAAAGGGGAAAATTCTAATATAACTAAGTATATATGCACTCCAAATAGAATGAAACTATTTTTTTGCTAATTTCCTCTCTTTGTTTAAAATTAGATACATTCTAAGTTTTAAATAGGCCTCTATTGGTTTATAATAATAAAACAGAAAACCTTTCCAAAGCAGCTTTTATAGTTAACTCGTCTGTCATAGGTAGAGCCTCTGCTGCCAGCAAACGTTCATAGTTCCGACAGGGATACCTTTTAACCATGTTATTGTCCATTATCCCATCCATCTTAGAGTATGATTAACAGAATGAATTCAAAATATGCTTTCATATTTTGTATTTCCTTTTACTTTTTTTTTTTTTGTTATTTCTAAGATAAAAAGCCATTGTCCTGGTTTGGTGGCCAGCTGTTTGACAATGCCATTCACTAGTAGTAATCTAACCGAACAAGCTGGCTCGTGATGAGACCCCTTGTCTTATAATTCTAAGCCATTACCCTGTTTTGGTATGCAGTATTGGTAATGTCGGTTAAACTATTTTCCTATGATCATGGTAAGCAGGCTTGTAATAAGACCTCTTATCTTTTATATCAAAATTTTAGAATTACACTCTGAGTAATCATAAACTTTTGGTGAATGGGATGGACAATTTTCTCCTTAAGAGTAAATGGATGACAGGGTAAGAGTTGAGGATGCTAAAATTGGATTAGTTTCTGTTTTGATATTGATAACCTTTTTGTTGACCAATTTAAAAACATAAAATGATTTTTTAATACTTCTAAACTTTGAGAAGAGTTCGCAAAAATTGAAGGGTGGCTTCAGAATGCAATTATACCTAGTTTCCTAGAAATTGTTCCTCTTGTTTAAGACTTCTATTTATTTAAAAGTGAATATCAACAATCCTTTCTTTTGAGCAACTTTTAAATACAGCAAAGGTCAATGGAAGCCTTACAACTTTATTTCCTAATGATCCTAAAAAAATAAATCCTACTTATAACTAAAGGAGAAGGGGTTACCTTCTCAATTGAAGAATTTCTTTAAGATGAGGCCATTAACAGGAAGAGAGTCCCTCTTTCCTGATAGATCTTGTAACATGAATGTCGAATGGCCTATCTTCTCACTGATCTGAAATGGTCCAAGCCACATCTTTTGGAACTTGGTGTGTTTACCTTTATCCTCATGGGCTTTATCCCATTTCAGAACTAGATCGCCAACCTGCAACTGTTTAGAACTAGATGAAGCTGAATCAAATGATTTTTTGATTATCTGCTGATGTTTTGCATGAGTAATTTTGGCCTTTTCTCTTTCTTCTTCTAATTTTAAAATTTGATCATGTCTAAGTTGGATAGAAGAAGAGGGGCTTTCTTCAATAAACTGCACTAGGGCTAGAGAAGGAAGTGCTAGATTGGTTGGTAATATTGCTTCTTTCCCATATACAAGATTGAATGGAGAAGTACCTATGGAGGCCTTCTGTGTTATTCTATCTGCCCATAGTGCAAATATTAAAGATTTATGCCAATTTTTATGATTCTGTTCAATAGTTCGCTTAATGATTTTAAGGAGATTTTTATTGGTAGACTCTGCTAGACCATTACCCTGGGGATAATAATTTGCAGAATATTTTAGTTTAAAACCTCTTTTAATAGCGAACTCAAAAATGGCATTACCAGAGAAATAAGATGCATTATCAAAAACAAGAGCATTTGGGACACCAAACCTGGTAATGATGAATTGATCTATAAATTCTATAATTCCTTCAGAGTTTGTTGTTTTTAACGGAATTGCTTCAACCCACTTGGTAAAGTAATCAGTACCAGTAAGGATATAATTATGTTGTTTGGAGGACTGTGGAGAAATTTCTCCAACGATATCCAATCCCCATTGTTCAAAAGGTTGCTCAATGTTGACTGGTTGCAAAGGGAAAGCTGATTTTCTTTGTCTTCCACTGGAGGTTTGACAACTTTGGCATTTCCTTACATATTCGTGAGTATCTCTGAATAAAGTGGGCCAATAATACCCAGCATGAATGATTTTGTGAGTTGTTGTGTCAGCTCCAAAATGTCCTCCGGCTGGTCCATCATGTAGCTCCTGCAAAACCTTTTGTGCTTCAGGTTTTTCTAGGCATCTTAATAAAACTGAATCATAGTTTTGTTTAAAAAGTACATCATCAATGATTATGAAGTTTTTTTCTTTTAATCTAATGGCCCGTTTGTTTTTATAAGAAAGATTAGGAGGTGCATATCCATTTTTCAAATAAAAGATTAAATCTGCATATTGAGATTCAGAATTGGTAATACTTATCTGATTGATTTCTTCCATGTGTTCTTTATCACCCGATTCCGGAATGTTGGATGCTCCTGCTAACAACCTGCAAAAACCTTGACCCCTCACAATCTTTGCTGGTTTGATTTCCAAGTCATACTCTTGAAGTGCTGTAACCCAATTGGCCCTTTTCTCACCTAATTCCTTTTGGATCAGTAATTGTCTTACTGCAGAAAAAGGAACTATAACCTTTGTATGAGCTTTTAAAAGGAAGGGCCTATAGTGTTTAATGGCTTTATACACAGCAAAGGCTTGTTTTTCAACTTCGGAGTAATTTAGTTCTGCACCCTGGAAATTTGAACTAAAAAATGAAATCGGTGCTTCAAGGTCATGATCATTAATCTGAGTGAGTACCGCTGCATAAGATGAATTGGATGCGATAGTATACAATGTGAAATGATTAGAAAAATTGGGAGTGTTTAAAGCGGGGGCATTGATTATTGATTGTTTGATTAAATCAAATGCTTCCTTTTCCACAGATCCCCATTTAAACACTGAATTTTTCTTAATCATGTTTTGTAATGGTAAAATGATCTGAGAAAAATCAAGAACAAATCTTTTGACAAAGTTGATCTGACCTAAAAAAGACTGCATGGATTTTTTGTTATGAGGAAATGGGATTTCAGAAATTTCTTTAATCCTGTCAGGATCAATATAAATACCATCTTTGGAAACAATAAAACCCAGGAGCTTTCCTTGATCAAGAGCGAAGAAGGATTTTTTAGGATTGATTGAGATACCGTACCTTTTGCAGCGTTGAAAAATTTGATTTAAGTCACACAAATGATTGGATCTCTTTCTAGAAAATACAGTAATATCGTCTAGGTAGACAACTACTGTTTTATTAATCAATCCTTTGAAAGCGATATCCATCGCTCTTTGGAATGTGGCTCCCGCATTAATAAGTCCGAAAGGCATTTTCTGATAAGCTTAAGTTCCCCATTTTGTTCTGAATGTGGTTTTAAGTCTGTCATCAGGATGAACCAAAACTTGGTTATATCCTGAAAAACCGTCTAAAAAGGACATTAATTCAGAGCCTGCTACTGATTGGAGTATCTGCTCCATAGTAGGTAATGGGAAGTTATCTTTGAGGCTTGCTTTATTCAGATTTCTGAAATCTATACAAATCCTAATGTCGCCATTTTTCTTTCTGACAGGCACCATATTAGAGACCCGGTTTGAGTGCCGAACGGGAAAAATAATCTTAGCTTTCAAGAGTTTATTGAGTTCCGATTTTATTTGACTCTCTAAGTTCGGATGTATTTTCCTTAATTTCTGCTGAACTGGTTTCTGATCGGGAAGCATTGGAATGATATGCTGGATAACAGTTGTATCATATGTCTTTAAATCGTCATATTTCCAAGCAAAAACATGTTTATGTTTCTTTAAGAGTTTAATGAATGCTTCCTTTTCTTCTACAGAAAGTCCTAATCCTAAATTAACGTTTTGAGGATTTTGTTCAGTGCCAAGGTTTATCAATTCAAACCTTAAAGTAGAGCTTTGGAGCTTTGCATTAGTCTCAGGTTTAAACCTGTCTTTAATATCATAAAGATCCTCAAGCTTCACCACAGGCTTTGGAATTGAATTTTCCTCGGATTTACCTCTCATTTGAAGGTCATGTTTTCTTTCCTCAATGATCTGGTCATCATAGGACTTTTCTGAAGTCAAAAATTGTAAAATGTCTTCATCGTGATTAAATACTCTCCAATTAGTGACATTGTCAGGAATTGCTGGCCTAAAAATTAATTCTATTGAAAATCTATCTGGGCTATAATCTTCGGAGGGTATGAGTCTGGAAGCAAAATTGGCTAGCAAGTCTGCTGCTGAATTTTGAGACCTAGGGATAGAAGAAATATTGAATGCAGAAAAGTGCGTGGTGAGTTCTTGTACCAGCGACTGATAATGTTTGAGGTGATTTGAAAGACAATGAATTGTATTTCTCACCTGTTTGACAATAATTTCAGAATCGCCGAATACTTTCAAATATTGCACTTTAAGGCCAATTTCTTTATACAGACCTTGGACTAAGGCTTCATACTCGGCTGTGTTGTTTGTGCATTCAAATTCTAACCTACAGGACAGCATTGTTTTTTCTCCTTGCGGGCTAACCAAGATACACCCTGCTCCTGAACCTTCGTTAGATTTGGAGCCATCAAAATATAAAGACCAAAATAAAGAAGTATTAACAATCTTATTTACAGTTTCCCCAGTATCACTAAAACATCTTGACCTATCCGTTTGTGAATAGTTTTCAATCTGTGATGTTAAACTGTTTACTGAGAAAGGGGATGGTTGGGCAGTGAGATTTCCAAAAAATGACTCTGATGAATAATTTCCCAAGATGTTGTTATTAAATGCAATTGGTTGATTTTCCTATTCAAAATCTGTTACAGTGTGGGTCATGTGTTTCTCTCGATTGATTTTTATTTGATTTGGCTTTCCCCTATAGGGTAACCACATTTGAGACCAATCGATAGAAATATATCCATGGAGCTTTTCAGACCAATCCCTACTCAAGATTAACCCATAAAATTCAGGTATATCAGCTATTAGGATATCAATTCGTTGAACTACCCGTGGATCAGCTGATAACCTGATAGTTACAGAGTTAATCTCTCCTAAAACCTGGACCTTAGTTCTGTCTAACTGTACAATGTGTATGGAAGACTTTTGGGGTTCTATGTTCAGTTTGGAACAAACTGAAGCTGGCATTATATTGGATGATGCCCCTGAGTCAATCAAACAGTTGTGTAGGTTTCTGTTGTAGATCTCAAAGGTCAAAAGGAAGGGTGGAGTATGAGAATTCGATCTATCTCCAATCAGGACTGAATCAGTAGCTTTTATCATACCAGAAGGTGGTTGACCCGAATCATTTGCAGCTTTAGCACTGGGAAGAGGTGAAGAGGGAACAGCATTCAAGTCTTTGAGAAGCAATTTCTGCTGATGTTTTAATTTGCTAAATTCAAACATAGTAATGTTTTCCTTAGTTTTCTTCATATCATCAACAATATTGTAATCCATTGAATCGGATACTACTAATGTTTTAGATGTTGAAGGAGTACTTGAAGTTGAAGGTTGGTTTTGGGGAACTGCTGCAGGTGACTTCTTTGTAGGTACTTTTTCCTTTGTTGTAGCAGCACCTGCACTTCGTTTCTTTGAAGTTTCCTGAACAGGTTCGAAGGTACTTTTACTCCTAGTAGAGACAGGAAAAGCTTCTTCATCATTATCTGTATCGGAGTTGGGCAGTATGAAATCCCACATGCCATGACATTCAACAACTTCCTCTTCATTATCAGTTGGTGAGATTGTTTCCTCTTCCTCTTCTTCTTGATCTGAATCTGCATTAGATATGACATTCAGTGGTTTTGATTCGGTTTTCTTGTAATTCTTAAAGGGCCTTTTGGTTGAAGTTTCAGTGACTTGTTTCTTTATTTCAACCATTTCATTTGACATGGTCTTGAGGACCTTTTGGAGGCCCTCCATGTCATATGGATCTTTCGAGGTTTTCTTCTTTGAGTCATCTTTGAACGAAACTTTTTTGGTTTTTTTTCCTCAAGAGCCGCTTTCTTTTCTAGAGCATTGATACGTTTCTCCACAGCAAGTGCTTCTTTCATGTTTTCAGCGAGTGTTGGTTTTCCGGCCCTGTCTACAAAAATAGCTATATTGGCAGGTAGGGCAGTAATATACCACTCACTTCTGATTTGTTCACTTGGTTTGGAGGTCGTTGGGATTTTATTCAAAAGTTTATTGAAACGAGCATTAAATTCTTTAATTGGTTCCCTATGCTCTATCCTAAGATTGGAGAGATCATTTATTAGTGTAGCTAAAGATCCGTCATCTCCATACTTAGTGAGAAACTGTTCTTGGCAAATGTTCCAACTGGTAATAGAACTAGAAGGCAGGGAAAAATACCAGGATCCTGCTGATCCTTGCAACGTATAAGGGAAAAGCCTAACAACGACATCTTGCTCTGTTACTCCCTTCAAATTAACCGCTAACATGAAGTTATTGATATGTTCCTCAGCTTGGGTTCCATCTTCCGGATTAAACTTGGGTAGCCATTTTTCAGGAGCATCTGGTAATGCATGTAATGGTGCGGGCATATGGACTGCACCAGGTCTGGTCCATGGATCTGCCATTGTAATACCAGTGGTGGATGATACTGTTGTTGAGATTCCAGATGTCTGGGAAGGAATTGATGTTGAGGAGTGAGCAGGTTGAGATGTTGAAGTTCCAAATTCCTGGTGAACAACAATATGTAATGAGGGAGTGGATGATTGACTTCGCACTGGGGAGGATGAGATGGAGGATGTGGATGAAAGTGTTTCACTGTCAGAATCTTCAGTGTTTTTCTTTGCCCTTTTCCTTTTAGGTAAAGGGAACTCAGTAGGTTCAATACCGAGCTTTCCACTCTGAAGTCTAGTGAGAGGGTGAGGTAGATTGAATTGCAAAGTCTCACTGCTTTGAGATAGCTCAGATTTCTGTGGTGAAATCGAGAAACTTTGAAGTTTTTGGATGAGAGACTGAACTTCAGGAGATTCAAGACTTAATTGTTCTCGAGTATGATGGGTTTGAGCAGTGATAGTGGATACCTCTTCTTCTTGCTTGGATGCTGGAGAACCAGCATGCAATTGGGAAGTACGAGGTGATGTGGAGGGAGAATTACTCTTAGAATGGTTTGCAGATTTCGGTTTGCTTGCCATTCACAGTTGATGGCCCTCCTTCTAGCGCCAAAAATGTTAATGCCTCGAAAATCGCTGCAACAACATTGGGGGATAACCACCCGGTCCGGACCTTAAACAACTCCTTTTCCGTTTGGGATGGTGGCTCCGACTGGATATAATGGGACCAGTTTCCCGATAAAGAATAGAAAGGGGTGAATGAATGGTTGGTTTAATAATAAGTGATAATGAATTGAGTACTTAATCTATAAACAAAAAATATAAATGACTATTTTATCCCGGGAAGCTTCTATTCTTAAGTGCAACGTTTGATGATCTGTGTTTGTTAATAGGCATATAGATGACACTATTCAATAAACAAAGGTATTCATTTAAATAATAATTACTTCATTCAATTAGTTGAATGAAGTAATTGATAAAACATTGTTACACTTATCTTTATATTACTGATACGTAAATGATTGAAAGAATAGCAAACTGTAAACATCCAGTAGTGGAAAGTATAAAGATTGTTGTTAAAACACATTTAAATATTCAATAATAGCAAAAGTAATCAAACAACAATTTTCATAAAAAGAATGAATTCAGACATAGATAATAGTACCATATGAGCTGCAAATCTTTCTCAACTTCAATCGCAATTTGAATTCCTTCTTCCGACTCAGAAATACTTTTAAATAAAGGCAGTAGTGCACATCCACATAAAAGCTTCGTTATCAAAATTTGGAAAAATTGGTCCAGTTTTCATAAAAAATATGCCTGAAGTACAGTAGTGCAACTTCAGGTTTTAGTCATATACAAAAACTTACGACCCTTTCTAAATACATGAAAGGGTCTATAAATACTAAATTAAACTAACAAACTACAAAATTAAAATGCTACTAAGTTGGTGTAACTTGATTTGGAATATCTCCTTCTATGGCAATCTGGTAATCGGCAGCATGATTCATCACTTAGGTTGTTCGTCTTTAGTCCTGAGCTGGCATATTACAAGCATCGGCTCCACTTCTGGTGGTCGGTTAAGGCGAGAATTGAGTTGGGCATCATAGGTGGCATCCTGTATTTCGGGAATGATGCACCCGATTGCATCTGAGAGGAATTTGAGGGCGGCTCTCTGGCTGTAAGGTTTGACTAAGAACATCCAATAGGTGTCCCATGTCAAACTGTTAATTCCTGCGATTAATCTGCCAGTTTTCTCCAGCTCTGGGTAACATGATTGTTCCAATGTCTTAGCTGATGTCAAATTACCTGGGGTACATTGAGAAATCATGTTAGATAAGTAGAGAGTGTCATTGATCAATTCAACCAAATTACTTGTGGTTAATTTGCATCTGGAAACTGCCCTCTCTGCTTTCATTAACTGGGATTGCCATTCCATAAATAATATCTCTTTATGCAATTCTAGGATCTTTGGCAATTTAGCCGACTGTCCTTCCTCAGTACCTTGCCACTCAAGATGATTGGTCAATGTCTCATCGGCCTGCTCGAAGTCTGTTCTAGCATCAGTCGATTTATCACTTAGAGATGTTGTTGAGTCACATAAAGGTTCTGCCTGGGCGATTTGTTGACATAACAACTTTATCTGTGTTAATAATGCTTTGTTTATTTGTACTACCTCTGCCCTGAATTCAGCTACCTGTGGAAGATTCTTTGTTTTCTCAAGCTGGGCTGATAGTTGAGCAATCTGCTCATCTTTTATCTTCAGCATTTGTTCATTGGTTGTCTTGAGTTGTGCCAATGCCTCTGATAACTCTTTCTGCTTCTAGACTGCACTCTGATCAATCCTCTGCTTTTCCTCCTGCAATTGCTGAGTTAATTGATTATTGGTTTGCTGTTGTGTTAACAATTGCAGTTCTGCCTGCTCTGCCTTCTGCCGTGCTTCTGATAGTTGTGCTTGTATTGAGAAAATCTCCTGGTCTTTTGTTTTTAATAAAAGACTCACCTCTGATGCCTTATCTATTGTTGCTGCCGAATAGGCTCCAGCAAATTGTGATAGTTTTGTTAGGTCATCAGAGGGGTCAAACTCCTCCTTCCAAACTACATTGCCCGTCACTGTTTGTTCTGGGAATAGAGAAGGCTGATCAATTCTTCTCCTCTTCCTTTGTCGTTTTACCACAGATTTGTGTTTCGGGCTATAGAAGACATCCAAGGGAGGAATTTCTTCTATCTACAAAATAATTTGATCGGAGGGATCCTTTGGGATTATCTCTACTCCTTTAGAACTGGGTAGGCCGCTGGTTTCACCTGGAACTTGTTTTGAAATGGTCTCTTGTGTGTCTGCTACTCTTGATGTTTCGGCTTCCTTTGAGCCCTCAGGATTGTTGATAATTAAATCGAATTGCTGCCATTCCTGGAGCAATTTGGGATCAATTTGAGTATATTTATTTTCCTTTATGGTGCTCTGTTCCTGCTCTTTCGTTTGGGTTTCCTCTTGCACTTTCTCCTGTTCTTTTGTTATAACCGGAGGTTCCTTAGTATGTCGTTGTTCAGGCTCGCTTGATCCTGCTGCTGGGCTTGTTGCTAACAGATCTAGGGGCAGAGTTTGCAACCTCTGTTCTCTAAGTCTGTTGAATTCAGCTAACCCTTCATCTTGATATTTCATTCTGGCCAGCGATCTAACTTGGGACATCGACTCGGCTGAGGAGAACAGGTCATCAAACATATCTTCTTTATGATCAAACTTTGCCAATTTGGCCTGTTCAAGGGCATTATAGGCAACTTTGTTGGGATCAAATTTCCTATTAGGGAGAGTTGCTAGAGTTAATGATTTCATCTTTGTAGCTTCTTTCTCTGCATGTTTGAGATCATTCAAGGATACCAGCATCTAAGAGGAGGGTTGGCCGCACCGCTTTCTTATTTTTCTTTTTAGAGTTTCGCGTAACGCCCCTGGAACAATCCGATAGGTATCTCCTTTGCTGCCAGCTGTCGGTGTATGTACAAAGGAAGAACATGAGGCTTGGCTTCGTCGCCGAAAATTCTTATATAAGTAAATTTTTCCTCTCGCAAACCATCTCCCTATGCCGTTTAAATCAATCCCTCGCTCGGTAGGAAATTCGTAAGGTGTTTATCAAAATAGAGTAATGAATAGGTAACATGAAGCCATGGCATTTGGTATAAATGGTGCCTACAGGGAGGTATACCACAATTTCGATGGTATATCCGAATGGGCATGGGGTCTCGTGGAGTCCACCTCCGAAATTTGTCAAGGGAAATTCGTAATTAAAACACAGGGTGTCCAGGATATAAGCGCTGTAGTAGAATGGGGGAATAAGCCTTTCAGTAATGCGGGTCTTGTTTCTGAAATCAAGAACTGCAGTAGCTAACTTATCGGACAGTATAGTTCCCCAATCCATAATTTCACTATTACACGCTGCCTCCATCAAAGGAACCATTTCTATAGTGAAATTAGAGGAGTCATGCAACCCCCATAATCTACACATCATGATCCCAGCATGACAATAAGGAGAACATAGAGAATCAACAGAATACATACCGGAAGATTTATGCTTGTGTGTTGCCGGATTCTGCCTCCAATCCCGAATGGGTTCGGATTCAGTTTCGTTCTCATTTCGGAATTTCTCTAGAAATGCCTTGTTGTACTTCTTCTCTAGCTCAAGCAAATGATACATTTGCCTCAAATCATTAGCTTGAAATGAACCGAAGATTCTCCCATCTCTGGTGCAGAAGGTTCTGTCTGTGATTGGGAGTTCCTCAATTGCCCACCTTACTACATCCGTATATGGGAGAATTTGTTCCCAAGCTGCTATCCGATGAAGGAAAGAGTCGGCTAAGTCCTTTAAAGTACCTTCAGATTTTCGAGTCGTACCTACTGTGGCTTGTACTGTTGTCACCTCAGGTTCTTCAGCTTCTATCAAATTATAGGTACTTTGCCAAGAAGTTTTGCCGAGACCTGAACATGTAGTATCAGATATCAATCCTTTCTTTTTATTTCCTGGATCAGTGATGGCTTGTTTTATGGCTGGTGAAGCGGAAGCGCTTGCAGTTTTCTTGGACTTCTTCCCAATTTTGCTTGCATCTATTAGCTTGGAAGAATTCTGCACAAGAGTAAAAATAAGCGTAACACAGAGAATTGGCAGTGAAAACCAAATACGGGGGAAATATATCGATTAATGCATGATGAAGAATTAACTTAAGGTCGCCGTGGATCCAATCCGTGAAAATATTTTAGACTTACTATTTCATTAAATGGCCGTAAAAACCTGTCAATCTTTTAAATGTCCATCATATCGTTTATTGGTGGAATGATTTGTTTAAGCGTGCCTTGGCCGTTTTGGCGGTTGAGCGCAGGTGAATCTCTATTAGAAAGATAAGGCCTTTAATATGAATTTAATCGTAATATCCCCGTTTTAACAATTTTTTGAAGTTCGTGTTTTTGACTTTATCGCATCGCATCAGGGCGAAAGGCGCTTTTGTTATATTGGCATCTCTTGGAATCCTCGATCGCCGATAGCGATATCGCATCGCATCGGGAGCATTACTTGGGGCTCTTTTAAAAGCATGCATGGTATATCGCCGATCGCCTATTGCATGTTATCGCGTCGGAGCAAACCAATGGTTTTTAAGTTATGCCTCCTTTGTCATTGCGATATGCGATCTTGCGATCGCTTTATCGCAATGATAAAAGATTTAATTATTTATATCATAAAGCCATTATTGGTTTGTCAAAAATGTTTTTTGTAATGTTTTCTTTTCGTTTTCGGACCTTTTTGAATAATACAAAATTGATACCAATTAAAACTAAAAGGGACCCATTTCATATTATAGTGTTGTGAATAAAAATTATATGAAATGGGGGGGTTGTTGTAGAGGACAACAGTACCCTAAAAATTTTTGCTTCTGAAACTTCGTAGAAAAAACGTTATAGCAAACATTCCACGATGACCTATTTGGAGCAGCGAAACCCTAGAATCCAAAGCTCTGATACCAAATGTTGTGTAACCAGCTCCAAAAATAGAAGAAAAGAGATATCAACGCCTTAGAAATGAGCCACTTCGAGGGAGAAGCCTCCAATAAATTACATAAATGAACAATTCTTAGATGATACAATTTACAAAACCTCCTTTCTATATATAGGAGTCCATGTGGCCATAATGTAATCCTAGTGGGCCACAATGTAATCCTAGCCAACCTAACAATAATAATTTAAGGGAACAATAATAACAAAATGGGGTTTACAACGGTACAATAATAACAATAAAGGGGTTACACTAATAACAATAAGGGACTATACTGGTAATATAGGGACCTAACATCCAACCCCAAAATGGCCCTAGTGGCCTTGAAAACTCTCTTGAAGGTTTTCGGCCTCTGAAAGCCTTTAAACAGTTTTGAAACCTCTTCCATTGGTTTCATAAGGTGGAAATTAGCTGAAAATGGTTTTTGAATCACCTCAAACAGAGAGGTACAACCCAATACAACTCTATTACCAAAATGGCCCTCATCGCTCAAAAAGCTTCCATGAAGATAAAATGGCTGTAGAACACCTCTACTGCCTCTGAAACCTATCTCAATGGCTCTGGAAGGCTGAAAATAGTCGAAAATGACTTTTGGTTCACCTCAAATGGTTAACCATAGCTCAACACAGCTCCAACTCCCTCTTGGCCCTCATGGCTCTCATTTCTTCCTTGAAGCAAAAGGGACTGAAGATAAAATCCAATGGCTCTACAACCTATTCCAATGGATTTAGAATGCTCTAAATACCTGAAAAAAAACAAAAAATAAAAAAAATAGAAATAAAAAATAAAAAATAAAAATAAAAATAAAAATAAAATTTTCGTTCCAAAAGGTTCTCTCCATTAGAAGTTATGGCCAAAACCAATTTTGCCCAATTTGCCCTTGAAAACCTCCTCTAATTGTGGAGAAATTGGAGTTAATGCTCCAAAATTGGCGGAATTGACAAAGGTATAGGGAAGGCGCCAAATTCGTCAAAACTGCTGGTGGTAAAATTAAATGTTACGGTGGTGGCATGTGGCCACGCCGAAACCTCCACATAAAAAGTTAGGTTAAACCGCCGACCAACGCTTTTGAATAAACGTGGCATTTAAACGTTAAAGTGGTGCTAGCACATTAGACGGTTAATCTAACTGTTATCGCCAGTTGGTAGACCCCTGGGTCACGAACTATGGTCGTATGGCATTTTTTTAATAGGGGGTTGGCCCTTAGGGGCGAGCCCCCTTTTCTGTCAACCAATACATATTAAAACGTTAAATATATACCATGCCCCATACATATTAAGAACTAAACTCTTGATATGACGATAAGTCGTGGGCGCTATAACCCGGAGGTCTCGAGTTTGATTCGCAGGACCTCCAAACAATTTTTCCATTCGAAAATCTAAACAGGCCTGGGGCCACGTGGCGGCCTTCGGGCTTGCCACGTGACACCCGTTGATTGGTCAAAATTCACCAAAGTCAAACCAATGTGTAATCCCGTGCTGCCACTTGTCAAATGATGATTGGCCTGAATAGAATATTCCAAGGAATATTCCAGAGAATATTCTGAGGAATATTCCAAGAACATTCCTTTTTTAATTTTCAAAATTGGGAAGTCAAACCTAGTCAAACTGGACTTTTGCCTAAAATTGTGAATTTTCAAACTTGAATAACTTTCACATACAGTGTTGGATTTGAGTGCCGTTCACGGCATCAGGATCGTATCGACAAGGCCTATCCAGTCGTTCAGGTTGCAAGTGATTTTGAACACTTTCAATTTGGAGCTTTTTCCATAGCTTGGACTTGAGCTCCTGATCAGTGGGTTATCGTCACAAGCAAAGATATGACTTGGTTGTATGAGATCGAGTTATCCCCCTAGGCATAGATGTGACTTGGTTGTGCAATATACTTGACAAGTGGGTTATTCCCCCAAGCATATATGTGACTTAGTTGTGCGATATCCTTGACAAGTGGGTTATCCCCTCAAGTAGAGATGCAACTTGGTTGTGTGAGATCCTTCTCAAGTGGGCTATCCCCCCAAGCAGATATGAGATGTCGTTGTGTGAGATCCTTCTCATTGTTTTAATGTTTAAATGATCCCATGTGAATATAGGGTAATATATTAATCTACCCTATTTTCTGTGGATATAAGGTGCTATCTCGAGCTCTCCTGTGAGGTTTCTTCTTCATTAGAGTTAGAAATCATGGTTCTAGATTATACAAAGAAGATAGGAACATAGATGAGCACAAAAAGCATAGATATTTTGTTTCAGAAATAAATTCCTCCCTAGCTGAGAGGGAGTATTGAAAATTTAGTAACTCAAGCATGAATTTATGAAAATAGAAAGTCTCAAAATATAAAGCCTAGAAATATGAATTTCTAAAAATAGAAAGTCTCAAGGTAGTAGATCACCATGCATCAATTGGTAATCAAGTATAGTTGATGGAAAATCCCTTTTAATCATCAGTCAATCCTAATAGCTCAGATTTAGTTTAATCATCAATATTATTATTACTACTCTTATGATATTATTATATTATTTTTAAAAATAAGTTAAAGTCACTCAATCATGTCTCTCAATAATGTTGTATTACACTTTCATTATTGCATGAAATATTCCTCTTACACTCCCTTAAACTCAATAAAATCATGTCACAAAAGATTCCTCTCATGGATATGTTACACTCTCTAATGCATATGTTACACTCTCTCTTAAAAGTGTAAGTTATAAAGCCATGTGTACCTCCTTGATGGCACGAGTTACACTCCTCTTGGCATGCGAGTTACTCCTCCTTTATGGCAGGAATTCACTTATCTTGCTATATATATGTGCCTCATTCTATCTCCCCTCACTACTTGTGTATTATGAGAGAATATTTTTAACTTGAGAAAGAGTTGGACAGAGTTGAAGAAGATTGTGAGGGAGAAACTTGGAGTGTAAGAGCAAAAATTGATGAGCCAAGGTTTATTAAGTTTTTCAGTATTTAAGAATTCATTCAGTTGAAGGGAAATTTGATTTAGTGTGTGCATCTATTGCTGCTATCAGTGATCTTCATGCTACAACTTTTTGATATTTGGATGAACTTACATATTCTCTTGATCTCTAATTTTACTCTATATCGCTACTGAACAATTGATTTCTAATAAAAGAAGAATATAGTTGGGTTTTCCCCTTATGATTTTTTCCATGGTCATTTGATCTAAATTCTTTGTGTCTCATTTTTTTCTAGGTTGTCTTCTATTGTTAATTTGATTTATGTTATACCTACAATTTCTTATTTAATATTGCATTTCAAAGAAGTTTTGTAATAAGTGTTTGTTACAATATAGAACATTAAGA
Source organism: Pinus albicaulis (assembly GCA_034641835.2). Lineage (NCBI taxonomy): Eukaryota > Viridiplantae > Streptophyta > Pinopsida > Pinales > Pinaceae > Pinus > Pinus albicaulis. The sequence goes on from CM076570.1 coordinate 1,366,966,113, forward strand.
TTTCAACACAATGATGTTAGGCACATCTAATCTAAAATGATAAAAAATAATTTATTGGATATTCATACCTTAAATTGACCTTGAATAAAATACAATCCATTAGATTTAGAATTCAATATTAATTTGTATGTTCCATGTTTAGAATATTCTTTGGTGGTTTTTTTATTACTATAATCATAGGAAAGGGAGGGGTGGTATCACTAGTTTACTTTATTTATAGACATTGTTGGTTGGGGAATGAATCATACTCAAATTTTATGGTAAATGTTACTAAATTTAGATGTTCAATTATTACGATTGTTCAAAATATTTATATCAAAATTGTGAATAAGAAATCTATTAGAGTTTTGTAATTGATATTCTCTTGAAACACCCTTAACTTGCTTGTTGATATTTTAATATGTACGACATTATGGAATGAAAATAAGGTGAATTTGAGTCTAAAATATCATGAATAAAATGGATCAAATATAGATTTTAATAAAATTAGAGCTCCATAAACCCCCAAAAATTTTTAGGCTATTATTAATGTTGTTTTATATAGTAGTGAAAGGTATTCTATTTTGGAAAAAATTGCATAATATATATTATATTTTGTAGAACAATATATATTTATATATTATATGATATATAATTATAAATAATCAATAATTATTCAATAATAATAATAAAATGCAAGTCTTATTTAAAAGAGATGTCTATTAATGAAAAGACACCTCATATATATATATATATATATATATATATATATATATATATATATATATATATATATATATATATCGATTGCAATCAGAAATCAATCAAAATTCTCATATATCTTATGTCAGTGTAATAATGTAATAATGTTTACTTAATCGTAAAAAAATAAACAAAGGTTGAGAATTTTTCAAGTGTCTGATTATTGATCATAATGAAATAATTACGAATATCTAAAAATAAGAAAGAATCCAACATGGCATCATAGCAATAAGATCTTCAGGAAGATATACATGTTAAACTATTAGATTGTTACAATCTTTATGTGACTTATTGATGAGAAGGAAATAATTACCAAGATCTAAAAATAAGAAAGAATCCAACATCGTATCATAGCAATAAGATCTTGCAGAGAGAAATACATGTTAAATTATTGGACTCATACAATATTTATGTGACAAAATATTTACTTCTTACTCGTACCTAAATTTATGTAAAGAAATATATAGATTATGTTGAGGAGTAATTCCTAGTAACTTTGTTGAAGTACCCTAACATAAAGAATGTAATGCATATTTAATTTTTACTTCTCCTATATTTATGGAATTGTATTAGAAGAATCACATAAATTATGGAGGACACATTTAGAAAATTCAAACAGTATGTGGGTGGATCGTAGCCTAATTCCATAGGAGTAAAATAGAAATGTTAAAGTTAGGATATATTTAACCTCATAACACCAATGGGAAAATGGTTAGAGAATATGTGTGGGGAAAATAACGACATAGATCCACTAATGTTCGTAAAAAATGAGCCTATAAGATTTAAAGGGAATCTCATAGGATTCTCCCAAGATGGAGAAATCATATAGGATCTACGAAGAAATTTGGACCATGCTCATGCCACCTGAAGTTAAATAAAATGGTAGCTTTGTTGAGATGAAGTATTCCTAATTAATTCATATCATATAATAGGGTTTAACTAAGCTCTAGAAATCAGAGTAACATGAAAAAGGTAAGGGTTGACATTTAGGATTTGTTGAGAAATTTCAAGGTCAAGTTGAAAGATACTATAGAGCCAGAAAAAGTTGGGATAAAGGAATGTAATTATGTGATTCATAGGTTGTAGATGAAATTTAGAAGTATTAGGGTTTCTAAACCCTATAATACTAGAGTTCTTTGACAGTAAAGTTGCGGAGTTTATTGTAAAATCCTAGATATAGACCTATATTATTGTTTACTTAAAAGAAGAAACCCTAGATCATGCCTAAAAGGGATGGATATAAACATGTTGATGAGAAATACAAGGATGAAAATTTATACCTTGATGAGATTGCAATGCTTCCTGCAAGAAGTCATGGCTTAAGAGGGAGTTGGAAATTCTCTACAATCCTCATATTAAAAGAACCTCTAAATTAGGGTTGTAGGTACATTGTGAGTGCTACCAAGGCTCTAGCAGAAAATGAAAGCATCAAGAAGAGTGAAAAAAATTTTATGATAGGAGGATTCTCCCAGAGTGGAGGACAAACTTAGCTAGAGATATTTGAATTCAAGACGAAGATATGGAACAAGATACAAGAAGAAGTATTCATCAGGAAGAAACTAGAAGTCAACCACTTGAGGATACAATGTTGATTGAATCTACTACAAAATAAAATGCCCCGAAATATCAGGATGAGATAATAGAGTCAAGGAAACTAGTATATTCATCGAAATATGTTACAGTCATCAAGAAGAGACTATTATAGATCTAGAACACATTGCAGGAAGTAGAAAAACATGCGACTCACAGAGGCTCATTATTGAGCCACCACATATGTTTTCCAACTATGTTTCGTTATTGAGTAATATAATTTATTCAAAACCTTTCATTTATTAGGAAGCTGCAAAATAACATGTAATTGGCTCCTCCCACATTTATGCAAATTTACAGCTCCTGGGGGTAAACATGAGTTGAGTGTCACTATTATATGATTATACCTCTAAGTTCCAGCTATGGAAGTGGGGCCTACAAACCAACAACAAACTAAGATCCCTCAGAGACTAAAGATCACCAAGGAGCCTAGAAACCATCCCGGGTCATTAACCCATGCGTTGGAACACTTTTTCACAAGGTTTAATCCCCAACCGCACCCATAACATTTCCCACATATGGTTGGGAGGCTATAAAAAACATAGAAACCTATCTGCCGATGATTGTGCCCAAAAATCCACTGCTCTGGGCATGTGGTCGCGAGATCTATGTCACTTTTTGAGGCTAGCCTCCAGACCACTATCCATAACTTCATGTATCTTTCTATAACCATTAAAATAATGATAACAATTCTAAAGAACCAAATATTTAGGAATATCTTTACCAATACATGCCTACTGCAATATAGAATTTTTTTCAAACATATGATAAACATAAAATATACATGTCATGAATGCATATATGATCATAAACATATGAATTTCATCTGATAATCACCAAGAAGGGTCTATGCCCTCTCAAACTATTTGCAACAACATTTTTTAGCCCATGCATTCATCAACCATTCACTAAGTTTTTAAATCATAAACAAGAGCCATAACTAGAGCAAAAAATAAAACCAACTTATCACCAACATATAGATAGAATAGAAACCATGACAAATCAGCCATAATATAACTTAATAACCAGTACATGTGCTCATAAATCATAACAAAAAAAATAGCTTGTACTAACATATGAAAAGGCCAACCAAGTAAGGGACTTCCACGTACCACGCGACCACATATTAAGCTGAACCAAATCCCACTTTCAGCCAATCACCCCCATGCCATATTCCAAGTTTGAATGTGGGATCTCATGGGATAAACCAAGTCATAACCAGACAAGGACTCTAGAGGTTAAACCGCCTCCACCCTTGTTATGAAATCAACTCACAAAATAGAAGAAAGAATAGATCAATGAATTAAAAATTATCCTCTTTGAGGGGGAAACCTACTTTACATAACATAAATGGAAAATTATTGGATGATTCAAATAAAAAAAGCTCGTTTCTATATATAGGAGTCTAAGGGTTCACAATATAATTAGAGCTAACATAGTGTAAGGGCACACCAATAACAATAGTGGGCTTATATGGGGCTCAATAGTAACAATATGGGGATTACATGGGCACAAACATAACAAAACGAGGGATAAACTAAAAATAACAATAAGGAGATAAAATATTGTTACAGGGACCTAACATGCCCCTCTCCTTGAAAAAAGTATTTCCCTCAACGCTTGAGTAGTTATGGATGCTTTTGTATAAAATTCTCATCCTCCCATGTTGAATCTTCATTGGGTAGGTTATTCCACTTGATGAGATACTCTGAAATTGATCGATTTTGTAGTTTTCGAGTTCTTATTTCCATGACTGATTCAGGTTCCAATACGATTTTTCCTTCCTTGTCAAGTTTTGTTAATATTTCTTGAATTAGGAGCTTCTCACCTATAACCTTATTTAAGCATAAAACATGGAAAATTGGGTGCACTCGAGAATATGCAGGAAGCTCCAATTTGTATGCCATAGTACCAATATTTTGCAACCCCTTGTAAGGACCACAATAATTTGGTGATACTTTATTTTCCTTCTTATCTCGCTTGAGGGAAATTTCTTTGTATGGTTGTAGACATAAAAAACTCAGCTGCCTACGTCAAAACTATGAGCTGCCTATTGTTTCGTTCGATTTTGCGCCAAAGTGAGGTTACTCTTTAAGAGTTTAAGAACTTGTTTTTGATGCTCAATGTGATATTCGACTACTTGAACCTTAGAATTTTCTCTGAAAGATGATGTGATGGATGGTGGATGATATCTATAAAGAGACATAAATGGGATCATTTTAACTATAGTATAGAAGGAAGTGTTATACCACCATTCAACCAGAGGTAACCACTTGACCCATAGTGTTTTATTATCAATTACAAATCAACGAAGGTATCCTTATAAACATTTTTTCATTATATTAGTTTTCCCATCAAATTGAGAACGATAAGATGAGCTATGAGCTAATTGAGTACCTAGACAAGAAAATAATTTGTTCCGAACATTTCCTATGAAAATGGGATCTTTGTCGATTACAATAATCTTTTGGTTTCCATATATATTTTGAATTGTTTCTAAAAATGTAGTGGCAACTATACTAGCTTTAAATGGATGAGATAATGCAAAAAAGTGTGCAAAATTGATAATTCTATCAACTACCACCATGATGGCACTCTTTCCTTCATACTTGGGTAAACCTTTGATAAAATCCATTCAAACCTCCACCCAACATTGACTTTGAATGGATAAAGGTTGTAATGGATCCGGGGTCTTAATTTTCTCAACTTTATTTTGTTGTAAAACAAAACATTCCACCACAAACTTTTGAATATCAGATTTAAGGCCATCCCAAAAAAATTCCTTCTTACCCCCATGGTAAGTTTTTAAAAATCCTCAGTGTCCTCATAAGGGGGAGGTGTGCAATTCCAAAAGAATATTTTGTCTGAGTTGGGAGTTCTTACAAATATATAAGCAATATTTGTACCATAATGAATCATATTTCCATATAAATGTATCAAATGCACTAGGATCTTGCTGCACCCTTTGAATGATTGTCCACACTTCTTCATCATTCATACATACAACCCTTGCTTTGGTTATCCAATATGGTTGGATAAAAGATATGGCACAAAGAAATGCTTGCACATCCTCATCCTTTCTTGAGAGTGCATATGCAAAAGCGTTTTCCTTCCATTTTTTTTACATGATTTAAAAGTCATTACCAAAATTTTTTGTGACCCACTTTTTCTTCTCTTCTGAAGATAATATTTGTTCCAAAAAGTATTTAAGGCTATCATGATTTGTTTTTACCCGGCAGTGTCTTCCCATTAGGTAAGGTCGCCATTGCTTTAGTACATGTAATATTGCCAATATTTCCTTCGCATAAATAGGTTTGTATAAATACTTTCCTTTCATTGGACAACTTTCAAAATAACTTGGTCTTCTTTCTTGCATTAAAACAACACTAATTCCATTTCTTGAGCCATCGCATTCCACAATGAAGGTTTTTGTGAAGTCTAGCATAATTAAGATTGATTCTTGACACATTTCCTATTTAAGATGTTCAAAGGCCTTAGTTGCTTCTAGAGTATAAGAATATGCATCTTTCTTTATTAACGTTGTTAGAGGTGCTGCAATTTTGCTATAATTCTGAAAAGACTTGCGATAATATCCTGTCAATTTGAGAAATCCTCACAGATTATTTATGGTTGTATGGATTTTCCATTCCTGAATGACTTTAATTATTTTAGGGTTTACCTTAACACCCCCATGAGATACAATATGACCCAAATATTCCACCTCATGTACTCCAAAGAAACATTTGGAAGTATTTGCATGTAATTGTTTCTCCTCCAAGAGTTTGAGCACCCTGTCAACATGTTGACCATGATCCTTTGAAGACTTGATGTATATTGGTATATCATCAAAATATACTAACACACTTTTTATAAGGAAGGTTTTTAAAATGGAATTCATCAAACCTTGAAATGTAGAAGGTGCATTGGTAAGGCGAAAAGACATGACCAAAAATTCATAATGACCATCATGAGTTATAAATGTGATTTTTAGAATGTCTCCAGTATTCATTCTAAGTAAATTTCTCCATGTAACTAATCCAATAATTCATAAACAACGGGAATGGTAAATGTATTTTTAATAGTGATTTTTTTTATCTCCTTATAATCCATAAACATGCACCATGATCCATCCTTCTTGTGCAACAACACTACTAGAGCTAAAAAAGAACTTTGAATAGGTTGAATTATACCGACCTCTAGTATTTTTGCAAGAACACAATAAATTTCACTATTTTGGGCATAGGAATATCTTTAAGGTGTGATGTTTGGAGGAAAAATTATTCAAATCAAATGAATAGCATTATTAGGATCATGAATAGGTTGGAGGCCCTTGGGAGTCTCAAATACCTTGGAATGATTGTCCAAGACTTTCTAGGTATTTGGAGAAATGTATGATTTTGATGTTTGAACCTCTAGTGAGCATAATTGCACAATTATTCACTGTTGTTATTTATTTATTCAGTTTGTCATGCCATTAGAGATAATTATCTTTCCCGGTTTCCCTGCAAAACCCCTTAATTCAACTTTATTTCCTTCCCAAAAAAAATTCAAGAAAATTTCTTGAAAATTAAAGGCTATCGTACCAAAAGATTGTAACCATTGCACTCCTAATACAACATCAACACCACCCATTGGAATGGAGAGAATTGGAATATTCAATACATATTCCCCCATGGTTAGATTGATATTATGTCACTTTCCAGAGCAATTCATAGTTCCACCATTTTCAACCATAACTTTACACTTTGGTGCTAGTTATACGAATAAATTCAATTTCTTGGCTATCTTACAATGAATAAAATTATGGGTACTACCTGAATCAATCAACACTATAACCTTTTTCTTCTTGATATCTCCTTCTATCATTACAATTTTAGGAGTGGTAATTCATGTCAATGCATTACATGATATGGTCATATTCATTTATTCTTTCTATAGGGTTTTTTCTTGGTGTATATACTCTTCTTTTGAAGTTTCTTGTCCCTTTTATTCCTCCTCTTCACAATGATCTAGGAGGATCTTACATCTGTTTAAATCGATAGTGAAGTCCAGTTCAGTCTTTAGTTCGTCGGGTTCTCCAGTATTCCGGATGAAAGAGGAAATATTCAATTATGTCATGGTGTAATGATGTGGATCATGGTTATTTCATTATTTAGTGGTGTACTAAGACCTAAAGCTAAATGGAACCTAAGCTTAAGTCATGAAAGGAAATAAGTTCTAAAACTATGGTTAATAACTTTATGCTATGGTCTTAAGTCTAAGTGATAAAGTTTATACCCAGCGAAAATACTATGAAATGGTGTCATAAACTATGTTAAAACCCAAGCGATAAGCTTTCATACTAAGTATTAGACCTTTCAAAAAACTATATTCTAAAACATATGTTTAAACCCATAACACAATCCTAACCGCAACGAAGGGCATAGACCGTCGGAAGAGACCGCGTCGGAGATGGAAATACATATGAACAATGGGTTAACACAAATTTATGGAGCTGCGCAATTTGAAATTGACTATCAAGAGGAGCGCAACACATGTGATCGCAGTTGAATGTTACTACAACTGTTAACCATAGGGATACCGCAATACTTAACCACAGAGAAGAACTAGCAGATAAACAATTATCACATGCACGCAGTTGTGAAGCCTCCAAAGACTAACCACCAGGTGGCAGTTAGTCATTAGACCGTCGAAACATATATCACATGCAGCGAGTTGTGCATTGCTATTAGCAGACCGTCGTGGTTTGAATTTAATATAAATTTTATATTTGGGTTTTTGTTAATGCATTGTGTTTAAATTTAAACCACCATGTAACTAATATCCAACGTGTTACAATCTCATAATAGTGTGAGATGTGTGTTCACATAATAACACTTAATCGACTCAACCACTTGCCATTTAGGGTTCAGGGAGTTCAAATATTGAACCTGCATAATACTATAAAACCACCATTACTCATGATGATGGAAAGAGTATTGATTTTTGAAGACTGCTTCATATTTCTGAGAAAGAGTGGCAATTTTGTTTTCAATGTTTCCTGGTCGTCCGGAGGCAGAATTGGGAATCGAGATAGGTGTTGGAAAGCTAGGAGACAGAGATTTCTTTTGACAGAGACCAAATGTGTTTGTGAGCACATTTAGTCTGGTGTATTTCTGTGTAAATAAATCCTTGTATCAATCCTTAATAAAACGGACATCCATCTTGAAAGTGGACCCAAAGACGTCGCCCACTGGGGATGAAGTCCATAATCAATATTTGTTGTATTCTATCTCTGTTATTTACTGCAAATTCATGTTTAATATGCTTCTTAACCTCTATTTTAAGTCGTTAATTCATTTTCTTTCCTTTATTCTTCCACACTAAGAGATCGAGTGAAAAATCAATTCACTGTTGGAAAATATTTAATTCTACTTCAGCGTTATTTCAGATCATATATTTTGGTATCAGAGAAAGTTGAATTTTGTAGGATTTTTTCCATTGGATGTTAACCAAGTTCAAATTACGACGTGGAGAAGGAAAGCTTGAGGAGATAGACCAGAAGTTGGAAAGCAGAAAGTTTCTCATCAATCGACAATGGGAGGAACCGATGCAGGTGAAATTCCTGAAGTGAAGCTCATGGGAGAAGAACAAGTTGAGAAAATGTTTCTGAACATGTAGCAGATGTTGGGAGAACTCTATGAAGATAAGAAGGCAAGAGATGCAGATTCATCTTCGAAAGCAACAAAGAAGGAAAAGGGAAAAGGAAAGGTTGATAGAACTCCTTCTCCTCCATCATCTTCATTATCATCTTCTTCTTCTTCCAGTTTAGATTCTGAAACAAAAAAGAAACCTCAAAAATCATCTCTTTTGAAACTTGATTTAAAATTTGAACTACCTATTTATGATGGCGAAATGAATCCTGAAAATATAGATAATTGGATTAATAGTTAGAAATGTATTTTAGAATACAGAACATTTTTTATGAAAGAACAAAAATACATTTATCTACACTTAGAATGGGGGGAATAGCTTTAATATGGTGGGAAAGTAAAACTCAAACATATTTAAAAAGGAAATTTAAAGTCATCTTATCATCCTTAATCTGATGGTCAAACTGAGATAGTGAAGAAATGTTTTGAAGGATATCTTCATTGTTTTGTATTTGATAAACAAACACAATGGATCAAGTGGTTACCTCTGGCTGAATAGTGGTATAATACTTTCTTCCACACTGCAACAAAAATAACCCCATTTATGGCACTTTATGGATATCATCCACCATCCATCACATCATATTTAAGAGAAAATTCTAAGGTTCAAGCGGTGGAATATCACATCGAACATTAACATCAAGTTCTCCAACTCTTAAAGGATGACCTAAATTTGGCACAAAATCGAATGAAACAATAGGGAAATCAGCATCGCAGCGAGAGAAGTTTTGATGTACGAGACTAGGTATTTTTACTGCTACAATCGTATAAAAGATTGTCCCTCAAGCAAGTTAAGAAGGATAATAAATTATCGCCAAAGTACTATGGTCCTTACAAGTTGTTGCAAAAGATTGGTACTATGGCATAAAAATTGGAGCTTCGTGCTTCTTCATGAGTGCATCCAATTTTCCATGTAAAGAAGGTTATAGGTGACAAAGTTCTAGTTCAAACAATATTTCCATAACTTGACGAGGAAGGAAAAATCATATTGGAACTTGAAGCAGTCATGGAAACAAGAACTAGACAAATATGAAATTGATTGATTTCATAGTATCTCATAAAGTGGAATAACTTACCCACTGAGGATCCTACATGGGAGGATGAGAGTTTTATACAGAAGCATCCAGAGCTAATCAAGCATTGATGAAAACACTTTTTTGAAGCAGAGGGGCATGTTAGGTCCCTATATTACTAGTGTAGTCCCTTATTGTTGTTAGTGTAGCCCCCTTATGTTTATTGTAGTACCCTTGTAACCCCCATATTGTTATTATTGTGCCCTTACATTATTATTGTTAGGTCAGCTAGGATTATATTGTGACCCCATGCACTCCTATATATAGAAGGAGGTTTTGTCATTTGTATCATCCAAGAATTGTTCATTTATGTAATGTAAAAGAGGTTAACCCCTCGAAGTGGCTTATTTCTAAGGCGTTGATATCTCTTTTCTTCTATTTTTGGAGCTGGTTCATAACAACTTCTCCTTGAATTACTCTATAAATGGAGTAGAATACAATTGCATCATGCGACATCATTCCTTTCTCCCAAGGTGTGCTACAGAAGAACTATATGTTTTTCATATACAACATAGTCATAAGAGAAAAATCATTTATCAACAATAAGTAAATTTTGGTTTTGATCAAGGGAGGTCAAAGAGTATCATCATAGGTGAAATGTTATGAAGCAATCAAATAAATGATGTCCATAGGACGAAGCATATGTCTCAGGGAATCATAGTTGCAGACATAAGGAGAGGCATGGTGAAGTGTAAATGTTTCAATAAGGGAGAAATGGCCAATGGAATTTATATTTTACTCTTTTCCATTGATTTCAAAGGGGGGGGGGGGGAGAACCAAACATAGTCACAATAAGAATTATAAAGGAGAAAATAGAAAGAAAATGGGAGTTCTCAAACACTGAACATCAATGACAGAATTATTTCTAGTACTATTGCAAAAATATTGTTGATAGTGTGTGTTTCCATTGATGTCAACTACAATGTCATTAATATCAAAGGAATATAAGGATGAGCCACATCAAGATTAAGTAACTATGGTAATTTTAGGAAATGTGTTGGATTTATCATGAGATTCAAGTAGAAAAAGGCCTTGTAGGGTGGTGCAAGCATTGAACGCAAATTGTTATTCCATAACTCAAACCTTGGTGTTTCAACAATGATCAAACTTTAGAAAATCAAGACTATATTTGTCTCAGACATGAAAATAAATGGTTCCAATTTGTATTAGGATAACAACACATGTGGTGTTTAAAATACACTTGTACATGCGATGGATCCAATGATGTCCAAAAAACTTCAATCTAATAGTCCACATTATATCATATTAACAACATTAATGGAATTTAAAGGGTGTTTGTGCACATGATGGATCCAATAGCTGCAAAGGCTTAGATCCAATGTTTTATATCCATATATAGCTTTTACTCCATTTTTAAATAAAGGAGAGCACTTGATCCAATATCTACTATGAGGTGGAAGCATTATGATGTGGCTCCACAGAAACAAACAAGTCGTAGATTTGATGACATGGAAATAATAAGGAGTGACACATAGTAGGAATAAATGAAATTTTTGGCGAACTAATTCGAAAAATATCACATGACACATGGCACGTACATGTAATCACTCAAGAATGTGGTAGGATCTTATTGGTCATAGAAAATGACTTGGCAGGTGATGTGTTCATGGTGGGTCCCATACCATAGCACCGAGCACCAGAGTTTAATTTTGTTTATAAAATTCAATGTTGGTATCCAATGTTACATGGAAGAAATGAAAAGGAATATGACATGGAAGTAGGACCATGTGGAAGACCCTAATCCATCCAATGTGGATTGATGTGGTAGTACCTAATTTCTAAATATTTTTTTAACAACCATGTTTTTCGATGTTTTATTACTTATTTTGATTTTAATAAAATGTATGAAAACCAATTTTTTAGCACCAAAGTTAGTATATCTAGGGGTTCAACCCTTGTGTGAACATAACATACTATCGAGTATAGAGAGGATAAAATAATCATGGATTAGAGTAGTTCGATATGAGGAGTGACGATATAATGGAAAATGTGTCATTACCTATGAGAAGTTTGAGAAATATCTATCATTTGGAGCCTCCCTATCAGTTTTAGTAGAATATTATTACTGGTATGTTATAAAAAAGAGTATAGAGTTCTTCTGGTGTCTTATGGTGACTAGGATGCAGTAAAAATACATAGTCATGAATTCCTAACCTTCTATCACTCAGAGCTGAGGGCTTCAAAGGATACTATTATGCAATATGTTAAGGATATGGTAAGAAACCATGATCATGAGAAATTAACCATCTTTCACTCAAAGTTGAGGTCTTCAAAGGGTCATTGATATATGTTATATAACGGATATGTTTATGAGCCTTATTGATAAGGGGTTAAGGAATAACCTATGAGGACTAACCATATTCTCGTATTCGAATGACCCGATCAGTTAGGCATGGTCATGAACACAAACATATATGGAATATGTGAAGTACATGAATGATAAAAGGTTGGATTCAAGGGACCATAGCCATCACGTAAAAAAGGTTGGCACCATTATAAATATGAATTGTCTTGTTTCAAAGCCACAAGTGCAGATCAAGAGACTCAAGGAATTTATGAGAGCATGAAGAACCTAGTCAAGCCATGATACAATTGGATAATACAAAGGATAAATACCCATGGTAAAAGAGATAATAACCAATAAATACAATGTTAATCGATTGAAGCATGTGTTGAGCATGTATGTATCTAGGGTTCAGTGAACTATTATAATTCATTAATAAAAAGAGAGTGTTATGAAAATAAACTTGTTTTTTTAAGATTGCTTCAGAAAATGATGACAGTTTCAGCGTCAACATTTTAGATTTAATAAACACTTAAATTATTGATAGCGGGGATATCAACTTTTTAGTGTTCTCGTAAATCTTGTTGAAGAAATTTGCTGACAACGGGCCCAGCAGCTTTTCAAATTTAGTTGACAAGCCAACTATCAGCACAAATACAAATTTTAAATCTTAAACTTTGTGATTTTTCTCACCACGTTAGCATCATTGATATCATTAAAATGTGTCTTATCCAACTTGAAGGGGAAAAAGTACTGGTTAATGAGTGTTGTTTTCCGCCATTAGTGAATGGTAATTTTAATGATTACCAAATGACATGAACCTATATTGTGTAATTATCACCTCAACTTTGTAATCATTCACCCACATAATTATAATATTTTTTTCTACATGTCAATATAGTTTACCATCTAGATTTAATGGATGTTTGTTTTCAATTTGGAGTTAATTATATTTCTTATTATTAAACCCATTTTACTCACAAGGATTTAGGATAAAATCCTGGGATGACCACACAATATAATGGGTAACGGTGGCAAGGAAAATCGATCTGAGCTTAATATGATGGATCTCCTAATAATCTACCTCGACATTCAACATCAGTTTCAAAAAGCTATATGTAATGAATTATTTCACAGCTGCACCGACAACCATGATGTCATGGATTGGTCCTTTACTCTGGGCTTTGATGGAAACCACGTGGAGGTTGACGGTCTACCTTTTTCAGTTACAAAGCATTCAATTGCATAAGCTACAACCTTACCAACAAACGAATAAAATATTTTTCAGAGCCATGTGTTGGTAGGGATCGATGTCCCTTTATTTTTTAAGGAGGAGTTCAAGGGTCAGAACTGGACGGCCAGAGATTAGAGGAGTTCGCTTTAGGACAAGTGGAATTGGCTATTAAAGATTAAAAAAATCATACTTCGCCTGTGAAGGGAGATTTAATTGGGTAAACCTCTACCACTTCTATTTCATTTCGCATATAGTTTGTCAGGTCATAATAAACCTGTGTTTTTATCTACCGGAAAGTCGTAGGCATATGAAAGTTTTTAGTTCTATTCTTCCAAAATCTCAATTTTCCAAAGGATTTGCTCCTATCATGTTTTTTGTATCTTCCTCATTAGATCTATATTTTTTTCTAATAGAACTAGACTACATTCCCAATGGTTTGTTTTGTGAACAACCCAACCAATTTTTATCCTATGAACTAAATATGGCCATAGAGTTTTAAAGATGAAAAATTCTACTATAGTTCAGGCTTTGGGTAGTTGTGTTTTAGGGAGAGATCCCTCTCAGGATTGGAGGGCCATTTCAACATAAAATAGGTTCGAGGTTACCTTAGGACTTTTCCCGCGGCAAGGGTTTTCCCCAAGTGATAACATAGAGTAGCAACACAATGAGTAAAGCATAATCCAATTTGAGTAGGGTGATCAATTTCATATTGTTATGTGGTAACAATGAAAATTTCATAAAGCCAAAGACTAGATCATATTATATTGGAAACCTGAGTGGCGTTATAATTCCAAGAAAAGTTACACCAAGAGATAAGAGGTGAAATAGACCATAAAAAAAGAGAAATGAGCATAACTGAAGCATATTGGGTGTATCTAAAGAAGAACATTATTGACCACCAAAAATTTAGATTTAAATTGTTAAAATAGTGAGGGTATTGGTGTATCCTTAGTGCCTCTTTCTAGTTGGTGCATGTAAATATAGGGATGTGTGTGATCTAGGTGGATACTGGAGTCCACCTACTTATTCCACTTGGACCCCCACCATTCTTTCTTTGAATTTTTCAGTTTCCATATTTGTAGCACAATTTACTATTTTTGCCAATTCTTTGGGTCCTAAACATCTGGAGCCATTTTGACACCCTAAATGACGTTTTTTTGGGAAAAATTAGACCAACATGGAACATCGATTGATGTTGGTCACTCAAAATTTATATTCCTCGGATAGATATTTCTAACGAGGTATTGTACGCATCAAACAAATATTGTATGCCAATGTTACGTCCCCGGGAAATTGATGTACCCATTTACCCAAACAAGGCCCATAGTTTTGGCACTTCATTGACTCCTAGGGTTGGATTTTTGGATGTCTAGGGTTTTCGATTGTTTCTCGATAATAAATAGGCCTCTAACCCTCATTGTAAAATGATTTCTAGGCATTTAGCTGCCACGTATCTTCCTAGAGATAAGCTACCATTACTAGAGCTAGTTTATTTTCCATTCTCTCTATACGAAATTTTTAGTATTTTATATTAATGAAATGAAGTGTTATTCCTGGTGAATATTTACGTTTATGTTTATTTCTGTATTTATTGTGTTTCTTCATAAATCTAGATAAATGGTACTAGAGCAATCTGCTCTTTCTCGATTTTTCTTTGCATGTCCCCAACAAGGTTGGGATATAAGGAGTTAGGGCTCGATCTTGTTGAGATTGCAACAAGATGATGAGCTTCGTGGAAAGAATTCGCCTTCACTAAGTGGGACCACAGGCTATTTTTTGCGCAAGTCTATTTTCAGACATGTCGATCATATTTATGAGTTGCAGGAAGCTATTTGTGGATGGTTGGTCAAGTCGAAAAAAATAGATGGACTTCTATTTTTAGACATATTGGGCGGAATATATTTTTAGATTTCCAGTCTAAAAATAGATATGTCGAATATTATTAGCTCTTAATAACATTTGGACTATAAACATTATCTTATTCTCTTGGAGCACTTCACTCAAGTGCACAAATGTGGCACAAGAGCTGAAAGAAGGAATTACGCTATTCCTGAGGATTAAGTGGAGATATTTCATGGATACTTCAGTTAGAACTCATGTGACAGAGTTTGGTGGATTTATTGAGGTAGTTGATGGAGTTGTGTTCAGTTTAACTGAGTTAAACATAGTTGAGCTAGTTGTATCTAGTCTAACTGATTCATACACTAGTGAGAGTGGTGTGAATTAATTATTAATTAATTCACTAATTAATAACTCATTAATCAACTAAAGAATACATCAGTTAACTACAGTGCATGGACAGTTTCAGTGGAGACCAGTGAAGAGGTAGGTGAAAGAGTAGTGTGGCTATCAGTGGTGACTATACTGTTGCATGATTCGCAACAACCAGTGATTGGATATGCCAATGAGGATTGTGTGAGCAAGGCTAGACCAATTCGAGTTCATTTAGAGCCATTCTTTAGCAGTGATTTTGCAGTAGAGGCAGCCTATCAGGTGGCAGAGATTGGAGCATGTGATTTTCTAGATCGGGCTTGATTAATGTGTAGCAATTGGAGATTATACTGAGAGCTTGTGAGGAGCTTTGTATAATGATTGTTACATGATCTCTATGACATATAATATACAGATATTTGGGGGTTTTCAGCTTTAAGATTTCCCATAAAATACTGTGTTCATATGTGTGATTGTTTATGGTTTTAATGTGCGCATGTGCTTGTTTTTATTTCCGCAATTAATGATCAATGGTAGAAGAGATTTTGTATTATGCATGAAGTTAAAATAGTGTGTGATGAGGAGATTCTCAGTGAATAATATATTATTTATTCAAATTTCTACATGGTATTAGAGGGATATTGATCATTGGAGCAATTGCAAAACATTGAAGCGGTTGAGTTCTGTGTTGGTGGAATTCGAATTTGCAGCAGTGTTTTCTTGGTGTCAAAGTTGAGATGTCTTTCAACGGATTGCAATTGGAGTATGCCCTTGAGGGAAGCTCGAATTATTTTGCATGGAAGGACAAGATGGAGGTAGTGCTGGATGACAATGGGTTGAAGGAGTTCATAGATGCAGAAATTCCAAAACCTGCTTATAGCAATGCTGCCGCACTTGACACATGGCAAAAGAAGACAACAAAGTGTCGAATAATTCTGTTGGGAGGTGTAAAGGATCACATAGTTTCCAGCCTTCATGGTAAGGCTTCTCCATTCTTGATGTGGAAAGCGTTGAAAAACTTATTCCAAAGCAAGAGTGACCAGAGGAAGTCGGTGCTCAAGGATAAACTCAGGAACATAAAAATGGAGAAAGGTGACGGTATGCCCAAGTACCTCACGAAGTTCATCCAATGCAGGGATGAGCTGGGAAGTGTGGGGGTGAATGTAGATGATGAGGACTTGGTGAGCTTGGCTCTCCTTAGGCTTTCGAGGAGTTGGCATTCCTATCAAGACTCTGTTAATGGTCGGGAGAAATTGCTAGGATGGGAGCGAATTTAGTTGGATCTTGTGCAAGAGGAGATAAGGCGAAGTACCAGGGACGGATCTTCATCAAAGAACTCATATGAAGAAAATTTTGCTTTGGCTTCCAAAGCAAGGAAGGGGAAGAGCAAGAAGAATTCTTCTCAATCCGGTGCGAAAGGCAAGAAGCAGGACATGTCCAAGGTGAAGTGCTTTCACTATCACCAACACGGACATTACGCCACAAATTGTCCACAGAAGAAGAAAAATAAGCAGGCTGCTGGATCTACAGCTGGAGAGGCCTTAGCCTCATAGTTTGAGCTGGATTTTTCGTTGATCGCATGCTTGGTCTCAATTTTGATGGGTTCAATGTGGTTTCTTGACAGTGGTGCGTCTTTTCACATGACAGATAAAGATTTGTTTACTGATCTGGATGAGAAAGATCTTGGAGTGCAAATCGATATGGGCGATGATGGTAGATACAGTGCGACCAATATCAGTACCATTTCCTTTGAGAGGGAGTCTGGTAAACCCTGCGTATTGAAGGAAGTGATGCATGCTCCAGGATTGAAGAAGAATCTTATCTCTATGGCGATGTTAGATGACAAGGGATATGATGTTGTATTTAGCGAGGGAAAGGCTTTCCTGCGCAGTAAGGAAAATGGTGAAACCCAGAGGATAAGGGTTTGAGTTAAGAGCCTTTATCAATTGCAGGTAGATGGCTGCGCAGCAATGGTAGGCAAGGCAGAAGGAGTGGTGAGCCAAGATGAGGGCGAGCTATGGCACAAGAGATTGGGCCATCTTCACCATGGAGCTTTGAAGATACTGCAGCAGATTTCTATTGGGCTTCCTAAGGGTACTCTTGTGCAGTCAGATCAGTGCAAGGGATGTACCTTGGGAAAATTTGTGAAAGACACCTTTCACCACGGGGGCTTCACTGCGGGAGCAATACCATACCACGTGGGTTCATATTGGGGGATATATAATGAAGAAAAAATGACATAATATATTGTGGGATACATAGGGGATAAAGGGTTTTTATATTCATAGGTATAAAAAATCGATCTCAAAGTTAATGAAAAAATATAAAGGGGTATAAAAAATGTCAATAAAATATGGATACCTACAATATATAATGAAAGTAGGGGATTTTAAATTGGGGAAGTGTATTGGGTTTATATTGGTAGGGAGTTAAATAATATGATTTTTAAGGGTATTTTCCAATATGTACTCAAATTAAGGGTATTGTTTAATATGATATGATCACACATGATATGTTAGAGGTTTATTGAGTGACGCCCCTATACCTTTCACGAGAAGGATAGTCGCGCCACAACGATCCTTGAGAGAATTCACACAGACGTGTGTGGACCTTTCTCAATAGCTTTGATAGAAAAGCACAGGTACTATGTGATATTTGTTGATGATTTTTCTCGGAAGTGTTGGATCTTCTTCATGCAGAAGAAGAGTGAGATATACTCAAAGTTCTGTGAGTTCAAGGCACTGGTTGAGAAATAATCGGGGAAGTAGGTGAAGACTCTTAGGAGCAACAATGGTGGTGAATTCATCTCTGGCGAATTCAAGGAATTTTGCAGTGCAGAAGGAATTCAAAGAGAGCTCATAGCACCTCATAACCCACAACAAAATCGGGTTGCGTGGAAGAACAGAACGATCGTGGGTGCTGCACGGGTGATGTTGCATGATCAGGGCCTTCCGATACACTTGTGGGCTGAGGCATGCAATACTGCAATATATGTGCAAAACCGTTGTCCTCACAGGATACTTGGCATGAGTACACCAAGGAGGCATTTTATGGTAAGAATCCTGATATTTCCCATTTGAGGATTTTTGTTTCACCTGTTTACATTCATGTGACGAAGGATGCCAAGAAGAAGTTGGAGCCGACTGTAGAGGTTGGGATATTTTTGGGGTACACTAATACACCCCACAACTATCGTGTGTCTTTGCCAGACAGTCGCAAGACTGTTGTGTGACGGGATATCAAATTTCATGAGGAGAAAGCCATGAAGTTTTCGCTTGAGAGGGAGCCACACTTGCATGCAGATGAGGAGCTATTAGTTCCTAAGGATGAGCCTCAGGATGTGGATCAGCCACAAGAGGAGGTTCATGGAGTGGAAGAGACCACTCATGCAGTGCCAACCATTAGAGGGCGGAAGCGCACTACAGAAGCTAAGCGACTGGCTCAAGATGCGGAGAAGGTTGTAGGAGCACCTACATCACAGCGCAGACAGAGACAGTCACCTGATCGGTACACTGGATACATGTCTCTTATGAGCAAGTGTATCGTGACAGAGCCATCCTCTTTTGAGGAATCTGTGGAAGATCCCGCATGGGTAGATGCCATGGTGGAAGAGCAATATGATTCGATTGTCAGAAACAATGCATGGGAGATTGTCCCAAGGCCGGAAGGGAAATCAATGGTGGGTTCGAGATGGATCTACAAAGTGAAGCAAGCAGCTGACGGGAGTGTGGATAAGTACAAGGCAAGATTTGTTGCCCGAGGCTTCTCACAGATTGAGGGGATCGATTATAAGGAGACCTTTGCACCTGTCGCAAGGTATTCTTCCATACGGATGATTCTTGCTCTCTCATCACAGATGGGGTGGAAAATTCATCAGATGGATGTGAAGACTATGTTCCTCAATAGAGTGACTGAGGAGGAGGTGTACATAGAGCAGCCCGAAGGTTTCGAGATCTTCAGCAGCGAGTCGCATGTGTTCAGGCTCAAGAGAGCGCTGTATGGGATGAAACAAGCACCTCGTGCTTGGTACACACGGATAGACAGTTATTTCATCGGACTTGGATTCTCCCAGAGTGAGGCGGGTCCGAACCTATGTGGTGGAGGGTAAGTTGCTGATCATTGTACTTTATGTAGATGATTTGATTTTTACGGGTGATGAATTGTTGATACACTCATGCAAGGCTGATCTTGCAAAGGAGTTTTAGATGAAGGACTTGGGCATCCTTCATTATTTCCTGGGATTGGAAATTTGGCAGCATAATGATGGATTGTTTGTGTCTCAAGGCAAGTATGCCTGGGAGATACTAGAGAAGTTCAACATGCATGGCTGCAAGCCTATCGACACTCCTGTTCCTAGTGGTTGGAGGAAAGAGGATGCTACATCGGCAGAGGTAGTTGATACCACTGTTTATCGACAGTTGGTGGGGTCACTTATGTATCTGGTCAATACACGACCCGACATATGCTATGTTGTTAACCAGCTTTCACAAGCTATGGTTAAGCCTACCAAGCTCTTTTGGAAGGCAGGCAAGCATGCATTGAGATATCTCAGAGGCACATTGGGATATGGATTATGGTGCAGACAGTTGGATGAGGTGAAGCTGTGTGGCTTCACGGATGCAGATTGGGCAGGGAGCCCAACAGACAGAAAGAGCACATCTAGAGGGATTTTCAATATCGGGTCAACAGCAGTTTCTTTGTACAGCAGGAAGCAGAGATCTGTGGCACTCAGTTCAACAGAGGCCGAGTATATGGCAACGTGTTTGGCTGCATGCGAGACTATATGGATGAGGAAGATCCTGGTCGGGTTGTTCGGTTCACACTTAGATCCTACTGTGATATATTGTGATAATCAAAGCTGCATCAAACTCTCGGTTAATCCAGTATATCATGATAGATCTAAATACATTGACATCTGGTATCATCATATCAGAGATTGTGTGCAGCGAAAGATCATGTTACTTTCATACATTCCCACGGAGGATCAGGATGTTGATATTTTAACGAAGGCGCTCACCAGGAGCAAATTCGAATACCACAGAGGCATGATAAGGGTGGCAGATAATCCTTATCTTGTTGAGAGGGAGTGTTGAGATTGCAACAAGATGATGAGCTTAGTGGAAAGAAGTCGCCTTCACTAAGTGGGCCCACAGGCTATTTTTGGCGCAAGTCTATTTTTAGACTATGGCTATTTTTAGACATGTGGATCATATTCTATGAGTTGCAGGATTCCATTTGTGGATGGTTGGTCAAGTCGGAAAAAATATATGGACTTATATTTTTAGACATATTAAGCGGAATCTATTTTTAGATTGTCAGTCTAAAAATAGATATGTCGAATATTATTAGCTCTTGATAATATTTGGACTATAAAAATTATCTTATTCCCTTGGAGCACTTCAGTTAAGTGCACAGATGTGGCACATGAGCTGACAGAAGGAATTACGCTATTCCTGAGGGTTAAGTGGAGCTATTTCATGGATACTTCAGTTAGAACTCATGTGACAGAGTTTGGTAGAGTTATTTGTTGGAAATGTTGTCATTGATGGCAAAGGAGGTAACAGATGCAGAGACAGGAACAATTGCATGGAGATGGCAAAGAACATAGGCAGCAGAGAAGAAGCAGAGGCAGCAAATAAAAAGCAGAGGAAGCAAAGGAAATGAATTGATGTAAAGAGCTATTCAAGGTGCAGAGTAGTGAAGAAGTTTCACATTACATGAGATTCTGTAATTAGGGGTCTACATGGGTCTATGATGTTGTAGTGTGCAATTTTGAGGTATGGTGTGTAAATAAACTCTGTGGCAATGTTTTTGTGACGAATAAATAAACTCTGTGGCGAGGGTTATGTGTGGATAGACCGTTGAACCCGTAGTGGAACACAAACTGACTATGTGGAATGTATGAGCCGTGATTCTGTGTGGGATTGGAATAAATTGATGCCTATTGAAAGTCATTAGTTATGCGTAGCCATACCTGTAGTTACCAGCAAGATAAATTACGGTGGAAGATTGTGATTTAAGGTGTCGACTCTGTGTAATGGCTCAATCTCTGAACTCTGGTAGCCAATGATGTCGTGGTATTGTTTATCCCACGAGTTTCAGGGTTAACAGTTTGATAGAACCTTTGTACATTAAATAGGCAGCGGAACCTAGAGCATTGGAGCGGAATCGAATACGACAATACATTGAAATATAAGCAGGCAGAAGTAAAGCGAAAAGATGGGTTGAATTATATAACGGAACCGGGAGAGGCGGAACCTTGACTAGAGAACAGTGGAAGGGGTGAAAACCACGAGCGGTTTCACGGAGGGCGGATTTCCCATTCCGCACCACCTTTCAACCGTGAGGTGGTTTTACAGATTTCGCAGCGATTCCATTAGGATTTGGCCGCGTGTCCCAAGCAGTTTTGATTAAAATGAAATTTCGCGCGTTAACTATCGAACCAAGAAGCCGAGCGAAATGCACGAGAACCGTTGATTCTGAGGAGGGCAATCGGACGGTGTTCAGCTGGCGAAGATGCACAAAGATTAATGGAAGAACCTGAATGTTAAGCAAGGTACGACGCATCCGTTTGATTGAATTGTGGGCCCGGCGGGGTCATGTATATATATGAAATTGGTTTATAAATGTTATTCGAAGTGATATTAACCTTAATATAAGGTCAGATGGAGCCATGTGTAAAGAGTTGGTTTATTAAAGTTAGCTGACGCATTATGAGGGCATATATGGAGATATATTTATATATGTTTAGGTGGTGAATTGGTGGCGCACTGGTGGTGGTGCATGGTGGAGCCACCACAAAGTGGTGTTTACGGGGGCTCCCATTTCTCCGTACACATCAAATGGGGTGAGGCCCCGTAGTTCATCATAGTCGTTGATTGGCAGTCAACGCACGATCGGCCAGTCAACTACGGGGGGTGCCTTCCTGTTAACCTCCGTGTTGTTTGACCCCCCGCAATCCGTCGATCTCCAATTAATCTATGTAATGGATTAAATACAATATAGTTTAAATATTTATCACCGAGGGTTATATGATAAGGTTGATCGTATATATGTATATGTTCGACGCCGGGTTATTTGCATTGATATATATTAAGGCTGCGAGTAATTAAAGAACGTAGTGATATATGTATGTCTTGGAGAGCACATTATTAGAGGATGCATTAAAATAAACCCTTAGATTTATTGATTATTATCTGAGTGCCAACCGAGAAAATAGCCAGCCTTACTTAATTGAATTTTCCAGCGTAGAATTAGTGCAGAGAGAGAGATTGCCCGGGTTGGAATATGATTGAGCATGAAAACTTAAATGCAATTATGGAAAATGAAAAAGAAGAGGAGAGCATGCAGAGATAAACAGAGATTACACATTTGACATGTATACATTCACAGGCGCACACAATTACAGTGAACCAAGGTATGCAGAACAGGTTGTTAAACAGCAGCAGGAAAAGACAAATCCAGTAAAGCCAAAATCCAGAAAAGGAGCTGAGTGAAATTGAAATATGTAATTAAAATGTGAAAGTAAAAGTTGTAATTATTTTTTTGTGATGCAAAGGCAAGTATCCTAAAGAAAAGACAAAAATCCCACTGTAGCATGAAAAATTGTACATATTATTATGATTTTAAATTGAGTTGGACAAAGAAATGAGGAGGCAGAAGACCAAGAGGTATGACCATTCATTTCGAATTCCTAGAGGAATACAAACAGTCATGTGAGAATTTTTATATATAATATCAATTTGATAAGCTCGTTGAGAGAGAAACAAAGAGAGAGCAGATATAGAGAATACAGAATATCGAAGAATAAAACAGAGAAGATTAAGAGAAGAAGAGAAGATACAAAACAGAGCTGATATCTGGAGTAAATTAGTAAACATTCAGCTTAATAGCTGTCAGTTGTAGCTGACAAAGGTTGAAGCCTCCTGTAGGTTGGTGCCTACAGAAAATTGAAGGGATTTGTTCCTTCCTTGCAAGTTGTAGCTTGCAGAATTGAGGTTGGAGCCTACTGTAGGTTGGTGCCTGCAGAAAAACAATGGTGAGAGGGAGTAGGAGCTTGCCTTTGCATCACAACAATAATAAGATGTGGTTTTCTCCCATTATGGGTTTCCACTTATATCTGGTGTCTCTGTGCATGATAGTTATGTATTGAATCTTATATGTATCATCTGCTTAATACCTGCAACTCTCATATTAAGCCTACTGCTATATTAAATTAATACTTGCTCCTTGCATTCTAATATTACTTGCACATTAAATTGGATATGAAATGAAGGTGTAAATAGCTTAATGAAAAGTTTTAAAAGATCAGGAATGCATTAAACTGATTCACCCCCCCCCCCCGCTCTCAGTTTAATTAAAGGTTCAACAATTGGTATCAAAGGAAGGTTCCTTGTATATCAGTCTAACAACTGAAAGGAGATCCTAGGCTCTCAAGATGGCAAGTCAAGAAGGAAGCTCAACCAATAAAGCCCCTTTCTTTACAGGTGAAAATTATGCCTTTTGGAAAATAAGAATGAAAGCTTATATAATGTCTTTAGGATTAGAAGCTTGGGATGTTGTGGAAATTGGATATGTCACAAAGTCAATTGATACAGAGAAAGAAGCTAAAGAAAGCTTTGTAGCTAATGCAAAAGCAATGAATGCAATCTTAAATGGACTATGTGAAGCTGAGTTTATCAAAATAATGCACAGTAAGACTGCCAAAGATATGTGGGACACTCTTGAGAATATCCATGAGGGAAATAAAAAGGTTAAGACTGCCAAACTTCAAGTATATAGAGCCTAGTTTGAAAATTTAAAAATGAATGATGATGAAGATGTTGGGAGCTTCTTCTTAAAAGTTGCAAAAATTGTTAACAGTATGAAAGCTCTTGGAGAAACAATACCAGAAGGTATAATTGTACAAAAGATTCTAAGATCTCTTCCATCCAGATTCAATCCCAAGGTGTCTGCAATAGAAGAAACAGCTGATTGGGAGACCTTGACCATGAACCAGCTACTAGGAAATCTTACAGCATATGAGATGAGGCTCCCACATAAGAAGCCAAGTACAAGGGAGGCAACATTCAAAACAGAAAAGAAGAAAGAAGAAAAGGAAGACATATGCTCCTGCTCTGATGAAGAAGAGGCTAAATTTGTCAAGAAATTGGATAGAGGCTCAGGTAGATACAAAGGTAAACTTCCTTTTAAATGCTTTAACTGTGGAATAATTGGACATTCTGCTGCTAAATGTCCTCACAAGAAAGTAAGAAATCAAGCTCAAGAATTAGAGAAAGACACATCAAAGAATTGGCAGAAAGGAAAGAAATTCAGCAGAAAATCCTTCTATGCTCAGCAAGACAGCAGTGCATCTGAAGACTCAGATGAACCCTCAGGAGAAGAGGGAACCTTTGAATTTTTACTGATGGCCATAGAAGATCTTGAAGGACTCTTGCTAGAAGAAGAAGAAGAAGGGGAAGTCGATCTTGAGGGGGAGCTAAGAAGTGCTCTAGAGGAGATTGATAGACTCAAACTAAAATGCAGAAAACAAAAAGAGATTCTCCTCAAATGTGTGAAAGAAGAACAAAATTCAGAAGTCCTCATGCAGCTGAAGGTAAAGCTTGAAGAAGCCAAGAAGATAGAAGAGATGTTACTTCAGCAAATCAAAGATAAAACTTGAGAACAAGAGAAGCTGGAAGAAGAAATTCTGTGTCTGAGAAGGAAATTAGAAAGTGCTCAACAGAATGTTTCTATATACCCTTCTCAAATGACAAGTTCTGGTAAGTTGAATGAAATCTTGGATGCTCAAAGATCTCCTCTAATAAAAACTGGGATAGGCTATGAAGGAGAATCAAGTAAAGGCAAAGAAAAGGAAAACAAAAATATAATTTTTGTGAAAGCAAAGAAGGCTGATGAAGCAGCTCAAATAATTCCTACAAAGGAAGAAACATGTAATGAGAAAGATAGAGACCAGAAGAAACCTCTAATAACAAATATTGTAACAAATACTAAGACAACAGAGAAAGGATCATATATTCCTGATTATATCAAATTTGTAAGCCATCAAAGGAGATTCTCGCCTCCTATGAAGAATGCCACCTGTTATGTCTGCCAAAAGCCGGGACACATTGCTGCATATTGTCATGCAAGGAGGAATGATTCAAACTAGCAAAAGATGCAAGCATGGAAGAGACAACCTTACATCAGGTATGCAAGTAATTTCTATGGTTACTGTTTTTATTGTAAGGATTTTGGCCATAGAATTATTGAATGTAGAAAGTATGGACAAAGACTGATGTTCAATACCTCAAGGAGGTTTATGAGTCAAAGCAATTTTCTTCATGCTCACAATTCTGCAAAAACTATAATCAAATGTTGTATATGCAATCAAGTTGGACATATATCTTCCAAGTGTTCTCTAAAAGGATATAATTCATCACCTCACAAAAGATACCAAACAAAAGGGGGCCTCTAGTGGATAAAGAAGGTGAATAAATGTGACTTGGCTTTAACTGCTCAAGATTTGAAGAGTCAATGGTATTTGGACAGTGGCTGCTCTAAACACATGACAGGAGACAAAAAAAAGTTTTTAACTCTTGATGAAAAGAAATCAGGCAATGTCACTTTTGGAAATGACAAATCAGGAAAGATCAAGGGAAAAGGATCAGTCAGCATAGACAATGGCAGAGGAAAGGCCCAAGATGTATTATATGTAGATGGGCTGAAAGCAAATTTAATGAGTGTCAGTCAGATGTGTGATAAAGGCTATGAAGTTCTCTTTAGAGCACAAGATTGTGTAGTCAGATCAAGCACAACAGGAAAAACTCTACTCAAAGGTGTTCAAACAGAGAGTAATGTGTACATAGTGAAAGAGGAGGATGAAGCCTACCATCTTAGCAAACTTGAGGAGTCATGGTTATGGCATAGGAGATTGGGACATCTCAGCTTTGACCATATCATTAGACTAAGCAAGAAGAATGCTATCAGAGATATGCCAGAAATAAAAAGGCCCTCAAACACAATATGCAAATCTTGTCAGTTGGGGAAAAAAACTCGCACATCCTTTAAATCTAAAGAAGAGTTATCAACAAGAAGACCACTACAACTTGTGCACATGGATCTGTGTGGACCTGCAAGAACTAAAACACCAAGTGGAGAGTCCTACTTTATGCTGATAATAGATGATTTCTCCAGAATGACATGGGTTTCTTTTCTCAAGAATAAATCGGAAGCTCTGGACAAATTCAAAACATTTAAAGAATTAGCAGAAAATCAGACAGGATGCAAGCTAAAATGCATCGGATCAGACATAGGAGGTGAATTCACTGATTATGACTTTGCAGACCTATGCAATGAACATGGCATAAAACAACAATTTACTATTGCAGGGACACCTCAGCAGAATGGAGTAGCAGAGAGACAAAACAGATCTGTTTAACAAATTTCCAGAGCCATGATGCAAGAGAATAATATTGCTCAAACCTTCTGGGCAGAAGCAGTGCACACAGTAGTACATATCCTTAATAAAGCTCACTTAAGGCCAAGCAGTGACAAGACTCCCTATGAACTATCACATGGAAAGCCAGCCTCAATCAAACATTTCAAAATCTTTGGAAGCAAGTGTTACATAAAGAATAATGATGAAAATCTTGGCAAATTTGATGAAAGAGCAGATGAAGGTATATTTCTAGGATATGCTTCCAAAAGCAAAGGGTACAGGTGCTACAACAAGACCCTTCGGAAGATAGTTGAAAGTATTGATGTGAGATTTGATGAAGAACTTCCAAACAATACTAGAGATACAGACTGCTGCAGTACATCAGACAACAATGAAGAAGAAGATCAAAATGATGATGAAACAAGCAAAACATCAGAAGATGCTGGACTAAACTCAAAAAACCCCTCAAGATACACTCAAAAGAACCATCCAGAAGATCAAATCATAGGAGACAAGAATGTAGGAGTGCAAACAAGAAGGCAGCTAACTGAACAGACAAAAGAAGTATACATAGCCATGTTGTCACAAATAGAACCAAAGAAATTTGAAGAAGCTAGCAAGGACAAGTCTTGGGTAAATGCAATGAATGAAGAATTGGACCAAATTGAGAAAAACAATACCTAGGAACTAGTTCCTAGACCTGCTGAGAAAAATGTCATAGGCTCAAAATGGGTATTCAAAAATAAAATGAATGAGGAAGGACAGGTAATCAGGAATAAAGCCAGACTTGTCTGCAAAGGATATTCACAAATTGAAGGACTGGATTACGATGAAACATTTGCTCCTGTAGCCAGAATGGAAGCTATCATAATTTTTCTGGCATTTGCATGCTACCAAAACTTCAAAGTATATCAAATGGATGTAAAATCTGCATTTCTGAATGGAGACTTAGAAGAAGAAGTCTACATGGAACAACCAGAACGCTTCTCCTTGACAGATAAAGAAGACTATGTGTGCAGACTGAAGAAGGCCCTATATGGACTGAAACAGGCTCCTCGTGCTTGGTACTCAAGACTGGATAAATATTTGCAAAAACAGGGTTTTAAGAGAGGTGGAGTAGACAACAATCTATATATAAAAGCCCATGAAAATGAACTCATGATTGTCGTAGTGTATGTTGATGATATTATGTTTGGAAGCAACAAAGATGAACTAGCAAAAGGGTTTGCTGATGAGATGAAAACAGAGTTTGAAATGTCTATGATTGGAGAACTCAGTTTGTACTTGGGACTGCAAATTCAGCAAAAGAACACATGCACATTCATCTCTCAAGAAAAATACTTAAAAGAAATGCTGAAAATATTCAAAATGGAGGACTGCAAACCTGTGACTACCCCCATGATCATGGGATGCAAGCTGTGTATTGATGATTGGTCTGCAGATGTAGACCAAAAACTCTACAGATCCATGATAGGAAGCCTACTGTATTTGACAGCTTCAAGACCAGGCATCATGCTAGCAGTAGGACTAGTGGCTAGATATCAAGAAGCACCTAAACAAAATCATCTTCTTGCAGTCAAAAGAATATTCAGATATCTACAAGGAACTACACAGTATGGGCTTTGGTATCCTAAAGGAAAAAGCTTCACTTTAACAGCATACACAGATGCAGATTGGGCCAGCTGTGTGGATGACAGAAAAAGTACAAGTGGAGGTGCATTCTATCTAGGAGACAGCCTAGTTGCATGGTTAAGCAAGAAACAAACATCCATCTCACTGACTACAGCTGAAGCAGAATATATAGCAGCAGCAGCATGTTGTACACAAGTCATGTGGATGAAGCAAACTCTTCAAGACATGAAGGTAAGCATTGATGAGCCTATTTCAATCAAATGTGATAATACAAGTGCTATAAGTATATCTAAAAATCCTGTACTTCACTCAAAAACTAAACATGTACCAATCAAGTATCATTTCCTCCGAGAACAAGTGGCTCAGAAGATAATAAAACTGGACTATGTACCAACAAAAGAACAGAGAGCAGATATATTTACTAAACCACTTGCAAGAGAACCATTCGAATACTTGAGAGATAAACTAGGGGTAGTATCTGCAGATGCTACTCTCTGATATAAAGAGAAAGTACAATTTCAGGGGGAGAACAAAATGAAAATATCATTCCAGGGGGAGAACATCCAGCAAGGAAAGCATGAATCAGGTCCTCAGGATCAAAGGATTAAAGCAAAAGAACACCAAGCTATTATCCTAGAACTGTATCAATTTACAGTGTATATTCAAATTCAAAGTGTTCTCTCAACAAGTCTTTTACATCACTATGGAGCAGCATGCAGAAGAGGGCCTAAACATAACTCAGAGATAGGAAATGCAAAAAGCAGCCCTTTTCCATTGATGTCAAAGGGGGAGGATGAGCAAACAACAGCAGAAAGAGCAGGAAAACAGAGAAAAAGTATTGCCATCAATGCCAAAGGGGGAGACTGTTGGAAATGTTGTCATTGATGGAAAAGGAGGTAACAGATGCAGAGATAGGAACAATTGCATGGAGATGGCAAAGAACAGAGGCAGCAGAGAAGAAGCAGAGGCAACAAAGAAAAAGCAGAGGAAGCAAAGGAAATGAATTGATGTAAAGAGCTATTCAAGGTGCAGAGTAGTGAAGAAGTTTTGCATTACATGAGATTCTGTAATTTGGGGTATAATGGGTTTATGATGCTGTAGTGTGAAATTTTGAGGTATGGTGTGTAAATAAACTCTGTGGTGAGGGTTATGTGTGGATAGACCATTGAACCCGTAGTGGAACACAAACTGACTATGTGGAATGTATGAGCTGTGATTCTGGGTGGGATTGGAATAAATTGATGCCTACTGAAATTCATTAGTTATGCGTAGCCATACCTATAGTTACCAGCAAGATAAATTACGGTGGAAGATTGTGATGAAAGGTGTCGACTCTGTGTAATGGCTCAATCTCTGAACTCTGGTAGCCAATGATGTCGTGGTATTGATTATACCATGAGTTTCGGGGTTAACAGTTTGATAGAACCTCTGTACATTAAATAGGCAGCGGAACCCGGAGCATTGGAGCGGAATCGAATACGACAATACATTGAAATATAAGCAGGCAAAAGTAAAGCGAAAAGGTGGGTTGAATTATATAACGAAACCAGGAGAGGCAGAACCTTGACCGGAGAATAGTGGAAGGGGTGAAAACCACGAGCGGTTTCATGGAGGGCGGATTTCCCATTCCGCACCACCTTTCAACCGTGAGGTGGTTTTACAGATTTCGCAGCGATTCCATTAGGATTGGGCCGCGTGTCCCAAGCGGTTTTGATTAAAATGAAAATTTGCATGTTAACTATCGAACCAAGAAGTCGAGCGAAATGCACGAGAACCGTTCATTATGAGGAGGGCAATCGGATGGTGTTCAGCTGGCGAAGATGCGCAAAGTTTAATGGAAGAACCCGGATGTTAAGCAAGGTACAGCGCATCTGTTTGATTGAATTGTGGGCCCAGCGGGGTCATGTACATATATGAAATTGGTTTATAAATGTTATTCGAAGTGATATTAACCTTAATATAAGGTCTGACGGAGCCATGTGTAAAGAGTTGGTTTATTAAAGTTAGCTGACGCATTATGAGGGCATATATGGAGATATATTTATATATGTTTAAGTGGTGAATTGGTGGCACACTGGTGGTGGTGCATGGTGGAGCCACCACAAAGTGGTGTTTACAGGGGCTCCCATTTCTCCGTACACATCAAATGGGGTGAGGCCCCGTAGTTCATCATAGCCGTTGATCGGCGGTCAACGCGCGATCGTCCAGTCAACTACGGGGGGTGCCTTCCCGCTAACCTCCGCGTTGTTCGACCCCCCGCAATCCGTCGATCTCCAATTAATCTGTGTAATGTATTAAATACAATATAGTTTAAATATTTATCACCGAGGGTTATATGATAAGGTTGATCGTATATATGTATATGTTCGACGCCGGGTTATTTGCATTGATATATATTAAGGTTGCGAGTAATTAAAGAACGCAGTGATATATGTATGTCTTGGAGAGAACATTATTAGAGGAGGCATTAAAATAAACCCTTAGATTTATTGATTATTATCTAAGTGCCAACCGATAAAATAGCCAGCCTTACTTAATTGAAATTTCCAGCATAGAATAAGTGCAGAGAGAGAGATTTCCTAGGTTGGAATATGATTGAGCATGAAAACTTAAATGCAATTATGGAAAAGGAAAAAGAAGAGGAGAGCATGCAGAGATAAACTGAGATTACAGGTTTGACAGGTATACATTCACAGGTGCACACAACTACAGTGAACCAAGGTATGCAGAACAGGTTCTTAACAGCAGCTAGAAAAGACAAATCCAGTAAAGCCAAAATTCGGAAAAGTAGCTGAGTGAAATTGAAATATGTAATTAAAATGTGAAAGTAAATGTTGTAATTAATTTTTTATTGTTTGTGATGCAAAGGAAAGTATCCTAAAGAAAAGACAAAAATTCCACTGTAGCATGAAATATTTTACATATTATTATGATTCTAAATTGAGTTGGACAAAGAAATGAGGAGGCAGAAGACCAAGAGTTATGACCATTCATTTCGAATTCCTAGAGGAATACAAACAGTCATGTGAGAATTTTTATATATAATATCAATTTGATAAGCTCGTTGAGAGAGAAAAAAAGAGAGAGCAGATATATAGAATGCAGAATATCGAAGAATAAAATAGAGAAGATTAAGAGAAGAAGAGCAGATACAGAACAGAGCTGATATCTGGAGTAAATCAGCAAACATTCAGCTTAATAGTTGTCAGTTGTAGCTCACAAAGGTTGAAGCCTCCTGTAGGTTGGTGCCTACAGAAAGTTGAAGGGAGTTGGTGCTTCCTTGCAAGTTGTAGCTTGCAGAATTGAGGTTGGAGCCTCCTGTAGGTTGGTGCCTGCAGAAAAACAGTGGTGAGAGGGAGTAGGAGCTTGCCTTTGCATCACAACAATAATAAGATGTGGTTTTATCCCGTTATGGGTTTCCATTTATATCTGGTGTCTCTGTGCATGATAGTTATGTATTGAATTTGATATGTATCATCTGCTTAATACTTGCAACTCTCATATTAATTCTACTGCTATATTAAACTAATACTTGCTGCTTGCATTCTAAGATTACTTGCACATTAAATTGGATATGAAATGAAGGTGTAAAAAGCTTAATGAAAAGTTTTAAAAGATCAGGAATGCATTAAACTGATTCACCCCCCCCCCCCTTCTCAGTTTAATCAAAGGTTCAACATTATTGAGGTAGTTGATGGAGTTGTGTTCAGTTTAACTAAGTTAAACATAGTTGAGCTAGTTGTATCTAGTCTAACTGATTCATACACTAGTGAGAGTGGTGTGAATTAATTATTAACTAATTCATTAATTAATAACTCATTAATCAACTAAAGAATACATCAGTTAACTACATTGCATGGACAGTTTTAGTGGAGACCAATGAAGAGGTAGGTGAAAAAGTAGTGTGACTATCAGTTGTGACTATAGAGGAGATGCCAATGAGGATTGCATGAGCAAGGCTGGACCAATTCGAGCTCATTCAGAGCCATTCTTCAGCAGTGATTGCGCAGTAGAGGCAGGCTATCAGGTGGCAAAGATTGGAGCATGTGATTTGCTAGATCGGGCTTGATTAGTGTGTAGAAATTGGAGATTATACTGAGAGCTTGTGAGGAGCTTTGTATAATGATTGCTACATGATCTCTATGACATATAATATACAGATAGTTTGGGGTTTTCAGCTTTAAGCTTTCCCATAAAATACTGTGTTCATATGTCTGATTGTTTATGGTTTTAATGTGCGCATGCGATTATTTTTATTTCCGGAATTAATGATCAATGGTAGAAGAGATTTTGTATTATGCATGAAGTTAAAATAGTGTGTGATCAGGAGAATCTCGGTGAATAATATATCAGTTATTCAAATTTCTACATATCTGGGTGAACCTTTGCAAGATGAGCCTCGCAAACCCCAACGACCTCCCATGGTGGAAGAAAATAAATACGAGGGAGTAGGAGATCCTATCAAAATATTGCTCGAGGATGCCCTCGACAAACAAAGGAATAAGTTGATGGATAATGTTGCCCATATCCTTCAACGACTACCCATCGAAGACACATATTCATCCAACAACAACTATGAGGTGCAACTCCTTTTAAGGTACAAGTAAACATTGACATTCCCATATTTGAGGGAAAAATAGGTGCAGACGCTGTAGATATATGGCTAAATATATTAGAAGGATATTT
This sequence comes from Pinus albicaulis, assembly GCA_034641835.2. NCBI lineage: Eukaryota > Viridiplantae > Streptophyta > Pinopsida > Pinales > Pinaceae > Pinus > Pinus albicaulis. The sequence continues at coordinate 1,366,999,696 of CM076570.1, forward strand.
CTTGGTTCACGACTTTTCCAATCGGGAAAATATTACTTTTTCACTTCTCAAAGCTACCCCCTATGTCAACGACTGGTGTGAAACCTATTGTGGGCAAAAGAACGACACAGAATCCTCCTTGTTCTCGATTGCACCCACTTGGAATTCTTTCTGAGATGCCATAAAGGAACCTTATGAGGACATGAGGACATGTAAATACAATGGACTACGTTGCGGCACTAAAGGGATCAAGATATGAATTAGCTGACGAATATGTTCCATACCCTGCACAAAAATTTGGGTATCAAAGGTTCGGAGAATAATTTGCTTCTTAAGTACAATAGTTGTTTGCATAGATACATTCAGGAGGAAATGGAGTTCCTTGACATATCCTCACTTGGTACAGCATACCAATATGCTGCAAAGATCAAGAAAAAATTTAAACAGAAGAAGCGAGAGTTTGGATCTACAAACCAAAAGAAGAGCAAAAGACATTGCCCGACTGTGACCCCCAGGGAAACTCCTCAAAGCCACAAGCCAAGGGTGATGGGAAGGAAAAGAAAAAAACCGGTAAGTGGTGTGAGTTCCATAAAACTCCCACTCGCAACACAAATGAATGTCGCACAATGCAGGCACTAGTGGACGAGCTGAAAGACTCAGAGATGGATGCATGCTCTAATTCTGAGTTGGAACCTGACAATGGAACGAACAAGGGTAAGCAGTTCATTGACACAAAACCCATTGTGATGGTAGCTACCATAAAGCTCCAAAAGGCAGAACCCGAAGATCCAGAGGAGGGGGAGTGCGTCTTTCAATCACAAATGTGGATGAAGGGTTCACCGATGCAATTTATTGTCGAAATATGGAGCCAAAAGAACCTCATTTCAGTAGAGGTCATAAGGCGACTAGGCCTACCAAAAACAAAACACCTAGTAATGTACAACATTGGGTGGCTTCACAAAGGACGAGATCTTTGCGTCAGCCAAAAGTGTCGCCTTCCCTACAACATTGAGCCCTTCCTGGATGAGATATTATTTGATATTTCTTCTCTTGATGTCTGTGATGTATGATTAGACGAAACATAGTTGTGGAATTGACATATTTTGTATGAGTCTAGGCCTCACTCTATTATTGTTACTTTGGTAAATAATTTTCACAAGATACAAGAGGTAGCATCACCTACCGCCATCTCTTTGATCACTGCAAATTAATGGACTAAGATCATCTCCCATACCAAGAAATTTTTTTTTCTTTCTGATTCACTCTCAAATTAAGGGGAAGATCGTTGTCCCATCCATGGCCCTTGGGAAGAGTTCCTCCACACAACGGAAGTAGGTGGATAAGGTCGTGGAAAAATATAGGGACATATTCTCCTCACCCACATGGGAATCCTTGTATTGTCAGGTCAAGAATCCAATTGATTTGACTCCCATAAAACCTCTGCCCAATAAATCTCTTCATAACTTGACTGGTTGTAGTCCCTTTCAAGTGGGTATAGGATTTCAAACATTGAGTCTCATTGATGTTTCTATACCTCATGCGACTACATAGAAAGACTCCACATATGTATTATCTCAGGCCGATAAAGAAACTAGGTTTATCGAATGTATCCAACATGTTTTCCAACACGTTTATGAAATCCTATAGAATTCCAACAAAAATTACAAGCAGCGACATGATTTGTAACATGTGCCACAAAGTTTCAGGTGGGAGACAAAGTTTGGTTCCATTTGCAGAAGGAACGCCTTAATAGAGACCATTGGAAGCTCAAGCCACTTCAATATGGGTATTACACAACACGAAGCTTGTGTGAGACAATGCTTTTGAGCTCATTATTGCATCATTCCTTGGTCTTCACCTAGTGTTCAATATGGACTTCCTTCGGCCCTACTTTCCACCATTATTGGACACATCAGACATTGTAGAACAACTCACACCAAAAGAGTTAAACCATGACTTCATGGAACAAAACACAACTGATCAGATCATGGACACGAATATCAAGAACACTCATCAACAAAAGATCCAATTGTATCACGTTTTCAAAGCTGGGCAACTCCTGCACCAGGACAAGTAGTTCACGGCCACGGACCAAATTCAATAAAAATCTCCTCGTCTCATGGAGGAACTCAACACAATGAGGACCATTGCTTCCTAAAGGGGGAGGACCGATCCAGATGGATATTTGTGACCACCCGCCTATTCCACTTGGACCCCCACCATTGTTTCTTTCAGTTTTTCAATTTCCTTAATTGTAGCATAATTTACTATTTTTGGGAGTTTTTTCGGGTCTTGAACTTTCATAGCTGTTTTGAGGCCTTAAACAAACTTTTTTTGGTAAAAACAGGTCCAACATCGATATTTGACCGATGTTTGTCAACCAAAAGTTGTAGTCCTCAGATAGATCTTTCTAGCAAGGTATTGTAGACTTCAAACAAAGATCATATGCCAAAAATATGTCCCCGGGAAATTGATGTACAAATTTACCCAAACGAGGCCCGTAGTTTTGGTGCTTCATCTCCTAGGGTTAGGTATTTGGATGTTTAGTGTTTTCAATTGTTTCTCAATAATAAATAGGCCTTTGAGCCTCATTGTAACACGGTTCATAAGCATGTAGCGGCCACATCTCTTCTTAGAGATAAGCTACCATCGCATGAGCTAGTTTATTTTCCATTCTATCATGAAGCATTTTTCAATATTTGATATTAATTAAATTATGTGTTATTCCTATTGTATCTCTATGTTTATGTTTATTTCTGGATTTTATTGTGTTCCTGCATAAATCTGGATCATTGTATCTCCTTCTAGTAGATGTCAATAAACTCGTGTAACAATAGGTTCATGCCTGCATTTGTATATAAAAAAAAAGTTATTTCATGGTTTTATCCTCTATGGGTTTTCACGTTTAACTCTATGTCTCATGGTCTATCTATGTGTAGTTTAATTTATGATGTTTCAATGTTGTTTATACTAATTTGCTTGAAAATTTTAACGATTGTTAAAAACTGTAGTAATGATTGACCCCCTCTTGCTCTCAGTATTGTTTTTTCTTCAACACTATATAAAAGGGAAAATCAACAAAAGTAAATTGTAATAGTTTCTTTCAATATTGATGACAAGACTTTGAATAGAAACCTATTAGTTAATCAGTTCAAATCAAGAGTTTAAAAAAATGAGATGAGATATTTGGGTTTGATGGAGTAGATGCTTGGTATAGAATTTATCAATAATATTCTTGAATCTCTAAATGTCATAAAAAACATGCATTCTATGTTCTAAGATCATTTAGAATTATTTTTAGGTTTATGGAGACACCTAAAGAGTTGTATTTCTAAGTAGAAAATACATTTTGATATATATTACAAGAACAAAAAGGTATGGTATTTTGCACTCAAACAACGAAAATAAATTTTTGGTTGCCTATGTTAATAGGCATTTCAAGGTACATCTTTCATTTTTTTAGGTACAATTTCATGGACATCCAAGAAGTACCCATTGTGACAATCTCGTGGAGAGGCCAATTATGTAGTAACAACAACAACTTGTCATGGAGATTGGTTATGTAGAGTATGGGTGATCTTCAACAAGGACAAGAGGGACTAGCTATAGTTTATCATAAAAACAATTCAAACATAAATCTATCCAAGAATCAAGTTTTTAACCATAATTACGAGCATATCCATACTAGATATCATTCTATTATCAATATTATAAACAATGATGATATACATTTATAATTTTGTAAGTCAAAATACCAATTGGTTGATATATTCATAAACCCATTGAAAATAAATATTTTGAATTTCATAGACAAAATTTAGGTTTTTTAGATGATTGATCAACAATCATAATGAAGAGGGAGTGTTGGAATAATGTAATTATTTCCTTAGTTGGATTATGTGTTTGTGCATCTTGACGTTAAGATTGTCAAATAGAATTTAAATGTAAACATTGCATCTAGAGAGTTTGTCGTGGCTAGATATAAGTAGTTCTTAGAATATGGTCGTTTGTAAAGAGATACTCTTCAATATATATAATATCACTTCATGAAACAATGAAAGGTGTGTGTGGAAGAGAAGAAGTGGTGAAACGTTTAGATCTATTTTGTTGTAGAAACAATGAGTGTGTTTATGTGATTATTCTTAAATGCTCTAGCAATTGTTGTATATAATAATTCTCCCTACCCCCTTTGATCACTACACATCAGCGTTCCTTAAATAATGCGTTACTTCAATAAGGTTTCCTCAAATTTTTGTGTGTGATGTAATATTTTTGTTTTATTCCCTTATCTCACTAGTGGACATTGATTCCTATGAATAGCTCTAAATGTTTAATTCAACTGAATTTCCAATTAAACTAAAGCCCAAATATCAACAACAAGAGAATGTTACTTCGACTTGTAAAATTATAACTCATATATGTTCCATAAGCGATAATTATCGATTGATAGAAAGTTTAATTTCTATGATTCTTAGCTTTCATTTTATAATTAAAAAATTACACCTCCTATATTGGGAACATTGCAAACTTTATTCATACAAAACATAACTATTATAAAAACCAACAAATTATATTTTCACAATTAGCATTAATAGGGAGTGACTTGCTTCTCAACAACCTATTAAACTCTCTTCACATATTTAGACATAAGGACTTTCTTCTCTGAGTCCACTTGTTATATTTATCGCTGTTTTAAATTATTCATTAAACAATTTGAAAATTAGACAATTCCCCAAACTACACCATTCCCAAAAAGTGTTAATAACTTTATATATATATAGTAATCCACCTCCGTCCAATCCTATTTGTATTTCTACTTTTGAATCCAAGAAATGTTTCGAATAACTTCACATAAAAGTTAGCCATTGATTATTGTTCATCCTTATCGACTGCAAAAACTTATACATGGAAAACAGTTCCATAGAAAATGTTGTTATTTATTACCTTCAATCATTGGGCATCTTCAGGAAGCCAATAAGCAACCATTAAGAATGGAAAACAGTTCCATAGAAAATGTTGTTATTCATTACCTTCAATCATTGGGCATCTTTAGAAAATGTTGTTATTCATTACCTTCAATCATTGGGCATCTTTAGGAAGCCAATAAGCAACCATTAAGAAATATTTGAAGCAAATCTATGGAAAACAGTTCCATAGAAAATGTTGTTATTCATTACCTTCAATCATTGGGCATCTTTAGGAAGCCAATAAGCAACCATTAAGAAGTATTTGAAGCAACTCCATGGAAAAATGTAAAACCATTTCAAAGTGGAAACAGACTTTTTAATAAATAATAAATTCCTGATAATTTCCGTAGGTAAATCTTAATGCTTTTATTGAGAGATGGAGAGGGAAATATCATAAGCCTTTAGGGACCAAACTAAACTCTCAAAACGTATCAGAATGTAGCATTATCTCAATAATTGGGAAAGGTGGGACTTACTCTCAAAAGGTATCACAATGTAACATTATTTCAATAATTTGGAAGGGTGGGACTTTAAATATCAAGGAAAAGAGACTCTGCCCAAGGTTTGGAATTTTGTGCTATAAATACAATATCTATATAAAGGGAGAATATGGAAAGTAATAAAGAGAGCCTCTGCCCAAGGTTTGGAATTTTGTTCTATAAATACAATATCTATATAAAGGGAGAATATGGAAAGGAATAAGTGTTCCTCATTTATGGAAACAGTCATATGCATGTGTCAAGCTGTGTAAAAGATTAGCACTTAAATTTTGATGAATGATATGGTTTGAATCTAAGTAGTTATAGTTCAACAGACGTGTGGCATAAACTATTTACAATATTTGTAACAAAAAATTATTTTAGATACAAGAGACAAATAGTGATAAATAATCTGCATTTTTAATATTAAATTAAAAAAAAAAATTGAATCAAATTTGAAAAGAACACAATATTTTTAATTTAATTATATAAATAAAATTAAATAAATAAATACTCTAAACAAACCTAAACTAGTGAGCAATGTCTTTCAAAACTAATTAGCAGGTAAAAGACTGATCACAAAGCAAAAACCATAGTCCTCCGCAGAGAGGCCAAGACATATAACATACACATTTTTTGCATTTCTTGTCGAACCTAAGGACTCCATTTCAAGTTTCTTCAATTTTGTACTGATATATGTGAATACATTAATCAACCATAAATAAAAGAAAAAATACATTTACTTCTATTTGTAAAGTATCAATTAGATGTAATTTAGAAAACCATATATGATCCCATAAAATAGCTTTTAATCTAATTAAACATATTGGCATTCTACATAATCTGTAGTCTCAAATACGTTCTATACATGAAAATGAAGGGAGATCTGAACAGGCGTGCAAATTACCTCTCCTTTAAGTTGTTCTATTTTCTCAGCCAATATTTGGGTCTAACATACCAAACAATAAACAATAATTAGGATAATGTAGAAGTTAACGACCTTGGAATTGGTTTTGAACATTTAAAAAAATAAATAACATCAACTTGGTAATGGCATAAGTACCATCGTGCTATATCTACCTTTCGAGCCCGTATCAGTCTTAATCCTCTCTGAGCTTTGCCCTCTAGCTGATTTAATTCCGTAAATGAACATGATGCCAACCCTTCTCCCAACATCTTTCTACAAGCAATTTGAAGAAAATATCTCACTTGTATTTTTTTTATTAAAAAACAATGCTTTAAATAACTATAAACTATACCCTACCTTTTTGTTGCTTCAAGGGTCATGATTCTTGCTGCGTTATCTGCTAATTCTCGTTTTAAACACTGCACATAACAATATAATCATGAATACTTTTGGGTCATATATTATTCAGAGGTAGAACAAAACTATATTGATTTTTAAAACACTTATTATGATATAAAAATTAGCTAGTATAAAGATCGGAAACTTGTTCTGACTTTATGAAAATGAGCTAAAAAGATGGTAGACTTTGTTTTATTTTAGAAGGTAATTAAGTTTTTGTAATACATATATCTACAATTTTAACACGCTAACATGGTTTTCCAGATATGTTAACAGGGTTTTTGAGATATGTTTGTAAAATAATAATTGATTTTAGATAGGTTTGTGAATTAATATTTAATATTGATTTGGATTATTATTTTTTTTTTTGCTAAAAAAATATTTAAATTATTAAAAATGTTAATTGGGTAAAGATTTGAAATTATATATATATATATATATATATATATATAAAATGATCACTTATATTATTTTAGAAGGCACATATGATAGGATGATGTGATGACTCTTCTTTTAAGCCTTTTTATTGGAATTATGAGTCTTTCCGTATTTAATTAATTTTGAATTAGGAGATGAAAGTAATATGGTTTTTTTTTATATGTTTCTAAAATAATATTTGATTTTAGATATGTTTGTAAATTAATATTTAATATTGATTTGGAATATATTTTTTATTAAAAAAAGATATTTAATTTTTTTTTTAACACTGTGGGAAAACCTATCATAATTTAGTTGTCAAATTAGCAGTGAGGACAACCATTTCTGGCTGCTATCTGCTGCAGGTTTGACTCATCATCCTTATTCAAGGAAAACCACGCCACGTGGAATAACTCGTTGGTGGTCTGTAAGGGGGCAGGTTTTCACCGTTAACCTTTTCCCTTATGTCGGAGGAAGACTAGCTCTTAGCCAAGCAAAAGCAGTTTTAGGGCATACTCCAGGCCCCAATATTTAAATTATTTAAAATATTATTTTGATAAAAATTTGAAATTATATATATATATAATCACCTATATTATTAGAAGGTACATATGATGTGATGACTATTCTTCTAAGTCGTCTTTCGGTAATTAATAAATTGTGAATTAATATTTAATATTGATTTTTGATTTGTTGAATTATTAAAAATATTATTTTGGTAAAAATTTGAAATTATATATATATATATATATATATATTCACTTATTTTAGAAGGCATATATGATAGGATGATGTGATGACTCTTCTAAGCCTTTTTTATTGGAATTATGAGTCTCTCTGTATTTAATCAATTTTGAATTAGGAAATAGAATGCCATAATTAATAATAAATATATTTTTTGTTTTTTAATTGCATAAAATATTTTTAAAATTTTAAATTAAAAATATGAAGAATAGTTGCAAAATACCTAGTCTTTATCTTATTAAATATTTTATAATTAAATAAATTTAAAATAAAATAATTAAAAATAAAACTATAAATTCTAAATTCTAAACCATTCCTATGTGATGATACTCCAAAAACGTCATCCAATACATCATACCTACCATTTATTTGTAATTGGCTGACTATATGATCTACAACAGATTAGGAAAATTTGCAACTGGAAGCTATGTACATAACAGCTAACGAGCGTTCCAGTATTGTGGAATGACAAGTCTTCATAATTTATATCTAAATTATGACGCCTACGCCTCAGTTTGGCATCTGTATTAATCTTCCAACCGTGAGAAAATTGGATGGCATGTTGCTTGTATGGAACTAACTACTTCATTCTCAATCACTGTATTTGTTTGACAATTAGGATAGTTCGCTTGTAAAGCTCATTTTTTAGTGTGTTCTTACTTTTTGTTATTTTCCATGCTGGGAGGGATCTCGAGACCACATCTCCGAGATATAATTTTGGTGTGATGAAGGAGGTAATACAATAGTGAATTACTTTGGGCGGGTTTGCAGTGAATATCGAAGATCAACTCAAGGCTTAAATGGTCTTGTGATAGTTTGAATTTAAATGAAAAAATGGAGTTTAAATGAGTATGTATTGATATGAAATTTGTTTGGGAATGACCTTCACAGTGAGATTAATTTACAGTGAAAACTGTTGTTTTAGAAATTGTTTACTCACCATGCTAGTCTAGACAGCAGTTTCTTAGCAATAAAATAAAATTCAAAAAATTAGGTAGTTGGAGTATTTGGAATCCATTTTTGATAGTGGAAATGGATTCAGCACTATCAAAAACCCTTAGGGCACTCAAAATACTAAAGTTTAATAACTGTAAACAAGATTCTGATAAAACTTTTGCAGGATTTTTTCAAAATCTTTGCCTGATTCTAGGCCATTTCACTGCTTTTTAAAACTAAACTGTTGTTTTATATTAGTTATACAATAGCTAGTAGCCAGATACAAATGGTTGATAGCCAAACCCCTAGATGCAAGATCATTAATAGGCAACGTTTGATGAGTGAGAAAGTGGCTAGCATAGTAATAATTACCACCCAATGCAAGATCATTAATAGGCAACGTTTGATGAGTGAGAAAGTGGCTAGCATAGTAATAATTACCACCCAATTTAGTCCTGTACCTTCAACCTAAAATGTAATTAAAATACAGTGAAGAAAAGGCAAGTAAATTAACAAAATTAACTAATCTTTTCCAGGGGAAGGGAGGTCCCTGTATTAGTTGGAAGGTTGGATTTATTTTCTTCCCACATATGAAGTACCACAGTAAAACACCAAATATGTTCTAGATTTCTTTCCCGAATGTCGGTCATGCAAGCATTGCCATAGGATGGATTACAATAGCCAACGTGATTTATTTCTGCATTAGAAGCACTAATTCATTCCAAAGTTGCTAAGCACTAGTTTTCTTTACAAAGTTTCTAACAAAATGTCTCATTCGTTGGTATTTGCTTCATTGCATAGTGGGTATCCTTCATGCTCCTCGTATGATTAAATAATAGACAACGTAATTAGATAATATACCAGTTTGGTAGTTAAATGATGCTCCTTGTCTTCTATTACAGGCAAAGTGCAGTTAGTGCAAAAGATAAATTGACGATAGTTTCCTTATGCTTCCCACCAAGTCAAAGCATATAAGCCAAGGTCACTCCAACCGACACCCATATTGGGTCATTCAATTGATAAGGTATACATACGTTGATATTGCCCACGTGATTACAACATAAGGTATAATACCCCATTGGTGGAACTTTCAAGCATATATATATATATATATATATATATCTATATGGCTACTTGCTCCTATGTTTTGTGCTCCTTATAGCTTCAATTTCGCACATATTGTTACAGGGCATTTGTTAGGAATATCGTAGTGTGGAGAGGAGTTGTTTTCCCATCTTTTTGTTACACGACGCACAAAAGAACTACGAGACATGCACACTTGGATTTCAAATGATGTAGTACGACTAGAGGCTTGTCCCTATGTTTTGATTTTGGTTCAGCTGTCGGTGCGTATCGATCCTCATAAATCACTCTTATATCCTATGAATAGAATAAGAAAGTATGTTAGGCGAGGCTATGGCTCTAAATCCGGAAGGAATGTTGAGGCTAATACAATAAGAAGGTACCCTGGGCTAGATGGCGCTAAATCAACCAAGGATAGCAACTTTGGATCTCATTCTTGATTAACTCAATCAACATAACTTTCGATCTTGATGATATGTATATCGATCTGTCATATGAAGTTGTATGAAAGAAGGTAGTGGTTTGCAAAATGACAACTATATCCCATCCCTTCTCTTAATACAGGTATGAAAAAAAGTATTATTTCATTTTGAATTCAGAGTTCATGACTGCAATTTTTCCTTTTTCCTTTTTCCATACTAGTGAAAGAAAATGACTCAACTAATTCAGGTGATTTGCTAGGGGAATTCGGATTTCTTTTCTGCACTAAAATATTCAAATAAAAATTAATAGGATGCTCTTCTGAAGTAGTACATGGCCATATTCTCTACTATGTTCGGGAATCTGTGTAGTTTCCACCAATATAGTTATCTAATTTCAGGGAGGGAAATACACGATTAATGGAACCATCAATAAGCAAAATTGTATCTGTGATAAGTAATCACAAAAATAGTGGCCATGCAAAAGAGATTTGATGGTGAGCCAGTGAAGCAGCAGCGTTCTTGACTGCATACTTTCGAGATTTTTAATCCGAAAGTATTGAATGTGGTCTCGAGGGATGTTTTAAACATTTTGTAAATTTTATATTCAAAAATTGCTTTTTTATGTCCATTAAATGAGGGAAAAGAAAATTATGTACACAAGAGGCAATTAAGCCCATTATAGAAAATGGTTCTATGGCGAGTCAATAGAATCAAATAAATCAAAATAAAAATTTGAAAAAATACTTATTTTTCAAAATAACTATGAAAATTAGATTAACAAAAATAAAATTAATTTGACTCCTAAATAATAATCATAATTCCTATTTTAAAGATTATTGACTTGAGTAAATACATCATTATATGCTTACTTGCTAAGTATATATTTAAAAAAAAAAAATTATTTTTTCATAAAATCAATAGTTTTTCTGACATCTTCATTTAGCGTTCAACACTTATCCTCCAATCTTATGCAAATCTTATGCAAACTTTTAACATTGATATTCATTGGTCCTTACTTTTCATTATTTGTCACATGTTATTTTTTCTCTCAAATTCATATATATATATATATATATATATATATATATATATATATATATATTAAATATTTTATAATTAACGCATAAATAAATTTTTGAATCTTTTATGAAATAAATAAATACTAGTTAAATGTATATGAGATACATTTATAACCACATTAATAATTATTAGATATATTTGGTTAAAGAGTAATTATTTGTGATGATTAATAACTATATAGATAATAACAACCATATTATTATATATTTATGTTTATTATATTAATATATTAAGAGTTATATTTCAAACTATAATATTTTTATGGGTGAGGGTTTCTCAAGCCACAAGTCAAGCATTGAAAATCACAGACAACTTGACAAACATATATATATATATATATATATATATATATATATATATATATTTCAATAATTAACCATATGTTCATTTATTATATTGCAATAAATATTAGCATTTATAATATTGAGTTCGTAATATTTATTTAATATAACAATTTATAATATTGATTTTTTAGTATAGGGTTTTCAATATAAGTTTTATATGGCAGTTATATAAGGCTTATACTAAGGAAGAAAGAGAAGAAACAATTAAGGTCTATATCATTGTATAATATATATATCTTCACTAAATTTAAATAAATTTCCATATTTTTCAAATTACCATGGGTTTTATTGTGGGGTTTAGAATTTGTGTTATAACTTTTAATGATTTCAATAGATTTCAATAAGTTATTCAATATATTTCTCAATAAATCCAATAGATTTGTTATCAATCTAGTTTAATTTTGGAATAAGTTGTGTTGGAACACTTAATCCTCATGGGTAGGTGTGGAATGCGAAAAGTCACAATGGAGTCCAAGTGACCTTGGAATATGAAACCAAGAGTCACACCATTGTACTATAAATGTACATCTTTGTATAATGGAAAATAAGAAAGTCTCACGCTTATCTTTCATTGTGTGTTATCTCTCTTGTGTGTGTGCATTCTTCTTCTCATACACCATGTGTGTGCTTCAACATGGTGTTTAACATGGTATCAGAGCGGGCGATTTCTGGCCCTGCTCCAAATTGAGTGAGCCATTTGTGTTTATGGCCTATGCATATCTGCAAAATTTGTTGGTTTTTTTGCAGCACTCAAGTGTTTGTAGCAGTCTTTTTGCCACATTCAGAAAGTGGTTTTGGAGAAGGAGCAGCATTCAGAAGAAAGAGCAGCATTCAGAATTTGTTTTGAAGAAAAGCAGCAGTGGTTTTGAAGAAAGGCAGCACTGCCCATCTTAAGGTTTTCATTCTCATTTTTTCTGCAATTTCTATTAATTTCTGCATTGAAGAGTCGCTGGAAAACACTGTTTAAAGAGGGTTTCTGAAGTAGAAGTTTCTGGTTTTTATTGCAAAAGAAATCTGAGTTTTTTTCTGCTGGAAAATTCTTCATCTCTGCATTTTCCTGTTGCTGGGCTACTGGAAAGATTTCTAGATTTGCACTGAAAGAACTCTGAGTTTTTCTGCTATCTACATTTTCTGCTGCTGAAATTAATTCTGCTCTATATTTGGAAGAAAAGAAAAGTCTATTGTTGCTATCATTTTTGAAATCTCTGCAAACTGTTTTACTCCTCTCTCTGTTGTTTTAATAAAAATAAAAAATAAAAAATAAAATAAAATAAAATAAAAATAAAAAAAATCTCTGCCATCTGCATTCACTCCCCATCGCTTCTGCAATCTGCATACACAACTCCACATATTCTCATCCCTCATACCCTCGCAGCTCGACCCTGGCCTGCTCTACTCTGCGCCCTCCCAAACGCTTACATCAATACCCATCCCCGCTTCTATACACAGTTCTCAATGGCGCTCTCCCTACACACCCAACCCTCCACTCCTACAGCCGCCCTCACACTTCAACACAAACCCCTCCCATTCGCTCACACACCCTAACCCAGCCTTTCGGCCCTGCTCTGCACGCCCCCCACTCTCCTCCCTAAACACTACCCGCCCCTCTTGGCTACGTCCTACGCTATTCCCCCTCACACCCCTGTAAACGCATATTCCTATCTCACCTCACTTCAACTCCGCCTACACCCAGCGCCTCTCTACACCATCACGAGCTCCTACATTGACTACACCCTCTGCACAACACTATTACCCACGCCTACACCGCTCAACACTCTCCTACTTCACCACTGCTCTACTCGCGCTCCAAAGAGCCCAGCCTTCCCGCGGCATACTCACACCCATCGCTCAATCCGCCTCTGCAATCACACAATGGCTTACCAACCTTCCTCTCTGCAATCACAATCCGCCCTCCTTGCCTGACCCCTCAGCCTTTCGGCCTTCCCCTTACCCACGCGCTATTACACATTTCGTTTTTAAATCTTTTTAACTCCACCTCCCTTTCAAAACAGTCAATGTTGTATTTCGACCTTTGAATTTTTTAATACTACCCTCCATTTTATAATACGATCCCCTCCCCCCCATATAATAAACATTAACTAATAGCCCCCCTCATTCAATTAAATTTAACAAAAATAAAAATAAAAAACAATCCCATTCCATTTTAATATATTCCCTCCTCTCCCATTTTAATATTTCCCTTCCCTAATTAAATTCCTCTTTTTTTAATCAATTCCCATTTTTAATTTAAAAAAAAAAAAAAGCAGAGAGAGAGAGGAAAGAGAGAAAGAGCAGATAGAGAATATTTGAACAGCAGAAAAAGAGAAATGATATGTGAGCAGAATTGAAGAAATGACATGGACTATAGATATAGAAGAAGAAAGTGAAATTTGACATTGTGTGATTTTTGACATGAGAGTGATTTTTTGAAGATTTTTACATGAGAAGACAAGTTTGCCATCATTTGAACAGCTCTTTGAAGGAAATTTCAGCTGCTTTAAAGGCCCCTTGCACTAGTGTTTCAGCTGCACATATTTTGCAGAGATATGTATTGAGCTAACATTGTATTTTGAGTGGAATTTGCCTCTTCATTCAAGATTTGAAGTGTATTTGAGTTGTTGGATTGTTGATTGCCCTCCATCATTTGAGGAGCACACTTTGTACTTTGAGAATTTCTTGAGTCATTTGTATTTGTTGTTGAATCACATTGTAAACGGGTGCATTTTCGGTTGAAGCCGACACCCTTTCATTTTTTGAGCCTAAGTTGTTGAAAATGGCTAAAATCAATGAGGCATTAGTGTTGTTGAGTAACCTCATTCATTCCAATGTTGATGACATGATAAAAATGAGCAAGGATGCTCTTTGTAAAATTCACAGTTGTTTACAAGATGCACATGAGAAGATTGAGTTTTTACAGTTGGAATCTCAGCTCCAACAAGAAGAACTTCAGCAAAAGAGTCACCATTCTGAACCTGTTTCTGTTCAGAACATTGTGAAGGACTCTCATCAGAAGAAAGAAGACAATGATGATTCACATTCAGCAGATGTACATGCAGATGCAGCAGTTCAACCTGCACTTCTCAAGCCCATCATCAGACCTTGGGAAGAGCTTGTCCACAACAAGCACCGAATTGGTCTTGGATATGACAAGGATGTGTCCTTTCATATTCCAGACTACACCAAGCCCATCATATTTCAAAGTGTCGGATTCATGTATGACAGTTCACCTGCAGCTGTTTCAGATCCTGTTCCGCTTCCACAACAACAGATTGTAAAATGCCAACACTGTGATCGAGTTGGCCATATGAAAGATCACTGTTTTGATCTTCATCCATGCAAGCACTGTGGTCGGCACACCCATTCTTCAGACAGATGCTTCAGACACAAGCCTCCTGCAAGAACCAAGATTCATCTTGAATGGATCGCTTCTTGGCAATGGGCATCAGCAGCCAAGAAGATGTTTACGACACATGTTAGAACTTGTTCACAGATATTGAGCAAACTTGCAGTTGAGTTTTCGCCATCATCTCACCTTGTCCCTGACAAGGGGGAAAATGGTGGTCATGTACAAGCTTCGACGACAGATCAAGCGAGCCTGAGCCACAATCTCTCATTCCATGTTCAGAGTTGTAGCCAGCAGTTCAAGCGAGCCTGAGCCACAATTCGTCATTCCGGATTCGGAGATGTAGCCAGAGACACGGATGCCCATGAGCATACCTTCGGTTGGTGGATAACCTAAAACCATCATCTTTGGTTGGTGGATAACCTAAAACCATCATTTTCGGTTGGTGGATAACCTAAAACCATCATCTTTGGTTGGTGGACAAGCTAAAACCACCACAGGTAGTAGACCTCCCTTCTTTTAGGTCGAAAGTCTCCCTTTTTTATGAGGGACAATTCCTCTAGCAGAAGCCTTCAGCTTCTTGCCAGTTATGGAAGAGTTTCGGAAACTGCAACAAGTTTTGCGTTCCAGTGTTTGTGGTCATCCTAAAACCACCTCTTTTTTCCAACATTTCAGAGAGTTGATTCAGCCCAAGTGCTGTCATGTATACTTTGCAGATTTGTATTACAACTCTTTTCTTGGACTCACACATACCCCTTCGGATTAAGGGGGGATGTTGGAACACCTAATCCTCATGGGTAGGTGTGGAATGCGAAAAGTCACAATGGAGTCCAAGTGACCTTGGAATATGAAACCAAGAGTCACACCATTGTACTATAAATGTACATCTTTGTATAATGGAAAATAAGAAAGTTTCACGCTTATCTTTCATTGTGTGTTGTCTCTCTTGTGTGTGTGCATTCTTCTTCTCATACACCATGTGTGTGCTTCAACATGGTGTTTAACAAGTTGTTTAATATTTCATCAATTATTCTCTCTCTCTCTCTCTCTCTATATATATAACCCAAATGACTAATATTATAAAACCAACGGACTATACACTCAAGGGATTTATAAATCAATGAGATTGATACTATAAACCCAAGGGATTATTATTATAAACTCAAGGCATTAATATTATAAACCCAATAAATTAATAAACTCAAGAAATTATTAATGCTAAAACCGAGTGGATTATTAATATTATAAGCATAGATGATTAATAAACACAAGATATTGATATTATAAACCCAAGGGATTAATATTATAAACCCAATAGATTAATAAACCCAAGGTATAATCATTATAAACACAATGGATTAGTATTATAAACCCTTGGGTTTAGTATTATAAAACCAAGTGATTAATAAATGCAAGAGTTTATTAATATTATAAACCCTAGTGTTTAGTAATATAATAAGTTCAAGGAATTAATATTAAACACTAAGATTAATATTATAAACCCTAGAATTAATATTAAACCCTATGGCTATACACCCTAAGATTTATATTATAAACCCAAGAGATTAATATTAAACCCTAGGATTAATATATCAAACCTAAGATTAATATTATATACCTTAAAATTATGAACCCAAATATATTATTATAAATATTATGGATTAATATTATAAATGAAAGGGGTTAATAAACCTAAAGGAATAATAATATTATAAACTCAAGGGATTGGTAAACCAAATGCATTAATATTATAAAATTAAGGGAATAATATTAAACCCTAAGGTGTATTAACAAGACAACAAATTATAAATGCTAAGATTAATATTATAAGCCCAAGGGTTTAAAAACACCAAGATCAATATTATAAACCCAACAATTATAAAACTTAAAATTATAAACCTAAAATAAATATTGTGACAATGATTATCAGAATTCTTGTCACATTGTAATGATGCTTGTCACACTCCGATGTTGGATAGATTTTCGTGGCATTCCAATGTCACAATATTAAACCCTAATATAAACCAAATATTATAAAGCCTAACACAATCAAACTAATTATTATATACCATATGTGTAGGTTTTAACCCTCTATAGAAATTACCTGCAAACAAACTCTTATAACTGAAAAATATAAAATGGCGAGAACATAAAACAAATATACATAGAGATTTTCTCCGTGGATCCCAAAACTGGGAATGCCAAATTCATATTTCATTATATTCATTTCAATATTACAATACATATAAATACATGCCAAAGAATTGATAAACCTTAATTAACCCTGTATCAGAACATAATCGTAGTTCCCTTGTCTGGATCTCCAAGTACCATGAGGAGAAAACCATCATGCTTAAAACCATGTGAAAAATCATGGGTAGGTCTGCCCACCATCTCTAGGTCTGCATAAAATTTCATTTCTGGGGAGCTGCCCCGAATCTCATTTATTGGGGCTATTTCCCCCCAGCAAACACCCTTGATAGGGGGCCTTCTCTCCTTGTTGTTTCCAACGCAACGGACAACATGTGATGCTAGATGTGGAAATAATATAACACACACCCAAAACTATGATTAATATTACAATCCTTAGGATTAATATTATAAACTCTTGCATTAATATTATACACCCTAAGATTATAAAACTCTATATTAAACCCTATTATTAAACCCAATATTATAAACCATAATATTAAACCCCAAGTTTGTAATGTTTGCATTGCGACATTGAATATATTGCAATGTAATGTAACATTGTGACAATGATTGCTAGATTAATTGTCACATTGAGACAATCGTTGTTACAATGTGACGTTAGAAATAAGAGATTGTACAGATTATAAATCCAATCAATTAATATTATAAACCCAAGTTATTCAAAGGATTAATTATTATAAACCCAAGGGATTAATAAATCAAAGGTATTAATATTCTAAACCCAACAAATTAAAGAACCAAAGGGATTAATATTAAAACCTAATATTAATATTATAAACCTGAGAGATTATGAACATAGGGGATTAATATTAACCCCTATTATGAATATTATAGGTCGAGGAAATTATGTACCCTAGGATTAAAATTATAAACCCTAATATTAGTATATCAAACCTAAGATTAATATTATAAACTATAATATATTATTATGCATATTAAGGATTAATATTACAAATACAATATATTATTGATATTATAAATTCAAGGGATTAATAATATTATAAACTCAAGGGATTTATAAACCCAATGGATTAATATTATAAACCCTATAATTATAAACCTTAAGATTATAAGAACTAAACCCAATATTATAAAGCATAATAAACCCTAGACCCTAAACCCAATATTATAATTGAAAATATTAAACCCTAATTTATTCAATCTCGCAATGCGATATCGAATAAATTGTAATGTAATGTATCATTATGATGATGATTTTCACATTGCTTGTCACATTGCAATGATGCTTGTCACACTGCGATGTTCGATAGATTTTTGTACCATTCGAACATCACAATATTAAACCCCAATATTAAACAAAATATTATAAACCCTCAAATAATAATGCCCAACATTATAAATGCTAGGATTAATATTATAAACCCAATGATAACTATTATAAACCATAGAATTAATATTGTAAACCATTTCATTAATATTATAAACCCTAAGATTATAAAACCAAATGTTAAGCCTTATTATTAAACTCAATATTATAAACCTAAATATTAAAAACCCAACATTTAAAAGCCTCATACTAAATGTAATAATATAAACCCAATATTGAAAATTCTAATATTATAAACCTTATATTAAACCCTTATGTTATAAACCCAACATTAAACACACGATTAGAAACTTCATTATTAGAAATCCTAATAATATAAATCGTAATATTAAACCCCAATTTTGTAATGTCGCATTGTGACGTTGAATAAATTGCAATATAATATAATGTTGCAACAATCATTGTTAGATTCATTGTCGCACTACAACAATGTTTGTCACAATGAGACATTGAGCACATTTTTATAGCATTCCAACATCGTGATATTAAAACATAATATTATAAATCCTAACATCCTAAAACACTATATTATATACCCTAACATCATAAAACACTATATTATAAACCCTAATAATAATATTATAAACCTTAAGGTTATAAACTTTAAGTGTAATATATTAAATCCTAAGTATAATAGATGAAAACCTAGGATTATAAACCCTAAGATTAATATTGTAAACCCTTTGTATTAATATTATAAAATATATTAATGAACAAAATTATCAACCAATATATTATTAATGTTCATATTGATTGATCATAGTTGACCTGTGGTCAACTATTCTTGACCATCATTGAGCATGGTTGGCGATGGTTAGTCATGGTTGGCTATGATTGATCATGGTTTTCCATTATGGTAAACCATTATCAATGACCATTAATAATAAATTTATATTTATATTTCATAATTATAAAATTGAATATATCTTCATATAAATAAAAAATTAATACTAATATTATAGTATTTATATATTATTATAAGTATAAAATATTAATATATTAACAACTATAATTATTAAAATATTAAGAACTATATAGGGTGATTAAAAAGAAATTATATATATATATATATATTTTACAAACCCTAACATTATGATTAGAATGTTTGACCATAGTTAGCAATGATTAAGAATGGTCCATCATTATTAATCATGATTGATTTTGGTTGGGCATGCTTGACCATGTCAAAACGTAATATTAAATGCACTATTATAAACACTAATATTTAAAAAAAAAAATTTATCAACCCTAATATTACAAACCGTATATATTAAATCCTCATATTATAAACCATTAATACTATAAATCTTTAATATAAACCCTATATATTAGATATTGATTATAGAATTTGAATTTGTTTGATTATCTTAACTAATATTGTACAGCATGTTTGATTATCATGTTTGATTATAATATTAATAGGTAATAATGATGGACAAGTTTTTGTATCATTCCAAAATCACCATATTAAAACCTAATATTAAACTAAATACTATAAACTTTAGCATCATAAAACCCAAGGTTAGAAACCCTCAAATTAATATATTAAAATATTATAAACCCTCACACTAATATATTAATGATTATGACTCCCCAATATGGTTAACGGTTGTTAATATATTAAAATTTATATTTCCAACTACATTATATTAATATATTTGCAAAAACATATATTAATATTATAAATAAATAATACTAATATTATTATAAGTATAAATTATTAATACATTAATAATTATATATATGGTTAATAAATTATTATTATTGTTAATCATATATATATATATATATATATATATCATAATATTATGATTATAATGGTTAAGCATCGTTGAGCATATTCAAATAGGTTTTATCATGGTGGACAATGGTTCACAATGGTTGATAGCAATTGGCCATGATTGGCTATGATTGACCATGATTAATAATGGTTTACTATGATTGATTATAGTTTACCATGATTGATCACCGTTGATTTTGGTTGACAATCCTTCACTACGTCAAAACCTAATATTAAACCCAATATTATAAATCCAAATATTAAATAAAATTTTATAAACCAATATTATAAACCCTATTATTACATACCATATATATTAAATCCAATTTTTATAAATCCTATATTATAAACCATTAATATCATAAATCTAATATAAAATCAAATATTATAAACCCAATATTTTAAACCATAATGTTATAAACCCTATATATTAAATGTAAATGTGGTTGACCACATTTTGCAATGTCACATTGCAATATTGATTCTCACCTTGTGACGATAGTTGTCATGTTGCAACGTTTAAAATAAATAGAAACTATGTTAGAGAAATCATATATATCAAACCATATATTAAAAGCTTAATATTATAAACCATAATATTAAACCATATATGATAAAGCCAATATTAAAAACTCAAATATTAAACCCAATACAAACTCCTGATATTTTAAACCCTATTATTGAACTCTAATATTTTAAACCGTATATATTAAACATTAACTATAAGTGTTGACTTTTTTTAATATGTTTGAATAATGTGATTCACTCTTAATATTAGTTAATAATATGAATAGGCGATTATGTTTGATCAAAGTTGAAGAGTGTTGACTCTCAAACATAATTAAACAATGTGTGACATACTTAACCTCATTAGCAATGATAGTTGAATAATTTTGTAATGCCACATTGCGACATTGGATAAAAAATAATGTAATGTAACATTGTAACAATGCTTGCTCCATTGTGACAATGTTCATTACAATGCAATGTTGGATAGGTTTATGCACCATTCCAATGGCACCAATAATTTTGTTTTTAATATTAATCAATAATATTAATGCGCTTTATTATCTAACATGGCTAGACATAGTTGAACATAGTCAACCACATAAGTAAATGTGGTTGACCAGACTTTATAATCTCACATTGCAATGTTGGATGTCGCATTTCCACCATGCTTATCAAGTTGCAGTTTTGTATAGATAATAACTATATTTTGACTATGAATAGCTATTTTGACTATGGTTGACCATAATTGACTATAGTTGTCCATGTTCATAATGTTTAAACATCATTTACAATGTTTTTATTATGAATGAATATGGTTAACAATTGTATGACTATAGTTGACCATGGTTTGACTACGGTTGATCATGATTGACTATGGTTCAAAATTGTTTGAATATGTTCATCCACAATTGAATATTATTGACTATAGGTGACCATGGTTTGAATTAAATTTGTGTTTGGTGTGTAATATATTCTTTCCACGGCTAGTCACGTCAAGGGAGAACCCCGGCATGTTCCTGTACAACTGTTCAGTTGCTCGCAGAATAGCCTCAACCAAAAATGGTGAAAGGACAGTGCGCGAAAAGAGAGGGTAAGGATAAATGAAAGTTTAAAGTGGGGCCGAGCAAGAGGGGAATGAAGTCTGTGAAGGAAATAATGCAGAACCTTTTCCACACCTATGGAGTGCGAACACCTGGTCACGTGAATCCTTGATTTCGAGATGGGAACAAGATCTAAAAACAAAAGTGGAGGAATACATCTCTGCTGAGGAGATGGAGCTGCTAATAGATCCGAGGAACACTAGGGGCAAGCTATCATTATTTAAATAGTCCATCCATATATATTGGACAATGAAGTTCGTAATGGCCAAAGTCATTTTCAATGTCCAAGAAATAGGCGGAGATCCGAAGGCAGTCTCTATTCTAGCATAAATGTGCAGGGATATCCAAAAAATCCATCTCGAGCAACACCATCAGAATGTTCTCCTTGGTTAAATGGAACGACAACTTCAAATCATGAACCAAGTTGACATGCCCCCGTCAAGTTTCAAGGACCTGAGGACCATTGAATCATCATATGACTAAGTTTCATGGTTCCTTGTTTTCTTTTTGATATGAAAAATGCGAATAGAATTTAATTTCTTTTTAAGGGATTAGATATGGTAGATAATAGACCTGTTAAGGTAGCTAGAGACAAATCTAAACTTTTTCAATTTTTTTTTGGCTTATAACTCTTTGAGGTGGCCAAAAGACTTGGTTTACTATGGAAAAGTTGAAGCCATCAAATAAATATTTTGATTGTAACCTGCTATTTTTATTCGATGAATGAATATGGAAATACTACTAAATTTACAAAAATAAAATAAAAAAACATATATTACCACTTAATAATCACTAGTTTTCACTTATTTCACCACATACTTACACACCACACAATAAAAATACGTATGGTATCAATAGTCAAGTGTTGCAAAACATATTAGAAATCCAAGCAGAAACCCATATCTTGAACGTCATATAACACTAATGACATTAGGGTCAAATCCACCTGTCAATGGTTAACCAGGGAACAAATAGAGATGTTATTTTCATCTTTCTCTATCTCCTCACATGGTTGGTATTCTCTTCGTGACACTTGGATTATGGATTGACATATGAGAATATCCACATCCAGTTGTAGGATCTTCCTTGAGGAATTCCCTTTGGTTGAATACCCAATGACTAATTTTTATTGCATCCATAATGATTGACCTGAGTAGAATATCCACATCACTATAATTCGTGCCCTGCAATGACAGCAGTTGAAGTGAGCGTCACTATTTCCCTACAACGTCATTTGAAATTGGAATATCATAGATTTTTCATCCCAATTTCTTTTGAAGGATTAAATTCATTCATAGAAGAGACACCAATGGATCAAGTAGCAACAAAAAATCATCAGACCGTGATATAAAAAAAAAGAGAGATCATTCAAATCCATTACCACCGAAATCTCCATGTTGATCATAGGACACCCACAATTACTACTATTCAATGACATCATGATTGAGATGGGAAAATCTAGAAAGTATGAGTACTCCACACAACAACAATGTTTTCAAAATCTCTACAATAATTTCCCTCCACGTTCTTCACATGCAAAAACAAGGCACAATGTTCCTCCGCGCAATCCATGTTAATTTGCGAATAGGTCTGTAATGTGAAGCATATTGCTTTTGTTCTCATGGTTGCTATGTAAAACCTTTAGAGTATATTCGAGGGGAATCTCTGCGTCTCAAATAGGGTATCCACGCAATCATCATCTGTGAGGTCGACAACAACATAAACCTCGTACCTTTATGCAAGAATTCATTAGACATTTCTAGATGATATAGAAGAAACAACACTCCCCATTGTGAATCGAAGTTCAGTAGCAACACTCCCCATCATGAATCGTTGTTCAGTAGCAACACTCCCCATTTTCGATCACAGTATGGGAGAAACCAGGACCTTGAAAATTCTTCTTTGCTCATATTTATCTACAATTCAGACATAAACCAAATATCCCAAACAAAAAACTCGCACATCTACAGTAAGGGAGTCACATTTCTCTCATATTACTTGGTCTTCCCATAAGAGATTTAAACCTAGAGCTACTAGCTTTAATACCACTCAAAAAAATATTCCGTATATTGAATCTCAAATATAATATATTTATATAGTTGGAATCAGATCTAACTAATTCCAAACTTGAAATTGTGGTTGAGAAAATATCTCAACAATCTCCAACAAACACAAAAAAACAAACAAAGGAAATCTACTAATGTATGCATTAATCCTAACATAAAGTAGGTTGAAGATGAAATTTATGCTGTAAGTAATTATCAGTTTTAAATTATACATTGACACCATTGTAATTGAATAAATTCATATAATCTCATTACTAGTGTAAAGAGATAAAATAAACTGCTAAGAAATGTTGATAGTCACCAAAATATTTAAATTTTATAAATTTCACATTACCAATATTAAAAATGTCATAAAAAATAACTAAATTATAATTTATCTAATCTATGGATCACAAAAGTCTTAGATCTAACATTATTACCCTACATAGAAGGGATATGTTTAACATTATTACCCTACACAGAAGGGACGTGTCTGATAAGGTGCATCATTTTGAACGTGCTCATTTGAAAATGGCTAAGAAAAAAATATGATCTTACATTTCTCAAATGATGTAGGGATGCATCGTTGATTCTAGTAGACCAAATCTTGAAGCTGTGATTAATCCGGAAAGACATTTATCTAATCTATGGATCACAAAAGTCTCAGAACTAACATCAGTCGTATTATCAATTTTAATTTTTTCTTTTGTTTTGTTTTTTTCCTATTTTTACTTCAAAATTACAATAAAAATTCATTTATTTTGACCAATAAAGTAATAGAAAAATAAAATGTTAATATACCATAAAAATAAAAATCAAATTACCTAATGTTAGAAAATAGCTAAACATGTATAATTAAAAACATATATTCATATCATCAGCACATAATAAACCCGTACCATCCCATATATATTAGCTATTAATATTGTGCAACTAATAATAGGTCAAATAAATATATATCATATACTATGCTAACAATAAGTGTGACGTGGCAACTTCATCCTTCCCAAAAAGTTCAAAAAACATAATGAATAACCAAATTTAATATGATCACATACCTAATTTATTTTGTTAGTGCAAAAGTTGTGAAACACCACCACGAGTCTAACATTTATCACAATATTACATTGACCACCACTAAGTCAGATAACGAAAAGTTCATAATTGTTTCTCTTGTATAGCATATGTAACATTTAGGTATATATATCAAGCCATACAAATTGAAGTGACTTGAAGAATCTTTGATATTATGATTTCGAGCACCTATCTTATCTCTATGTTGTTCCAACACTATTCTTCTCTCTATGTAATTTTTTTGTATTATTTTTCATATAAATGATAAGTGAAGCAACCAAATAAGTAATAGCTAAGTAACCTTTTGGGATAATTGCATGAACTTTATTTTATGGCCTTCCTTTGATCATGTGGTGAAGGTACCTGTAGTACAAGGGTTGATGTACCACTATAGGTAAGTGCTATAAGAGTTATCAAGGTAAGTGATATAAGAGTTGTCAAACTATTTTTAGTAGCAATAAAATGATATATAAAGAAAACTATGTAATAATGATGGTGCAATTGGTGGTCGATTCTAATTAGAGAATAAAAAATTAGAAATATTTTAGCTAAAAAATATAACATATTGTAGCTTCATAAACAATGTCATATTATTCATAATGACTTATTCTTGATCATTGGAAATTGAATCACTAGAATTACCCACATAGTGTTCAATTAGGTCATTTTCCAAGCATGGATTAGAAGTTCTATGCTAATGTTCATCATAGATGTTGGAGATGCTTTCTATGAAGAGATTGGGAAACAATGTCAAAATAAAATAATATCTAGCATCTTAAGCTTCAATTGCCTTGTGTATTACAATTGTGTAAACCAGGTTCTTTTATGACTTTATGTCTTTAAAGAGTACCTATATTGTTCTGGCTATAAAGCTAAAACCAAAAGTGAGGGAATTCAACGAAAATTGCAATCTCACTACATAAAACTGGTTTTAAAGATAGAAAATATATTTTTATACTCTCGTTACACATTTTGTTTTCTTTCCTTGTTTTTAAAAATTAGTTTATCACCCAAAAAAAAAAAAAAAAAATTGGAGTCCTTTAGATTTAAAAATTAGTTATGTCATTTTATAGAGTGTGGAAGTTAAGGAAGCTCAAAAACACAACAAATCCTAAAAAAAATATGAATCCTTGTAGTTGCATACAAACACTTCAAAACAATTGATCAATAATATAGTAGATAAATGAAATTCAATAATTCAAAAAATAAATTATATATTTTTCTAATGTAAAACAATGTAATAAATTTATAGTCAAAAAAATTAATTAATACAAAATCAACAATAAATCAATTACTATAATCTGGTTATCACTAAAAGAATATATATATATATATATAATCCCTAACATTTATAATTTAAGATGCAAAATCCCTCTCGGGATTAGCATCATGATTGAAAGAGCCCTTGGCAAGGCTGAAGGGTGGCCACCGCCCACACTTCCCATGTGGGATAGATTAAGTGGGATGACATATGGTACAGGGGTGATTGATGTTGCAAGGATGAGTTGTATAACTCTTAAATTCTAAGTGGAGGAGGAGGTTAACCTCTTGAGTGCACCTGTCCTACTCTGGTGTGAGGCCCAAACTGTAATTTCCAAGCGTTTGGCTCATACAGGAATTCTGGCTCGAGTGAGTTCACGCTACTGTGTTATGGATGGTCCCATGTCTCTCTGCTTAATGGCATTGGTAACGAGGTATGTTTCCTTTTCTAAACCTTTTCCTCAACGACTGTGGTCTATTTAGTTTGCTCTTCGCTACAATGGAAATAGCGTTGTCAATAATTGGCACGATGGATGGCTCAATAATGGGTGTTTGGATAAAGGGAAAGACTCTGTAGTTTCTATAGTTTCTGTGTGTGATAGAAATACCACTCTCGGTAATTGGAATGTTGGGTAGTGCATCTGGAAAATTGGAAAGTTTCTGTAGTTTATGTATTTTTGTGTGTGTTGTTTCTATGTATGTATTTGTTCTCTTTGGCATACTAGTGTCTAGAATGGGTATGTATATTCGATGTTGGGTCCATTGTTGCATAGAAAACATATGTTTTGATGATAGTGAGGGATATTTGCTAGTTATGTCCATTCTGATCAAAGCAACGAAATTTCCCTTCTTGTATTTGGTTTTTATTGTTTATGAGGTGGCATGCAAAGGTCTAAGGCTCGAGGACTCGGTCTCTGTTATTTGGCTTCTACATTGGAAAAAATCACTTTTCCTCTTTATGTTTTATGGTCATCTTGAGCACATAATGTTGAGAAGTGGTTTACAATGGTGTTGGAGGCCTCCATGGATGAATTTTGGTTTTTGGACCTAGCTTCTACCTAACAATATCTTTCTTTTGCATATTTTTAATGTATTTGTCTTAGGTTCTTCTAATCAATGTTTTCTCTGTGGTTGTGGGTTCAACGACCGTAATTGGTCCTCAACCTTAATTTTTCGTTGACCTGCTGAGAGTCTGGTCATTTTCCATTAGGGGAATTTTGAGGTCTAAAATGGGCCTCCAAAGGAAATTATAAAATAATAATTGAAATAATAAAATAAATTTAGATTACATCATCAAATTTTAGAGGGAAAAAAGAAAAAACTACTTTTTCAACTAATATTTTCAACTTATCACCCTATGCGTTTACTCAAATTTCAAGTGGAAACACTCATTGGATGCAGAATTTGATTCCTCATCCAAATAGTAACCTTTTTGCATACTTTCTATGGACCTTGCTACACGAAAAATGATAAACACATGAAACATGATTTCAGTCACGATTTTTCATGTATTTCGCATTTTTCATGTAGAAGGTTCCATCAAAAGTATGCAACATGGGTACTCCTTGGATGAGTAATTAAATTTTGCATCAAACGAGTACATCCACTCAAAATTTGAGTAAAAACTTATGGATTTGAGTTGAAAATTGATGAAGTAGTTTTATTATTTTATTATTTTTTAATATTTTTACTTTTATATCCCAAAAAAGGTGAATCATACCCCATGGCTGACATCATCATCCATAATCCTATTGGTTTTTATAAAAAAAAATTTGGTTGTACATTTTTCTTAGGAGGTCCATTTTAGACCTCAAAATTTCCCTAATGCACAACAAGTCAAATGGTTCGCATATCCCCTAGTGCTAGCATGTCTAGTAATGGAGGTTAGGATTGGGGCAGGAAGAATGGCACCCAGGGCGACAGATTCTCCTTGTCATCTCAGTTGCCATGGAAAAGTTTTCGAAGGACGTATTCGCAGGTAATACAGGGAGGGATTCAGGCATACAATTTTAGTACTCCAGCCCAAGTCAAATAGTTAATTTTGTCATGCGAATTTGAGCTCAACCAACGAGCTAAAATTTAATTGCATGTGGAGGATTGGTTAATTCTCACCCTGAATCTGAGTCATATCCGTGGTCGCACCACCCAGTACAAACAAACAAGACATCTCTTTTGGCTTATGAAGAATTTTATGGCTAAATCCATTATGAATATTTCAGTTATTTATAGTAAATCGGACCCTAGTCTTTAGCACATTAAAAAGGAATTTCAACTGATTCAATTTAAAATTCAACAATAGAATATCCGCCTTCGTTGTATTGAAAAGCACATCCCATTCTTCCCTTGGTAGGAATTACCTAGATCCAGTGAAAAGGACCCCACCCCTGTGGAGTCCTCTCATGATGAATAATGTTTAGTTTTACTATGGTTTTTGGTTAATTGTATGTTGTATATGTCAGATAGTAAAAACTATTGTAGTCATGTATATGTAGGTGAAAACTCGTTTTTAGACATTCAAGCCTATAAGGCCATGTTTGACAGAATTAAAGCTCTTAGATTTTAGATGGCTTATAATGCATTTCGACGGCCAACAGACCTAGTTTCTCAATGGGAAGGTTGAGGCCACCAAATGTCTTTCATGGTTGTAACCTGCTTTGAAAATGAATGAATGAAGACGACCTACTAATCTTAAAAAAAAAACATTTATAATTTAAAATTACTTTTAACACTTTGGACGCTCACGCTACATGGCTCATACCTACTTCTCAAGTAGTCCTCACCTATAGACAAACCTCTGATTGTCTTGGGTATATTATTGATAAAGTTAGTCTATCATTAACATCAAACCAAGTTTTTCAATGACTCACCCCCTCCGACCAAAATATACTCTAGTTTTCCTGACAATAGTAAGTTCAACATTACGTGGCGCACACCGATATTTTCTCTCAGCTTCCAATTCAGTCTGAGGCACTCGTTTTTCATGCATTATTCTTTATTAAATATGCAATATTTTTATATAAGACACCACTATCCCTTCCCTTCCATAGTATCAGCTCCATCTAATATTTGTGTTGGTGTACAAGTCATTATTTCACTGTGATCGAGTTAAAATCAAAATAATGTTTTTGTTTTAGAAAAATGGTACCTCATCAGCACAACTATCATAAAAAATATCATGAGCGACCACCATAGTGAATGCCATCACTATTAGGAGAAATTTAGAAGGTCAAATATTGATTACGATGGTGAACCAATGATCCACAAAGGTGATCGGTATGGCCATGAAGGAACAAAATCATCATAAACATTTCGAAACAGTAGCACAAATGGTGCACTTCTTGGAAGAATTAGCATAAATTCTTCTTGACTAGAAATGAAGCATTGATTAGGATCAAAGTGTCCCTATAATGAGACCTTTTTAGGTAAACATGTAAAATCTCTCTTAACCCCGTGTACACCCCTTAACCAAAAAGAAACATATTATATGGAAAAGAGAAAGAAAGGAGGGTTCAATATGACCCTCCAAAGACAAATTTCTTTATTTCAAGCTAAGTAGTATATTGAATAAACCTAGGTTATTCCAAGAACTTTGTAAGAAAAAAAATCAACTTGAGCTTCAATAAAACCATATTCTAAGCTTTGAACTCCATGTTGGATCAATTGGCCAATCAAGTACATATGGATCTAAATATGTTTCATCCTTTCATGCTCCATAAAATTTCTAGAAATATGTATTGCATTTTGATTATCTCACCATAGAATAGTAAGTTGATTATGTTGAATGAACTCAGTCAATAATTGTCACATCCAAAGAACTTATTAACCTCTGAGAACTGCAACTTGATAGTCATATTATATCATAGATAATGCAATTTATAACTATTTTTACAGGACAAACCTATAGTGGTAGAACCAATACAACAAAAAACAAGAGGTGGACTTCTGGCATCTATTGATTGAGTTCTTTCAGAAACCTTGAAACCCATAAGCTCGTGATAACTGAAAATATATTGAATGTCAATATATGAAGTCCATTGAATACATCTCAAAATATACTTTCTTTCTTTTCAATGACTCTGATAACGAGGAAATTAAAAAATGATCCCTACTACATAAGCAATGCTAGATCCAATGTGAGTCAAATATATTAGACTGTCAACTAGCTATTGATACAATGTAGGATCCACCTATCGTGAGGTACAACTGGTGGCAAGTATAATACTTGGTTGAAAAGAAGTAGGAACAATATTACAACTAGCCATGTGAAAGAACTAAATTAAATCAAGTTCATATTTTTGTTGGAAGATGGACATCCCTTCTCAAGTCTGATGAAATAACAATCCAAGAAATTAATGTAGTAGAAAAAGATTAGTTAGCGAAAAGTATACCATCAAGGCTTCTTTAAGCCTTATAAATCATGGATGAAGAACTCCCTATGGCCAAATAATCCATTTATAGAAATAGAATCCAAATATATATGAGACCTAACTTTAAAAGTAAACAAAAAAATCAAAATGACAATTGTTTGACCTTAAGAAATTTAATTTGTTTCCATCTTCTCATGCCAAGCTCTAGGAGCATGTTTGATACAATACAAGGAAAATTAGATTCTACAAAAAGTTAAAGGATCCTACACAAAACCATAAGATTTCTCCATGTATATATACTAATGTAAGTCCACATGCAAAGATACACACTTTACATCCTTCGGGTAAACTAACCAATCTTGCGAGGAAACTATAGAAATCACAAGACATATAGAGTACATATAGTTGGAAATAGAGGAAATTTTTTTGGAATAATAAATCCCTTCAACATGTGAAAATCCCTTAGCCACAAGACATGCTTTATGTTTGTGAACATAGCCATTAGTAGCATATTTCGTTTTGTAGAACCACTTTCAATAGACCAAGTTCTGTCCCTTGGGAAGAGGAATAGCATCCCAAGTATTATTCATCATCAAAGAAGAATATGTGTTTGTCATGAAAGCTTCTAACTAGGATATTCAAACAACATCAAAAAACGATTGTCGATCTTCTGAATTTCATGATTCAAAGAAGAGATTCCTCTTGATTGTGACTAGTTTGAGCAAAAATAACTGAAATAATTTCCCTCATAGTCATGTTTGTCAGGATTCTTTATATTTTGAAGAATCCTCCTGAAGGTTTGGCATTAAATAAGTTGTTCCTGATTTGACTATTCATGTTTGCATGGTATTGTAGGTAGGTTTTATTCTAGATTGGGTCATTCAACCAAAATTTTCTCATCTTCTAGATCAAAAAAACCACCATAATGATTATAAGCATTATCAACAATAAAAGTTGAGGAATAAGGAGAAGAGAATCCTAGTTCACTGGTCTCATCAAAATTACAATATATTAGAAATAACACTTTCTTAGATGTAGGATAAAATACTTTATATGCCTTCATGTTCCTACAATATAAAACAAATATGAGTTTTTGACTTTCCTTTTCCATGGATTTGTGCTTTTGATCTGGAATCAATGCCCAATTCTCATTACCAAATTGCCTAAATGAAGACAAATTAGGCTTCTCGTGTGTTCAAGCTTCCACTAGAGTCATATGTTGAATTGCCTAAACAGGTGTCCTATTTTTAATAACTGGCACAATAATTTCTTCAGCCCAAAATGAAGGTTCCATGTTCTTAGACTAAGTCATGGAGTTTTTCATCTCCTTTAGTGTTTATTTATTCCTTTTAGCA
Organism: Pinus albicaulis; assembly: GCA_034641835.2. Lineage (NCBI taxonomy): Eukaryota > Viridiplantae > Streptophyta > Pinopsida > Pinales > Pinaceae > Pinus > Pinus albicaulis. The sequence goes on from CM076570.1 coordinate 1,367,031,849, forward strand.
ACACCATTTTGTTGAGAATTGTAGGGAATAGAGTGTTGATGAATAATTCCTTCATCCCTGCTATAATTTTGAAACTACTTCTTAACATACTCCCCCCAATTATCAGTGAATAGCTTCTTTATGCCGCATGATACTATTTTCCCAAAAAAAAAAAAAAATATCTTCAATGTTGCAAATACTTCACTCTTTTAATTGAGGAAGTACACCCAAGAGTGTCTTGAGAAATCATCAATAAAGGTTAGTGCTTAATTTACATGATCTTGGGTCTCAGTTAGAATCGTAGAATATCTAACGCTACAAATCCAAGAATATTAACAAGAAATTATTTTCATGGTGGAAAATATAAAACATTAAATCACACATACAAGTATAGACATTTTTTTACAAAATATTATACAACAATGTACAACAACAATCCAATCTCCGTTATATTAAACCAACTAAATAATACAACAATATTAGGGCTCGATTACAAGGTATACAATATATAATGAAAGTCTCGTTGCAGTCTTTATGTCCTATCTCGTCCTGTCAGTACTTCGCTCCATATCTACTCTCTAGCTTCCCCTTACTCCATCAAAGGAAAACACATAGAGCCTCCAAGAGGTTTTCCTCCTATAACTGTTTGAAGTCACTTATGCCTCAATGAACATGAGATGATCCAATATTATCTTCTATGTTGGCCAACACTTGAGCTCTAAAATTCCAAACTAATAGACTCTTTCGTCTACTAAATAGATACACATTACGCACCAAACTTCACCCAATGCACAACTATCATATTCCTTATTGTCATGCTAATATAGGGCTACTTTTGACTATCAACACATTCCCCTCCAACAAACCAATGATGCCAAAAAAAATCACTATGAAACCTTCTCCTTGTTGATGTTTCCAATCACCCAATTCAACCTCAATAATTTCCTCCCACAGGCTACATAAAATCTAACCCAAAACTGATCCACAAATATAAGGATATAACAACTAAGAATCATAGATAAAACACATACCTTCACTTCATGGACTATTGTAACTATTGAAGGTCTAGTTAGGGCATGCACAATCCACGTTATCCCGACAAAACACCCTGCACAGTCCTCCAAAATATGTGTTTTAACTTCCCTTCCTTGCTTCCTGCCCACGTTGTCACTGTTACATGGTTATGTTCTAGCAATATTCCTTACGTCCCCCTTGAACTACCCTAAAAACTATGTGTTACCTCTATGATTACCATAGATTCTATGGCCTATTAAATCCAAGGAGGAATAATCCTAAGAAAAAATCCCAAGAGTGAAAAATTGTTTCTCTTTAATATAGCCTACCTGTAGATTTGATTGCACCTTCAAAATAGTCACAAGAAGCTTCCAACAAGCCTCCTTCCCTTCGTTAAAGAAGCCACTAGCCTGCAACCACCACAAAAATTTCTTTCTCCCTTAATGTGAGCTTCTTCTCTCCTTTTGTGTTTCCTTTGTGTTGCTCACTTTGGATGTGTACAAATGAAAATCATTCACCTCTTATTTATACCAAAAAACGAGGGCTCAATTATTTAGTGAAGGGACATGCTTTTTTCTAATTTCACTTCAAGCCTACATTACTTGAACACCAAAAAAATCCATTGTAAATTTAAAAAATTCATATCTCATCAACCACATCTCAGAATTCAATGATTCTCAAAGCGTAGAATTTTCCTCACTATCCTCTATCATCTCCATCCATCACATGTCAAAATGCCTCATGGTTCTGTCCCAAGCATCGATGGGTTAAAAAACCCAACCTTGGGTTACAAGCCCACACGTGACTCTTGTGGTGCTCCCACCTCCAAACTGTGAACCCTGGGGATTGAAGTACCTCTTAAGCTACTAAAAAAGGAACAATCTGTTTTATAGACGAAGGTAATTCCGAGACTATGAAGTAATTCATCATCATCATCACTACTCACAACACTCTCCCAACTCCTGGTGCTCGTTACTGCAACAATCCTTGTAGTATGAGCAACGTCTCTCTTGGAAGTGTCGATATCACTAGAAGCATCCTATTCTTCTTATTCTCATGGAATGTTTTCCACTTTCTCCATGATTCCTTCCTGGAAGTTGTAAGAGGACCCTTCCTCCCCACAAACCACACGCTCTTCTTGGGTTGCAAAGTCTCCTAAATTTACAAGCTCTTGCTAGAAATTAACTCCCTATGAGCCTCTATAACCTTGACCTTCTTGTTAAGTCCCTATATTATTAGTGTAGTCCCTTATTGTTGTTAGTGTAGCCCCCTTATTGTTATTGTTGTACCCCTGTAATTAAAGGAGGTTTCCCCCTTGAAGTGTCTTATTTCTAAGGCGTTGATCTCTCTTTTCTTCTATTTTTGGAGTTGGTTTCATAACATTTGGTATCAAAGCTTTGGATTGTAGGATTTCATTGCACCAAACAGGTCATCATGGAATTTGCGCTACAACGTTTTGTCTACGAAGGTTCAGAATCTGAAATGTTTACCACAATAATCCGAAATCCTTAGAAATTTGTGTAAATATTTCAAATCTTGGTTTGCAATATTTTCAAAGATATGATCTATGGAAGTTAGGGTTTTTGGAGGCTCCCGAATTTCATCTAAAATATGTGACCTTAGGGAAATCACCATAACTCTCTCTCTAAGAATCAGATTGGAATTTTCTAAAAAATTGTCGAAATTACACGGACTATAGTTTCGTGTGTATCAATTTCTGAGCCGAAGGAGGAAACAGTAACACATGGCATGTCGTACAAGTTCGATCTACTGAACTAGACCATAATTAGGTCATTGTGGGAGATTGGCCATAACATTTCCTTGAAGCATCCAAATTAGGTTAGACCTATGAAATTCGAAAGAAGATTCAAAGGTCTACTACAAGACCGAATTTCAGATATTGAAGATCCTAAATCACAGAGATAATTGAGTTTCAATATCGAGATTTTAAAAAGCAAGAAAACAGTGTGTATTTTGTTTTCAAATTGCATAAGTATTATTTTCAAAATTAGTTTGAAGCGATTCCAAGGGCATATTGAAGCATATATATAAGTATTACGTTATAAAATTCTCCCTAAATATAATTCAACAACAATTAAGCCCTCACAATACTCTACTATGACTCATGAAGATGAAGAAGTGCAACATGATATATCAAAATTATAAGAGCAAGTGCACCAAATTTCGGTCTCGCAAAAAGAAACAAAAAATGAAATGAAAGTTTTGAAAAAAGGAAACTAATATGAATGGTTTGAAGGAGGGCATGGAAGCTCATATGCATGGTTTGAAGAAAGACATGGAAGCTAATAGGGATCATTTGAAGAAAGACATGGAAGCTAAGATGGATGGTTTGAATAATGGCATGGAAGACATGGATGAAAAAATGGAAGCTTTGAAGGAAGACATGGAAATTTTGAAGGAAGGTTTGACAAAATTGACTTAAGAAATGACTCCTAATGGCAAAAAGATAGTAGAGGAAACTCGTGATGAGAAAAAAATAAATGTTAATCTTGATTTCATAAACTCGAATATTGGATGGAAGAACCACCATATTCCAAAGATCGATATGAAGAAGTTTGATGGAAAGGATCCTGTAACATGGATACTACAAATGGAGCAATGTTTTGATCTCAATAATGTGAAAAACACACTAAAGGTACACATTGCAACTTTATATTTAGAAAAAAATACATTTCTATGGTATCGATGGCTTTTCTATCGTAAAAAAATTGTCACTTGGTCAATTTTTACGAAGGAAATGATAGCACATTATGAGGATATAAAGAGCAACACCTTCTTTAGCCAATTGGTAAATCTCAAACAAAGTGGTTTAGTGGTGGAGCACATTTATGACTTCCAAAAATTGAATATAAGGGTAATTGATATTCCAGAGGAACACATGATTGATGTCTTCATATGGACTTGAAAGGATAACATCGAACATGAGGTTCGCCTTTGGGAACCTGATTCATTGGAGAAGGCATTCAGGTTGGCAAGAAAAAATGAATATAAAATTACAGTGATAAGGAAGCCTACCACTCACAACTATAAATATGGAAATGTTGCTACTCCTATACTACCACAACCTACAAGGTTGACACCACAACAATTGTAAGAAAAAAGAGAAAAAGGGTTTTGCTATAGTGCTGAGAGAAAATACGCTAAAGGTCATAAGTGTGTTGAGAAGAAATTATTTTACATAGATTGTGAAGAGGAGGAAGAAAATGAACAAGAAACTTCAAAAGAAAAGGATATACACCAGGAACCAACCCTAGAGAAAGAAGAAATAAGTCTAACCATATCGTGTAATGAAATAGTAGGAATTACCACTCCTCAGACTCTCAAGATAGAAGGAAATATGAAGAATAAAAATGTAATAGTGTTTATTGTTTCAGGTAGTACCCATAATTTTATTCATTGTAAGGTGGCCAAGGAATTAAATTGCTTCATATACCCAGCACCAGAATTTTAAATGATGGTTGCCAATGGAGGAACTATAAATTGTTATGGAAAATGCCATAATATCAAGATAACCATGGGGGAATATGTATTTAATAGTCCAATGCTTTCAATTCCAATAGGAGGTGTTGATTTTGTACTAGGATTAAAATGGCTACAATCTTTGGGGACGGTAGATTTTAATTTTCAAGAACTTTTCTTGAATAATTTTCCAGAAGGACAGGAAGTCAAATTACGGGTTATCGCAGGGAAGATGGGAAAGATAATAATCTCTAATGTCATGATAAAGCTTATGAATAAATAACAACCAGGCGTAATTTCACAATTATGCTCACTAGAAGTTCCAACTTCAAAATCATCTATTTCTCCATATCTCCAAAAAGTCTTGGACAACCATTCCATGGTGTTTGAAACTCCCAAAGGACTTCCACCTATTTGTGATCATGATCATGCTATTCGTTTGATTCCAGGAAGTGTTCCTCCAAAAATCAGGCCTTACATATATCCTTATGTCCGAAAGAGAGAAATTGAACGTATGATTGCAGAAATTTTAGAGGCTGGTATAAGTCAACATAGACAAAGTTCTTTCTCTGCTCGAGTAGTATTGGTGCACAAGAAGAATGTATCATGGTGCATGTGTCTGTATTATAGGGGGCTCAATAAGCTCACTATTAAAGGTAAATTTCCCATTCCTATGATTGATGAATTATTTAACGAATTATATGGAGAAATTTATTTTACCAAGTTGGATCTTCATTCAGGATACCATCAAATTAGAATGAAGACTGAAGATATTCCGAAAACAACATTTCGAACTCACGAGGGTCATTATGAATTTCTGGTCATGCCTTTTGGCCTTACCAATGTACCTTCTACATTTCAAGGGTTGATGAATTCCATTTTTCAAACCCTTCCTTAGAAAATTTGTGTTAGTATTTTTTGATGATATACTAATCTACATCAAGTCTTGGAAGGATCATGTTCAACATGTTGACAGGGTGCTCAAACTATTGGAGGAGAAACAATTATATGCAAAAATCTCCAAATGTTTCTTTGGAGTACAAGAAGTGGAATATCTGGGTCATACTGTATCTCATGAGGGTGTTAAGGTAGACCCTAAAAAAATTAAAGCCATTAGGAATGGAAATTCCCCACAACCATAAAGCAGTTGTGAGGATTTATTGGGTTAACAATGTATTATCGCAAGTTTGTTAAGAATTATGGGAGAATAGTAGCACCTTTAACGGCATTATTGAAGAAATATTCATTTTCATGGAGTCTTGAAGCAACTAAGGCCTTTGAACAACTTAAATAGGAAATTTGTCTCGCACCTGTCTTAGCTACGCCAGACTTCACAAAAACCTTTATTGTGGAATGCGATGCCTCAGAAAATGGAATTGGTGATGTTTTAATGCAAGAAGGGAGACACATTGCTTTTGAAATTCATCCAATCAAAGGAAAGTATGTACATAAAGATATTTCTGAGAAGGAAATGTTGGAAATACTACATCCACTAACGAAATGGCGACCTTACCTAATGGGAAGACCTTTCAAGGTAAAAATTTATCATGATAGTCTTAAACACGTTTTGGAACAAAGACTGTCTTCAGAAGAGCAAAAAAAATGCGTCACAAAGATGTTGAGTTATGACTTTGAAATCATCTACAAAAAAGGGAAGATAAATGTTGTTGCAAATGCACTCTCAAGAAAGGATGAAGAGGTGGAAGCATTTCTTTGTGCCATTTCTATTATCCAACTGAAGGAAGGGATGAATGGAAGAAGGACGAAGAAGCGTGGACACTCATTCAAGAGTTGCAGCAAGATCCTAGTACATCTGATACATTTAGTTGGAAAAATGATTGCTTATGGTACAAATATCGCTTATTTATTTTTAATAATTCGCCACAAAAACAAAATAATCTTTTGGAATTGCACACTTCTCCTTTACAAGGACACTCAGGATTTTTAAAAACTTACCATAGGGTGAAGAAATAATTTTTTTTGGATGGCCTTAGATCTAATATTCAAAATTTTGTGGCGGAATGTTTGCTTTGCCATCAAAATAAAGTTGAGACAATTAAGACCCCAGGTCTTCTACAACCTTTATCCATTCGAAGTCAATGTTGGGAGGAGATTTCAATGGATTTTATCACAAGTTTACCTAATTCTAAAGGAAAGAGTGTAATCATGGTGGTAGTTGATAGACTTACCAAGTATGCACACTTTTTTGCATTATCTCATTCATTTAAAGCAATTACAGTTGCTACTAGTTTTATTGAAACAATTCAAAATCTACATGGAAACCCAAAGATTATATTAAGCAACAAAGATCACATTTTACTGAAATTTCTGGACGGAATTATTTTCTTGTTTGGGTACTCAACTAGCTCATAGCTCATCTTATCCTTAATCTGATGGTCAAACTGAGATAGTGAAAAAATTATTGGAAGGATATCTTCATTGTTTTGTATCTAATAAACAAACACAATGGGTCAAGTGGTTACCTTTGGCTAAATGGTGGTATAACACTTCCTTCCATACTGCAGCAAAAATTACCCCAATCATGGCACTTTATGGATATCATCCACCATCCATCACATCAACTTTAATATACAATTCTAAGGTTCAAGCAGTGGAAGATCACATCGAGCATCAAAAACAAGTTCTCCAACTCTTAAATGATAACCTAAATTTGGTACAAAAATCGAATGAAACAACAAGCCGATCAACATCATAGCGAGAGAAATTTTGATGTAGGAGACTGGGTATTTTTGCGGCTACAACCATACAAACAAATGTCCCTCAAGCAAGCTAAGAAGGATAATAAATTATCACCAAAGTAATATGGTCATTACAAGGTGTTGCAAAAGATTGGTACTATGGCATACAAATTGGAGCTCCTGCTTCTTTGCGAGTGTATCCAATTTTCCATGTTTCATTCTTAAAGAAGGTTATAGGTGACAAAATTCCAGTTTAAACAATATTGCTAGAACTTGATGAGGAAGGAAAAATCATATTAGAACCTGAAGTAGTCACATAAACAAGAACTTGACAGCTATGAAATCGATCAATTTCAAAGTATCTCATCAAGTGGAAGAACTTATCCACTGAAGATTCTACATAGGAGGATGAGAATTTTATATAGAAGCATCCAGAGCTACTTAAGTGTTGATGACAAGACTTTTTTTGAAGGAGAGGGGCATGTTAGGTCCCTATATTAATAGTGTAGTCCCTTATTGTTGTTAGTGTAGCCCCCTTATTGTTATTGTTGTACCCCTGTAACCTCGATATAGTTATTATTGTGCCCTTACATTATTATTGTTAGGTTGGCTAGGATTATATTGTGACCCCATGGACTCCTATATATAGAAAGGAGGTTTTTTCATTTGTATCATCCAAGAATTGTTCATTTATGTAATGTAAAGGAGGTTTCCCCCTCGAGGTGGATTATTACTAAGGCGTTGATCTCTCTTTTCTTCTATTTTTGTAGCTGGTTTCATAACATTTCTTCTCTGGAACCTGTAACTGCCCATCTGAAGCCTGCATCTGCAACTACTTCTCTAGAACCTACACCTTCTCCTATTTTTTATTCTTTCCACGATCCATAAGCTTACCCGTCAACCTGTATAAACTATGCTCTCTAACTCCAAGCATAATACCCCCGAAGCTAGAGGCTCTGGGTTTGAGTCTTGGTTTCCCATCTTGGAATATGACCTCAAACATCATCTTCTCGATCATCAAGACATATGTCACACTTTTTCTATGTTGTGGTACAAATAGTACATCATGGACTCACATCACCCATTTTGTCTCCATTTTTAATGGAACAATTATTGATCCTTGGATCTCCTTCTAACTGTTGTCACCCAAAACCATGTAAATATTTGAGTCCCATTGAGCTAGAGTCTCAAAAACCTCATGTGATCCTGTCATATGTTTTTTCGTTCCATTGTCCATGTACCATCCATCCTCATCGATAATACCATGTGTTACAAATAATTTTGTAACTATCCCTGCAATCCCCATCATGAACATTTGAGGCTCATTTCTGTGACCAAAATAAAGTGTCATGCCTTGCAAAGACCATCATTGCATCCCTTTCCATGAGTACAATAATCCTTCTCTTGACAATTTCCTAAACAGACCATCAGAAACACCTGTTTTTTCCTTGGTATTGGTAGCCCGTTATGCCCTCGCGCCAATGAGGAAGATTAACACTGGCCCTCGTGCCAGCTGGTGCTCTGACTTAGTTAGTTTCCCACGGCAATATTTTTATGGAATTGTTTTTTAAAATGGAGGTGAATTTTCCATCATAACAACTTCGTGGGCGAGTCAAAAGGAGTGTTTCGATTGAATAACCACGACCTTCCTCCTTTGGCTTTTTGTTTCCACCTTTTGGGGAAACCTCCCAAGTGATATGGCCTCCCTTCCACCATAGTAGGGATCCAAACCTCCTCCTCCCCCTCTATAAATATAGCCATCTGCCATTGATGTGCTAGCTGAACTGAACATATTGTTGCAGAAATGCTGAAGATATTTCTATTCACTTTTCTATAGAAAGATAGAACAGAAGAGACCCTTATTGAGAGAGCTTAGGCTTAAGTCTTCATCTCGTCTGAATTCCCTAGCATGAATTGAGACGCACTTCGACTGAACCCCACTGAAGGATGATGCGACGTCAAGGCTTGGTTGTAACTCTTTCTTCTATCAATACATATGTATGACTATTGTCTGGTTCCCATTTTGTGTTGATGTATTTTATTGGATGCAATGTGCTTAACCCTCCTTAACTAGTTAGTAGTTATGGATGAGATTGTTGTTTCATATGCTTCTCTTTTTTGTTGATCTTAGTGCACGTATCCAAGCATCACTGCGAAGGATTGTGACCCACCAAGAAAGGAATCGAGAGTCCACCACTACAAGATCCATGACAACAGCGTTTGACTCCAGGTAGGTTGATCTATCTCGTCTATTTCATTCATTAATTAAGAACCTACACTGTAGCTTGTATTTTTGTTACTAGACCCCTTCTAGGGCCAGAGGGATCATCTCTGTCCGCAGAGAGGATTTAATTTCATAACGAATTGGTGACTCCACTGGGGATCAGTGTGAGTTTGTATTTTTTCCCTTGTCAAGTCAAATTTGGTCGTTTGCATGATTAATTAGAGTCTTCTTGTTCAGCTCCAAAGAGTCAAGATTGAACTATGTTCATTGGTTTTTCCATTCTCCCATAAATATCTGTCTTGGTGCATTTTTTTATTGAACAGTCGCGCCGATTGGCGCATGTTGCTTGTGTTGCAGTAGCGCAAACCCCTGTTTGGCATGGATTACCGCCTTATAGTCACGCCAAATCATGTAGGGTTTGGTTTAACCTTTCTTTTGAAATTTTTTGCGATTTCTGCTGGGCTTTGGGTGTTCTTATGATTTGCAATTGTTTTCTTGGGATTGTTTTAACTGTCATAAGCTTTCTCTTCTCAGTTGTTCATCCATTTTCTTATCAATGCAGTTTATGGCCTTAGGGTTTTTTAGTGTCTTAGCTCACTGAGCCTTCTAATTGGAAGTCAAGTCTTTTGATTCTTGTCAGTCTCATCCTTTGATCAGTTACATTGAAGTATTTCTTGATCCTTTGAACATTTGTTTGGGTGAATGATCATTTCAAGTTTCGTTTGATTCTGCTTCTCACTATTTCGAGCATAGATCACATAACTCATTTGGATCATTTTGAAAGCTTTCTCTTTGTTTGGAAGAGTGCCTCATTTGTTTGAGTGCATTTTTCTGTTTTTTCTTGCTTTCATCGACTCATTCGGTTTAGCTCTATCCATTCGCAATCCTCGAACTAGTGCTTGTTTTGTTTTTTTGTGTAATTAGTGCATTGTGTGCTTCATTTCATTGAAAAAAAATATTGCATTCTTTCATTTGCATGAAAAATAAAAGTTCTTTTGCATAACTAGTGCCTAATAACTAGGAGAGATTTTTTCGTTTTTCGCTTGATTGTATTAGATGCATTAGTGAATTTCTTCGTGTCATTTCATTGATTTCTATTGTTTGAAAGATCTATATCCTTCTCTTAATTAGCGTTCATTGACTGGAAAATGGTTTTCATTTGCATATAGTTTGCATTTAGGAAATTTGAGATCAAAATTCGATAAGGTCTTGAAATTGAAACACTAATTCAAGATAAACTATAAAATTAATTCAATTAACCTAAGGAAACATTGGAAATTAATGCGAACATTTTAGTGGTCTTGGCTAGAGACGTGTTCTGGCGTCTTAAAACCTAGTACCTGTCGTTCACCTTCTGGCTTTATATAGCGCTAGTATGGACTTATGTTCCCCATACCATCGAGTATATAAAGGGAGACCCCATTAGGTTCAAATCCTTTATCCATAGGAAGCTGAGTCTGTCGCCCTGTAACTGTGATACACCGAACACAGCATTTGGGGAGACTACCTACAGGTACGTTAAGTCCTTGGTCATTTCCCTTTCATTTGATCACCAAGGTATATATGGCAGTTCACGAAAACTTGGTACACCCTCTTTCTTAGACAACTTGAGTAGTGATTTCGAAATTTTCATGACTCCTTAAAAATAGAAGAGATCATCGAGAACTTGTCCTTTCATGCTCGTTTAAAATTGAAAGTGACTAGAGACATCTTTTGTCTGTTTCTAGACTCTTAAAACATGAAACAACAAATTCTGGTTTCAATGTTGTAAAATCAATTACCCACGATCACACACCCATTAAAATTTTGTTACTTAGCTTGTTTTTATTTTTCCTTAGACTTTGATCTTGAAGCCTTTGTTTGATTATCTCTTTTTCCTTTCTATTTTGAAATATGGTCATAGTGGCAGAACCACCAGTTTCGTCGTCTTCTTCACTACCTCCTAGTGGTAGTTCCTTTCCTGATGTTTCTTACGAAACCCCTCAGTCCACTAGTTCTGCCGAGTTTTCGCAGCCTATTCTCTCGATTGTTTTACCTCTTGCTACCCGATCTACCCCTGAAGAGTCAATTGAGCTCAATTGGCCTCCTCCAGGTGCTTGGTCCAGTTTCGCAGACGAGGAATAATTTCCTCCTCTTACTTTAGGATCACCATTTATAGCTGCTGCTATACCTCTTAGTCCTCGTCATCTTTTTGACGATATTACGGCCTCGTCAAATATGGATTCTTCGAGTCCTGTTGGCAGTGAAGAAATTCCTGTTTCTATAGGGGAATATCAACTTTTCTCAAAACATCTTCCGCATGTTTATGTTCAATATTCTCCGCAATCAGCGTCACTTCCACCCAGTTATCAGACTTTGAGTCAGATTATGTTTGGTGTTGCGTCCATAGCACAATCTAGTACTTCAACTCCCCCAAGGAGTTCGATCCTCCCTTCATTGGGACTGTCACCTTTGACATTGAGTTTGTCGGTCACTATTACGTCTATCTCGGTCCAACCTACCGTCTGTGTGATTTTGTCTACGTCGGTTGTTACGACTCAATCGTTGGGATCTTTTCACACTCACAGGTCTATTGTTTTTAATCCCACGTGGCCTGTTAATCATATTCCAAGCAGATCACAAGCTCGTGGTCCATAGACTGCACCTGCTGGTGTGGCTACAACTACCCCTATGGTTTCTACCTATACTTTTGATGAGCACATGTTGGACATTCATCGACAATATGATCCTTCTCCGGATGCTCATTCTCCTGAGGCCCCGTCTACTTCTAGCATTACTTCTATTGTCCATATGATTCCTGGTGGTCTTACTTTTGAAGAGTATTTTTTGGATGTTAAGTAATAGAACTCTCAAGGTTTCTAGCAACCTCAAGCTCCTGTCAATCCTCCCCATAACTATGATGTTGTCGGTAACCCCATAAATTTGCTTCCTTTCGATCCCAATCAAGCTATCTATTTGCCTCCAGCAAATCCTTATCATATTGTTACTCATCAAGGACCTGTGTTACAAGGATAACCCTCAAGCTCACAAGGACAACCCTTACAAGAACAACGTTCAGCCCAGCAGGGACAACCCTTTGGTCCTCAAGGACAACCTTACGGTCCGCAAGGTTAACCTTCGGTCTAACAAGGAAAACCCTACGATCCTCCAAGTCAACCTCAACCAGGAATGTCTTATCCTGCTAGGGTGCAAATGTATCCACCACAAGGACAACCTCTTGTGCAATAACAGCAGTCATACATTCTGTATGGCCAAACATTTGTGCAACAAGGACAACCCTACGGTCCAGCTCTGGGTCAACCTAGTCAACAGGGACAACCTGGTCCATCTCCACCATCGGGCCAACCTCTTCCACAAAGGCAACCAGGTGGCCCTCAATATCCAGGCCAACATCAACAGCTAATTCAAGTTGCCCAACCAGCTCAGCAGCGAGTTCAACCTGTTCAACCATCTCTGCTTTTGGTTCAACCTGTTTATCCAACTCAGCAGGGCCCACTTGTTCAACAGTCCATTCAACCTACTCAACAGGGTCGCCCTGCTCAACACCAAGGCGCTTATTACCCCCAAGGTCAATATCAGCCAGCATATAGTGCACCCCAAGGTTTCACTTATTACCCTCAAAATCAATCTTAGTTGGTGTATAATCAACCTCAAGGCCATGCTTACATTCCGCAACAAAATTCATACGTTGCTCAGCAAGGACCTCAATGGTATACTCAGAATCAATATCCTACTCCTCAACCCCAGTATCAGCAGAATTATCAGGCTTATAACCCCTATGGTTAGAATCCTCTGGGAAAAAACATATGGGGGCAGAATTTCTCGTAGACTGGGTGGAATGTTAACACGGGACCTTATCAGAGACCTCCAATGCCTTTTAATCCTCAATTACCATTTCTAGCTATGTTGGAACTGCCTAATGTGTCGAAGCTTACGAATGATCTGATTCTTCATAGCTCGTATTGGCCTCCGGTTCAGACCAAGATTCCTAGTGATTGTCCTAAGTTTGAGGGCAAGTCTGGAGAATACCCCCAAGCGCATGATATGACTTACCACTTGTGATGCTCCTCTAACTCTTGGGTTGATGATTCCATCCGACTCTGTCTTTTCCAACTGACTCTTACTGGTGCCGCTACAAAGTGGTACATTGAGCTCTCTCGTGGAATTTTTCATGACTTCAACTGTCTTGCCATGGCATTCCTTACGCATTTTCAGTTACTGGTTCTTTATGAGACCACGACCCATCTCCTTACATCCTTAAAACAGGACCGAGCCACTCATATCTCGGATCATATTCATTAATGGAGGCATCGTCGTCTCTTTATCAAGTTTGATATTCCTGATCAGCTTGTAACTTATTGGTTCACTGCCTCCTTTGTCAATTAGATCGTGAAGGACATAGCTATGGGAGCATGTGTAACCGAGGAACAGGCCATTACTCGTGCCCAATACCTTGATCTTGTGTACTCTCAGTCTGGCACGTTGTATGATATCTTGCCTAATGTCCCTAGACCTGGAACTTCTAAAGCACCAGCAACCCCATCTGTTGATGGTATTATTGGTTCCGTGTCTCAAACTTCTTGGAAGTCTTCTCCTTCAAATCCTGGGAAGCAAAAGTCTAATCCTTCCAATGATGTTGCTTCTGAGTCCACTCCAAATCCTGGTAAAACCTATCAAGTCAATGTTGTTTAGGCCAATCTGGAAAATAAAACTTCCAAGGGAAAAAAAAAGGGTAAAGGAAAGGCCAAAGCCAATACCCAGAAACTAGATTCTTCAAAACCTCGTGCTGATGATGGTTCACAGCATAAGCCAAAGTACCCTTGTTTGATCTGTGATGAAGAGCACTACACCAAGGACTGTCCTCGATGGGCCGAAGTAAGTAGATTTCTCAAAGGCACCCAGGGAATTGCAGTTGTTCTTAAAGAACCTTTTCCATCTCAGCAAACCCAGGTGGTAGAGCAACCTCAGTCCTCTGCCCCATTTGGCTCTCAGGTGTTCATGATGAATGGTTTTGCGTCTGTTTCTATTGCTACTCCATTGAAATATTATACCGAATCATGTCAGGCAGCGGGGAAAGAGATTGTTGATGGTCCTTCTCCTCCACCTACTTCTATCCCTCTTCAAATTGAAAGGCCCAGTACTGAGCCCGTTGTATGGCCACCTTCCAAAGGTGTACCGCACATGTCTTCTTACAATCTAAACGCCCATGCTACTCAACATTACAGTATTGTTGAGGATTTGGCTCAGGCGCCATCTGCAATGTCTGCGCTCGAAGTACTTTAGAGTTGTCCATCTCAATGGAAGGCTTTGTTATCTGGGATTGGTGGGGTTGATCCTGCTGATACTGACCTTCTTGCTTTTGATTTATAGAATTTTGTTCCACGACTCCCACACCAGATTGCACTCATTATACAACTGGTCATTAATGGTCTCCATATTCATCGAGCGATTGTGGATGAAGGTGCATCTACGTGCATCATGTCATCTTCTTGCTGGAAAGACATTGGTTCTCCGGCTTTGAACTCATCACCAAATGCCCTTGAAGCATTTGATGGAAGGGAATCAAAACCTTTGGGTGTTCTCGCTAGTTTATCGATTACATTGAAAGGGAAGACAGTCAATGTTGAGGTAGAATTAGTTGATGCCAAGCTCAATTACAATCTTATCCTCAGTTACAGTTCGACTCATGCCATGGTGTGCGGTCCATCCACTCTCTTTCATGTCTTGAAATTCCCGCATGAAGGAAAGATTGTTACTATTGATCAATTGTCATTTTTCACCTCCTCTTCCGAGAGCATTGTTCCTTATGTAGATCAGATTCCTACTCCTTACGAGAGAATTGGGCCAGGTCTCTTCAAAGATCCTACCCTCATGGGTATTTTTCCCCTTCATCCACCAAAAAATATTCAGATCAACATGATCTCTCAGTCCAATGACCCATGGATCATCCCTTCACCTGAACATATCGTTTCTTTCGGAGATTCGATGCCATTGAGTTCGATTGAGATTGACTATTGTGAACTCATTGCGGCTTCAACACAATTACCGATCAAATAGGTAACTGAACTTGTACCCACTTTTTTGAGGTAGAAAAAAAAGCACCCGATTTTCAAAAGTGGTGATGCAGAATCACCTTGTTTTTTTTTTCGGCATATTTTTTACACTTGAATTTTTTTTATTTATGAAGTCTGAATATTTGTTTTAAAATGTTAGCGATTTTCATGCTAATTTTGAAAAGTGTCGATGCATCATCAACCATTTTTTTTTTAGTGGTGATTTTCATGCTAAATTTGAAAAACGTTGATGCAACATCAACAACATCTTTTAGAGTGGTAATTTTCATGTTGGTAATAAAATGTAAAAACAAAATAACAAAAATATGGCAAAAAAACTCAAATATAATATATATATATATATAAATAATAAAAAAAACAAAAAAAAATGTAAAAAAACAAAAAATTGAAAAAGAAAAAGAACAAAAAAAATTCGAAAATTAAATTAAAAAATGGGAAAAAATTCAAAAAAACACATAATTAAAAAGAAAAAACACAAATGAAAAATAAAAAAAAAAAACATTAAAAAAAAAAAAAAAATTCAAAGTTATATATATAGAAAATTTAAAAACAATTAAAATTAAAATGGAGAAATAAAAATAGAAAAATAAAAAATAATTTAAATTTAAATTAGAAAAAATTTAATATGAAAATAAAAATAATAAATTTTAAAATAATAAAACATTAAATTAACAAAAAAAAAAACAAAACAAAACAAAACCAAAATTATAAATTATAAGGAAAATTAAAATACAAATTAAAAAGAATAAAAATAAAAAATTAAGATTAAAAAAAATGAGAGAAAAAACATTTTCAAATAATTAAAAAAAAAAAAACAAAAATCTAATTGTTTTTTAACCTAAACCATTTTAAAAAATTTAAAATTTAAAATAGAAGTAAAAACAAAAAAAAAACAAAAAGCAATTTTTCAAATTAAAATTTAAAAAAAATTAATAAACAACTTAAAAATATAAAAAATATAAAACTAAAAATATTAAATTTAATAATAATATAAAAAATTAAAAAATTAGAATAAAATATTAAATTAAATTTAAAAACAAATATGAAATATGAAATATATATATATATATATATATATATATATATATATATATATATATATATATATATATTAAAAACAAAATAAATTATTAAAATTTCATAAATAAATAAAATCGAATTAAAAAAATATATATTTAATTGCGCCGCCCAGGTGGCGGTGGGAGGTCGATTCCGAGAATCGACCCGAAGAGGTCGATTCCAGGAATCAACTTATGGAGGTCAATTTCGGGAGTCGACATGGGGAGCTCGATTCCGAGAATCGACATGGGGAGGTCCATTCCGAGAATCGACATGGGGAGGTCCATTTCGGGTATCAACATGGGGAGGTCGGTTCTTGGAATCAACCTGGGGAGGTCGATTCCTGGAATCCACCTGGGGAGGTCGATTCCAGGAATCCACCCGGGGAGGTCAATTCCAGGGAAAGAGCTTGGGAGGTCGATTCTGAGAATCGACCTAGGGAGGTCGATTCTCGGAATCGATCTTGGGATGTTGATTCTGGGAATCTACCCGGGGAGGTCAATTCCGGGAATTGACCTCCCAAGGTCGATTATGGGAATCGACCTAGGGAGGTCGATTCCAGGAATCGATCTGGGGAGGTCGATTCCAGGAATCAATCTGGGGATGTCGATTCTCGGAATCGGCCTCGGGATGTCGACTCCCGGAATCAACCTGGGGTGGTCAATTTCTCGAACCGACCTCCTACCTAGGTCAATTTTATTTTAACTTTTAATTTTTATTTTTTATTTGTATTTTTATTTTTTATTTTTTTAATTTATTAAAATTTAATATATATATATATTTTTTAACTTAATTTTTTATTTTCAAATTTAAATTCTTTTGTTTTTAATTTAATAAAAATTTAATTTTTATTTTTTGTAAATTTAATTTTCATATTTTAATTTTATTTAATCTTTTTAGATTTATTTATTTATTAGATTTAGTTAGGATCATGCTTACTTTAGATTGATCATGGATTGGGTTTGTTGAGGAAGTTGAGAGAATCTCTCAAATTCTCTCTCTAAGATTAGAAGTGGTTCAACTATATATTATTGATGTATCTGATTATTGCAATATAGAAAATAATTATTTGTGTGTGAATGCTGTGCGTTTCTGCTCTCTCCAATTTTTAATTTGGTATCAGAGCCTGGCTGGGCTTAATCCCTCACGGGAGTGCCCAGGGAGATGTGAGAGCAGTGTGAAGTTTAGTTTTGTGTGTTTGTTATAATTTTATTATTTGTTTGTCCATCGAAAAGTGTGTGGGTAATTTATTTCATTGGCCATTGCTACATCGCTTCCAAAATCTGTTCTCGCGTTTGGTAATTTCGTCTTAATCGGCATCTGCTTTCACTGGTACACTTTTCGAAGCTTCGATTACATAAGGCTTCAGAGGGTTTTCGAAACATTTTTGAAGTATCCGCTGGTGTTACTTTGATCAAAAGAAAAGAGGGATTGGCAAGGGCAAAGGCGTTCGATCTCTGAATTGCTTTCTGTTCATTGCTGGAAGAGAAAGGAAGAATACCAGGTTAAAATGATGCAAGGAGCGGACGAATTGAGCATTGAGGAGCTCAAGCTCAACCTCCGCACTTACAGAGAGCAGCTTCAGCAGGTCACAGAGCTATTGGCGGCAGATCCAAGAAGTCCCGAGTTTTCAGAAATGGAGAAAGAGCTGCGAGAGGTGATCGAGCTTACAGAGGAACTGCAGCAACAGCTTTGCAAGGTTTCGATGGATATGGTTATGGATTTTTATATTGCAGAGGACTATGTCAGAAGCCAGCATATAGTTTGTGGTACAGTTTGAGCAGCGTTGTGAAGTTCAGTGTTGTCTCGTCGTGAGACTACTGAGTTTCGATTATTGGGTTCGTAAAGATTGGAGCCTCTAGTGTTAAGCAAAGTGTGCATAGTTGTTATTATTTTGTTTGTAAATTTTTGAAGCAGAACCAATTATTGAGCAAATTAGCATTATTTAAATTAGTCGTTCTTGACGTCCTACAGGGACGAGAGAACAATTGACTAATTTGATTGTGTGAATTTGTTATATGCTGATCTTGTTGTGCTACGGGCCAAGGAGCATCAGTTACAGGTTAGCAGGTCAAGTTGTTAGATTAGCTCTTGAACACATTCAGTATTCAGACCATTTGCCTAGCCACTGATGGAGAGCCGAAAGCGAAATCAGTGATTGGTCCATAGGATGGTTCATCACTTGTCAGCTCTATCGCGGAAGCCCCGACGAGCCGAGTTGTCAATACTGTTGATCTTGCAACAGTTCATTATTGTTGGTCAGAAACAATGTATTTTAAATGGGTTGAATGGTAGCTCGAAAATGGTGGAGAAAAGAGCGTTTCCTATGAGATCTCAGAGTGGGTACAGATGTTAATGAAGACCAAATCAGACAACGACACAAAAAGTTTAAAGTGTTGTAATTGTGATTAATTATATGTTTTGTAAAGTAAGCATTAAGGGAGGGTATTAGATTTAGTTAGGATCATGCTTACTTTAGATTGATCATGGATTGGGTTTGTTGAGGAAGTTGAGAGAATCTCTCAACTTCTCTCTCTAAGATTAGAAGTGGTTCAACTATATATTATTGATGTATCTGATTATTGCAATATAGAAAATAATTATTTGTGTGTGAATGTTGTGCGTTTATGCTCTCTCCAATTTTTAATTTTATTTTTTGAAATTTGTTTTTCTCATTTAATATTTTTATTTTTTTTATTTTTTATCCTTTAAAAAAATGAAATAAAGTTAAAAAAAAGCATTTTTCAAATTAAAATTTAAAAAAAATATTAAATAAATTACAATTTAAAAAAATAATAATAAAGAAATTTAAAATTTAAAAATAAAAACCTAAAAATATTAAATTTAATAACAAAAAAATTAGAATAAAATATTAAATTAAATTTAAAAAACAAATATGAAATACAATAAATAATAAAAAAATAAAAAATAAAAAATATTAAAAACAAAAAAAAATTACTAAGATTTCATAAAGAAATAAAAAATCAAATGAAAAAAAAATATATTTAATTGTGCCACCCAAGTGGCAACGAGAGCTTGATTCTGGGAATTGACCCGGGGAGGTCGATTCCAGGAATCGACCTGCGGAGGTTGATTCCAGGAATCGACATCGGGAGGTCAATTCTGGTGTTAATTCCGAGAATCGACCTAGGGAGGTAGATTCCGAGAATCGACCTAGGGAGGTCGATTCCGGGAATCGACCATAGGAGATCGATTCCAAGAATCGACCTGGGGAAGTTGATTCCGAGAATCGACCTTGGGAGGTCGATTCCGAGAATCGACCTGGGGAGGTCGATTCTTGGAATCGACCTTGGGAGGTCAATTTCGAGAATCGACCTAGGAAGGATGATTCCCGGAATCGACTTGGGGAGGTCAATTCCGAGAGGAGGTTGATTCCCAGAATCGACCTGGGGAGGCGGATTCCCAGAATCGAACTAGGGACACCTATTTCGGGAATCGACCTGGAAGGTCAATTCCAAGAATCAACCTCTCGCCCAAGTCGATTTTTTTTTTAATTATATAATTTTAAATTTTTAAATTTTTTATTTATTAAAATTTAATATAATTTTTTTTAAATTTAAATTTTTATTTTGATATTTAAATTCTTTTGTTTTTAATTTAATAAAAAATTAAATTTTTATTTTTTAAATTTAATTTGTATATTCTAATTTTATTCTATTTTTTGAAATTTATTCGTTTTTTTTTAATTTGTTTTTTAAATATATATATATATATATATATATATATATATATATATATATATATATATATATATATATATATTAATTTGTTAACTTTTAATATATTTTTCAATTTTAATTTTTAGAATGTTTTTTATTTATTTATTTATTAATTTTTTCTCTTAATTTTTTTTAATTTTAAAATTTAAAAAAAAAAAAATTAATTTAAAAAAAAAAATGTAATGAAATTTGTTTTTTTTCAATTATTTTAAAATATATATATATTTTTTTTTTCATATAAATTTTTGTTATTCTAAAATTTTTGTTTCAACACTTTCCGTTTTCGGGTTGTTTTTTGCACAAAAAAATTTGGCTTTTACGTCTTTTTCTAAAAATGTTGAAAATTTACCCCCCCAAAAAAATGGTTATTCCACAATACAATTTTTCATTTTTGGGGGGTTTTTTGCACAAAAAAAAAATTGGTGTTTTCTTCCATTTTTAAAAAATGATGAAAATTTACTCCGCAAAAAAAAAAGGTTATTCCAGAATACAAATTTTCGTTTTCGGGTTGCTTTTTCATGGTTTTTTGATATTTTTTTGGTTAGAGTTCCCGTTTCGAGGTAAGAGTTCCCGTTTGATCGGTAATTAAGTTTTTCGGATCCTTCGTCTTTTGATCATGCTTCTTTGAGCATGTCTCTCAATGCTTATTCTCAATCCCCTTGGCTCGGAAATTTAGATTCATTCGACCCCTAGAAATAAATATTTCCCTCCAATGAAGCCATCATGGAAACTATGTCTCTCACGGATTTACCGTGGGATGATGGTCATCATCGTTCCTCATTCATGCCCGACCTCGGCGCCATGTCTACGTGTCTTGAGATGTTTTCATCTCGGGTTCCTTCTCCTCCGCTTCAAATGCCTACTCTGACACATGAAGTTTTTCCAAAGGGTAACATGAGTAACGTTACGCAAACGATGCGTATTGAAATTTCCGTCAAACCGAGAATTGTCGATAACATCCATCTCGGGGTCACCTATTCTTCAGATGAAGTTCAGGTTTATACTAGCCTTTTCCATGAGTTTCGTGACGTCTTTGCATGGTCCTACAAAGAAATGCCTGGCATTGATCCCAGTATCGTGGTGCATGAGATTCCTACCTACCCTAGTTCGAAGCCTGTTCGTCCGCACCTTTGTCCTGTGCACCCTAAAAAAGATGCCGCCATTAAACGTGAAGTTGAAAAACTTCTCAAAGCTGGTTTCATCTACCCAATTCCCTTGACATAATGGGTGTCCAACATTGTCCCTATAGATAAGAAACAGGGTACCATTCGAGTCTGCGTTGAATATATTGATATCAATCAGGCATGTCCTAAAGATAATTAGCCTACTCCCTTTATTGAATAGATCATTGATGATTGTGCTGGGAGTGAGATATTTTCCCTCATGGATGGCTTTTTTCACTACAACCAGATTAACATTATCTTCACTGATCAACATAAGACCGCTTTCATTTGTCCTTGGGGTACTTTCACATATAAGAATCTTCCTTTCGGATTGAAGAATTTTGGGGCCACGTTTCAGCGAGCGATGTCATACGCTTTTCATGATATTAAGCACATCGTTAAACCTTATCTGGATGACCTTCCGGCTCATTCAGTTAAGCGTGAGAATCATCCTCACCATCTTCGTCAGAACTTTCTTCGTTGTCGACGCTACAATATCCATCTCAATCTACACAAATGCGTCTTCTGCGTTGATTTTGATAGACTCTCAGGGTTTATCGTGTCCAAAGACGAGATTCGCCTTGATCCACTCAAATTCGAGGCTATTATTAATCTCCCCTCTCCATCTTCGTTACATTAGTTGTAGAGTCTACAAGGGAAGGCTAATTTTTTACGTCGTTTTATACCTAACTCTGTCGAAGTAGCTAAAGGATTCACGCGATTACTAAAGCAAGGTGTCCCTTTCCTTTGGGATGAGGTTTTCCAGAAGTCTTTTGATGCTTTGAAGACATTGCTTTTCAACGCTCCTCTGTTGCATCCTCCAAACTATCATCGCGATTTTTGCCTGTATTTAGTTGCCGCTTTCAGCACAATTGCCATGGTTCTGATTCAAGACGATGATGATGGTGACGAGCATGTTATTTATTACCTCTCTCGTAACCTTCTCGATACCGAAACGCACTATGCTCATGTCGAGAAGTTAGCATTAGCTGCAGTTCAAGCACTTAAAATTTTTTGTCATTATATTCTATTGCGTACTGTGAATGTGATTTCGGAATGCAACCCCATGACCTATATATTGTCTCGACAATTACTCGGGGGGAAATACTCAAAGTGGATTGTTATCCTCTAAGAGTTCGATTTGGTGTTTACTACTACAAAATCAAAGAAATCACTCGTCTTTGCTAATTTGATCTGCTCCCTTCCCTTTGACTCTGCTCTGTCTGTTTCTGAAGAACGCATTCCAGATGATACGTTTTTCCTTATTAGCACCCTCGATCCTTGGTACAGTGATATCATCGTATATCTTCATACTTCCACTTTTAGATTTGAGTTGACAAAGGATGCTTGCCAACGCGTTCGCCATCAATCGCAACCTTATCGTATTGTCGGAGATACACTCTACTGCATTGGAGTCGATTCCATTCTCCGTCGGTGTTTGACTCTCAAGAAGGCTGAGAAAGTTCTGAATGATTGTCACAGTGGCACTTGTGGCGGTCACATGTCTAGTTATGCTACTGCACAGAAGATTCTTCGTGCTGGGAATTTCTGGCCCTTTATCTTCAAAGACTACATTTTTGTTGTCCGCAAATGTCATGATTGCTAGATTTCTCAGCGCAAGATGCGCGCACCGCCTGCACATCTCCACCTTGTCATTACCGTTGGTCCCTTTGAAAAGTGGGGCATCGATTTTATGACGTGTAACCCTCACTCGGCCAGGGGGGCATGCTTATATTATTGTAGCAATTGACTACTTCACCAAATGGGTCGAAGAAATGCCTATACTTGTCGTCGATGTTAAGACAACCATTCAGTTCATATTAAATCACATTATTTCTAAGTTTGGTGTCCCTCAAGCCATCATTACTGATCATGGTTCCCATTTTTGACATTATATGGTGGAAGAGTTGACTTCCATGTTGGGCTTGCATCAAGACAGCTCAACGCCGTACTATCCTCAGGCCAATGGCCAGGTTGAAGCTGTGAACAAAGTTCTTGTCACTATGCTTCAGTGTATGATTGGGATACACAAATCCAATTGGCATCTCATGTTATTTTCAGCTGTTTGGGAATACCAAACGTCAGTCAAGGATGTGACCGGATTCACTCCATTCCATCTTGCTTACGGTCTGGAAGCTACCCTTCTGATTGAATGTGAAATACCTTCGCTCAAGTTGGTTGTTGAATTACTGCCTAACACTTAACCTGAAGAAGAACGTCTTCTCTACTTAGAAAGGCTGGATGAAACTCGCCGCTTTGTTGCTTTGGTCATTGAGGCACAAAAGAAGTGGGTCAAAGCCCATTTTGACCAGTCAGTTTCCCCTTGCTCCTTTGTAGAAGGAGACCTCGTCCTCCTATATGACCAAGCTCATGATAAGCTGGGGGCAGGAAAATTTCAACCCATGTGGCATGATCCTTAAATTGTTAAACGTGTTTTTAAGAATGGGGCCTATGCTCTCATTGATAACGAAGGTCATCCTTTAGATCAGCCCAAAAATGGGTTGTATCTCAAAAAGTATTATGCATGAGTCATTCATGCATGTCTTGTGTACATAGGTGTTTTTTTCATTTTTGTACATTTTTGTCTTGGTGTGTTTTGCGAGCTTTTTCCTGCTTATTGAGTCGTTGCTTATTGTGCAAATGTCTATTACCCCTTATGTCAGTTTCGCGGATGGTGCTTCCCGCAATACCTGAAACTTGTCTTCGCCAGTCTGTGTGATTTATGATCCTACTGGTGAGTTGGTAGACCTGCAAGGTATTTGTCTAGGACGTACTACAAACAATGTCGTTGAATATAGTGTTGTCATTGAACTATTAACCGAAGCGATTACCCTCAGCATTAGTGTGTTTCTTGTAAATCTAGACTCACAGCTTGTTGTTCTTCAACTTAATGGGAGTTATTCATTTAGAAACCATCACATTTTAAGATAGTATTTACGTGTTCGTTTTCTGGAAAGACATTTTGTTTATATCACATATCAACATATTCCTAGACAAATGAATCCATTAACTAATACAGTGGCCAACATTATATTGGCTAGACATTTGTGTAATCTGTAAAATCACCATGACATGAGGGACTCATATCAAATAGGAAAATAGATGTATATATATATTTTGAATGTTTGCATCAATGTGCACCATAAGTTTCAAAAAATATGTGTGTTTCTGTTACATCCTGAGACATCATGTCTCTCAAAAATATGCAGAAATAATGCCTAGGTGTCTAATCAACATGATGATCATGATAGCATGTCACTGCTCGGACAAGCCGCCTCAGCAAGCTGTGGACTCGCTTTGATACCCCTACAGTGTGTCTCTGATACGCACGAGGAACATCGTCAAATCACGCATAGTCTGGGACCCCATGGGCAATTCCCTCCAAGTTGTGCACGATCTCCTCCTCCTCACCCTGAGGGGCAACATCAAAATTGCGAGGTATTCTCCTCGCTATCAGAGACATCCTTGTAGGTCTTTTTGGGCCTACATCTGCATAATGCATGGATTAATTGTCAGGACATACATACCAAAAAAAATCATAATACTCATAAAAAATAAAAATGAGTCTTACCAAGTGCTTCATCCCCATCCTCTCCTTCTAGGAGTGCTAGGTCCGGATCACCAATGAAATTTGTGCTAGAGTAGGGCCAGTCCTCCACGACAATCAATTGTCGGCGGAGCCAATCGAATAATTCCGGTCTCCAGGACATCTGTTGACCTCCCCCTGATCTTGGCATCAGAGCTACCCATCAGGCCATCTATGGTTCCAGTGCTGGTGGTGTCGAGACTATCACCTCCTGATGCTGAAATATTGGTATTCATTCCAGGATGAACAATACCAGGATAGACCCATAACCAAACTGCTTCAATTTTCCCTTGTTGCACTTTGTTAGCTCACGTTTTATATTGATTGTTACTGTCTCTGCCTAGTTGTAGATGGTCGGTGTCAAGCAGTACACAAAAATAAGTAGTTGTGTTTTTGTTGCTTCGTGCGGTGCCTGTGATCCCGCAGCTCGTGTGAACGTGTGTAGTACTACCTTCAGTGCGAAATCTGGGATAGTCTGAATATCCACCTTCCCACTTTTTGATCCGCTCCATGCCCCCGAACATACCCTGTCTATTACCATGCTCATGTTATCCATAGTAGGCTGGGTACCAGTCAATATTGGTGTTCCTCCCCTCCACGAAAGTCTTGTTATGAAATAGACGTCTAAAACATCAATCTCGAGTTCCTGATCTCGAAGAATGAATTTTTCCTAATCCTCGTCCCAGATGTTGATTAAGTATTGCAACAGCTCCGGTTGAGCTCTAAGGCACGGTGTCATGAAGAAATTTTTCAGTCCATAGTCTCTGAGAGCTTCATGCAACTGTCATTATCCATGGCAAGCTCCTCTTCTTCACTGTGTTCCCTTTCCTTCCATTCGATCACCATTTTTCTTCTTTTTACCTGCAAACATGTTCATATGGACATTATTAAGCCAAATCAAAACATGAAATTTGTGAAATTTAGGCTCATAAGGCTTGCATTGTGAGTTTAAAAGTGTTGTGTGGTTGGCGCAACTATTTTGGAAACAGTCGCGCCAATGGGCGCGCCCTCGTTTATAAAATCGGATGGTTGGTGCGAGTCCATGCCCGAAACCTGTGTTGACCACCGTGCCCTAGCTTTCACAATTTCCCCCTCATAAATTAAAACTTAAAGTTGCAGGTAATGAAAGAAGATTCAAAATATGGGGAAGGATGTCGGCTCTTGCCTGGAACTGGTAGGTTCGAGAATGGTCTACCAGATTGCCCACTACCGTCGCTGCAAAATCGCAATGTAAAATGGGTAACTATTGCTCCACAAGAGGTAAAAGTGAAAATTAATTGTTTTTATACCATTTTTGGCATTTTATAACTTTTCAGAACCCTAATTAGTTTTTAAGACATGTTTTTGATTATTATGGTATGTTATTTCGAGAAATGGGTTTTAAATTTGTCTCTTGTGCAGCGACAGGTTTTTAATGAGATAGCGATGAAGTAACGAGTTGTATTTAATACTTTCTCAAACTCGGTAAAAACACGAAAATATTTCCGAGATTCTTGTCATTTTGAACTCGTTAAATGGCGGCGAAACAATATCTACCCAGTATACGTTTACCCTTTTTTCAAGCTGGGATAGATTATTTACGAAAAAGGAATACCTTAGCCTATCGCGACTAAGAGGTTCTTTCAGATATTGTTTTCTACCTTTTCGGATCTGAGAGGCTATTTAAAAAAAGGGACATGCTGTTAAACATGAAAAGACATCAAGTTCTCCCTTTGTCATACTTGTTAAACCCTGATGACATCAGAAATCGTCACCATGACATTCACCGAGTTCCTCCTTCCTAGGGCTCGTAAAATGTACTAGGATGGATTTCTCTGAAGTACAACTTACAACGCAAGCATATGCTATCCCCTTCAAGCTTATTTTAAAAAAAAAATTGGGTACTTGCTAGAAATGGTGGGGGAAAATTGAACCAAATTTTAGTTGTGTCGGTGGTATGTCGCTCTTGAACATGACACACGTCTGCATTCGTGTCAGGTTGGGGACATCTCATTTCGTCATTCTTGCCTTCATGGGTTTGGGTAATCTGTTTTGACCTCTCATCTGCTCTTTGCCACATCATCATGACCTTGTATCCCTTCATGTCAAATACCACCAAATCCAGAGTCGTGTTGCTAATATGTTCAAGAGAAGTTTTCCTCTGCATTTTTTAACGTCCCTCTGATTCTCTATTGGTCATGATTGACTTTCATCATGTTTCCTCTATCTCGTGTCGATGATGTGGGATCCATTATGGCCCTCCTTCAACCAGGTCACTTCTTGTCAACTTCAGCTGATTATCCAGGAAAATGGTCTAGAGATTCCCTACCGGTACCTTGGAGCCTGCATGCCTCAATGGCAGGTTCTTCGCATTCGATGACAAGTCCACATCATTGGCCTTCGATCGAGTGATTTTGCAGGTGTTCGAAGCTAGATCACTATTCACATTCTGTGGATTTTACTTGTTGTACCTTGAGAGCCATTTTTATTATTGGTGGTTTCTCTCGTGCCTGTTAACAACTTTCATCATTGGCTGGTAATCAGGTGATTTTCTTGCATGTTCGACTTCAGCTCACATATTCACATGCTTGAATTTGTACTTTTTTGGATCAAGATGGAGCGCAAGACCCTGGGTTTTGTCTGATAAGATCCAAGCTGCGGGATATTATGGTATATCATGATTTGTTGCACGACTCTTTTGATCGAATGGTTGCGACCATACTTGAGTCTATTTGTTGATCCTTACTGTTGGATGGCTGCGTCCATACCTCGGATCTCAGTTCATATATGTACTCTATTATGGATGGATGCACCCATGCCACATGTTCATGTATCAGAGATATCAGTTATATTTGTAATTGCAGGTCTTCTGATAGCGGTGTTTGGTTTGAACGCGTTCTCATAAAGAATTTCACCCCTTCCTCTCTCTTAGACCTCATGCTTTAGGGGGCATTTGTTACACAATATTTTGTCACTGTCCTTGCAATCCCCATCTCGAACATTGGAGGCTCATTTCTATGACCAAAATAAAGTTTCATGCCTTGCAAATACCATCATTGCATCCCTTTCCATGAGTACAATAATCCTTTTGTTGACAGTTTCCTGAACAGACCATTAGAAACACCTATTTTTTCCTTGGCGTTGGTAGCCCGTTATGCCCTCGCGCTAATAAGGAACATTAACACTAGCCCCCATGCCACTTAGTGCTCTGTCTCAGTTAGCTTCCCGCGCCAATATGTTTATGGAAAGTTTTTTAAAAATAGAGGCGAAGTTTCCATCATAAAAACTTCGCAGGCAAGTCATAGGGAGTGGTTTCACTAAATAGCCATGGCCTTCCTCATTTGGATTTTTGTTTCCAACTTTTGGGGAAACCTCCCAAGGGGTAAGGCCTCCCTTCCACCATATTATGGATCCCAACCTCCTCCTCCCCCTCTATAAATATAGCCATCTTCCATTGATGTGCTAGCTGAACTAAACATATTGTTGCAAAAAAGCTAAAGATATTTCTATTCACCTTGCTAGAGAAAGATAGAATGGAAGAGACCCTTATTGAGAGAGCTTAGGCTTGAGTTTTCATCCCATCAGAATTCCTTGACATTCATTGAGACGCGCTTCGACTGAACCCCACTGAAGGAGGCTATGACGTCAAGGCTTGGTTGTAAATCTTTCTTCTATCAATACATATGCATGACTATTGTCTGGTTTCCATTTTGCATTGATGTATTTTATTTGATGCAATGTGCTTAACCCTCCTTGACTAGTTACTAGTTATGGATGAGATTGTTGTTTTGTGTGTTGCTCTGTTTTGTTGATCTTAGTGCAGGTATCCGAGCATCACTGCGAAGGATCGTGACCCATCAAGATAGGAATCGAGAGGCCACCACTACAATAGCCACGACAACAGTGTTGGACTCCAGATAGGTTGATCTACCTCGTCTATTTCATTCATTTATTAGGAAACTACACTCTAGCTTGTCTTTTTGTTACTAGACCCAGTCTAGGGCTAGAGGAATCATCTCTATCCGTAGAGAGGATTTATCTTCATGACACCCTGCAAGAAATGCGAGATAATACAAAGTCCTTGTCCTCCAATCTCCTTGTGAGAACATCTATCTCAACAGAAGTGGAAACACCGATGACCTACTTCCATTTACTTTTCTTGTCATCTCCCTTCTTATTTATCATACATATTGAAGAAAAAAGACTCATCTCACCACAGTTGAAAAAATTAACTTTACTCAAGTCCTTCTTCTTCTTACTCATCATTCGTGCTATAAGTGCCACGTCCTCATGTTCCCACTTCATTAGATGAAGATCCTTGTCTTGCAACTCTTCTTGAATGAAGTCATCCCATGGCCTATTCCAGTCTGGAAACTTGTCCCTGATAATGATTCCTTTGATGAAGGGATTATGTTATGTAGTAAACCCTTTCAAGGAAATCCTCACACTATATGATTATGAAATAGTCACATCGATGACAACAATCTCATATTTGACTCGAGACAATATCGTCAGGTACAAGGTCACTCCTTCACCCTGCAAGATCTTGGGGGACTTCAACTTACCCTTCAATACCAATACTCGATTCTTGTTCTTATTCTAGAACAAATTCTAAAGGATCATCCACATCTCGTGTGCATTTCTCTTCCCAGAAAAATGAGGTATTAGGGGATCCTTCACACCATCAAGGATGATCAATCTCACCCTCGTATCCAAATCCTCGTACACTTCCAGCTCCTTTTGGTCAATTGGATTCTTGATGGATTTCTCAGCGAACTCCCAGATCTTGTTGACCTGTAAGACCAACTTGATAATTTCCTTCCATGGACTATAGTTGGACAAACCCTCCAACTTGTCCTCCCTTCACCTACAATGTGACCAACTCCCTCTTAAGTTGTACATTTTTGTGCAGTCTGATGATTTACTTTCTTCCAAAGTAGCTCAGACACACTCTGAAACCATGTTGAATTTCCACAATCTTTGGTCTAGGTTATAATCATAGAATATTTTGACGCTAACAAACCAAGAATATCAACATGAACTACTTTGCACAACAAAAAAAGATAAAGCCGTAAATCACACAAGCCCAAGTATAGAAATTTTTTTAGAAAATATTGTACAACAATGTACAAAAAAAACCCAATATTCATTATATTAAATCAATTGTATAATACAACAGACTTAGGGCTCCCTTACAATGAATACAAGATACAATAAAAATCTCGTTGTAGTCTTTATTTCATATCTCGTCTTCTCAATCCTTAACTCTCACTCTTCTCTCTAGTCGCTTCTTAGTCCATCAAAGTACAACACACGGAGTCTCTAGGAGGCTTTCCTCTTATCATTGTTGGAAATCACATCTGACTCAATGAACACGGGTTCATACAATCTTCTCTTCTAGGCTGGCCAACACTTGAGCTCCAAATTTCCAATCTAGTAGCCTCTTTCATTCATCAAAGGGCTATGCAATAGGAACCAAGCTTCACTCAACACAAAGTTATCAACGTCCTTATATTCAAGCTAATCTAGGGATACTTTGGGCTATCAACATGTTTCCCTTCAACAAACCAATCATGCCCAATACAATCACTTGAAATCTGCTAGAAATACTCAGAGGGGAGGTGGGGGGGGAAGTGAATCAATATTTCTTTTCAATTATTATTTTTACCAGTTAGACCACTTATATTTATAACACAAGATGAAAAATAAGAATAAATGTTTTTAAATTTCTTCTTTACAATAAATCAAGTACAATATATATAGAGATCCAACCCTAGATGAAGACATTGATCTTCAATCTGCCATGCTCCAACCTATATTTTCCAAGCACCGAATTGGACTTACAAGGCTCCAAACTTGTTAATTTTGAGGCACCAACCTCAAAGGGCTCCAACCCTATTTCTGGTTCAGGCTTCGACTTGTTTTCTTGAAGACTATGATCCTCTAGTGCTCCAAAGCTATTCTCCAAGGCAAAAGCCTTGTCTGTTTTAGGCTCCAAACTCTTGGGCTCCAACCCTTTACTTCATAAAGATATATTTGGTTATATTTTACAGTTCCCAATGTCTTCTTCAACGAGCCCTGTCAATCTTCAATTATCCCCTCACTTAGTCTCCATGTTACGTCGCTAATGACAACCTTGATATTTTCACATGAAGGTGTCTCCAATGTCCTTCATTGTACCCGATAAATTTCTCCAAGGTTATTCCATCATGGGGGTCTTCAATAATGCATCATGATATTTACAAATGCATCCATGTGAGCTCTCTAAGGTCTTCAATAGGTCTCAGAAATTTTTCAATAATTTGCTTTAAAAATATTCAAGAATGCATTCAAAAAAGGGTTGTCCAAAAGGTCTTTTAAGAACGTTTCCAAAATGTTGATATAGAGTCAGTTAAGGACTGATATACTTTAGGATCTTTACTCAAGATATGCATCAATATTTCCTCGAAAAAGGACTGTGTATTCACAATATTTAGAAGATACAAATTGTTGTCCACACACTGATTTAAGCTTTACAGGTAACAGTTCTATCTCAAGGTTTAAACCTTCCACAAGAGAGATGCTCAAGCACGAGGTGAAACTGCCCATAGTTCTTTAACAAATCCAAGATCAGAATTTTCACAGGTGACAAGAATATACAACAAATCGAGGTCTGTAATTTTTTCCAAGTTAATGGTGACCCAACATCTCCAACGTATGGAGGGTATAGGAATAATTCTCCGAGAATTTTCCATTGTTTGAAAATATGAATTATGTGTATGATTGTGTACTACTTTAGGTTATATTAATAATTTTTTATGTCCCTTTAATTCTGATTTGAGGTCCGCACTTTACAACAAGTGTCTGAGTTTCTTGTTCAAGTTTGAATGACAACCCACCACAAAATTTACCCAAACTGTCCTCCTCAACCTTGGTTCACCTTCTATGGTTCTTCTTTGAAATCTTGACCGAAAATCATGGTTAAAATGAGGAGTATGGATTTCTATTTATACTGGTTTGACATTTGACAAAGAGACACGTCTCTTGGACGACATGTCAAGTCTACACAAATCAGCTTAGGTCGGCTCAATATCAAGCTTAAATTCCTTAACCTAAAAAATTAATATCTACGAAAATATTTGGAGTTTCGGGGCAAGTAAGGGCTCGTGAGAAAGAGGGAAAAATATTGTTTCAGATGGTCTAAGTCCCATCTTGAAAGGTTTCCTCTAAGGTTGTGAAAAACATTTTTCTTTATGACTACCCTTGAATTATTTAGTGCGGAAAATGATTAGGACAATATCGCTTCCTTTTTTGGCTTATTTGGATTCTTCATTATCATAGGAACATGTAGGACATCCACATCATCCTGATAGTGTCCAAAAATAATTGTATCATCCATCTCATCACATAATGGTTCAATGGTATGTTATAGTGCAACATTATTAGGGGAACTCCAAAATAGTCTTCCAGCCCTCAAATGATCTACAACCATGATCATAATATGTTATCATCAAGTATCAACGTGTATGCCATCATCATGACATCAAGGGTTATGGTCTAGATCATCAAGTGCATGCAAAATTATATCAAGGACTTCTTAGGGCTTCTTTCATTAGAAGTTTGACTTCTTCATGATTTGACATCTTTATTGATGCCATGACCTCATCATCTTGAACAAGGCATCTCAGGAATATTGAAATCTCGGTTAATTCCATATTGACATGAATGACAACCCTGATTAACAATCTCCCCCTTTGTCATTGATGGCAATATTATTTCCCTTCCAATATTATCTCCCCCTTTGAGATCAATCACAAAAGGGGTACCCAAGAACTCCCCCTATCGTCCTGCTTCATGATGCCCCCCCTGTCATGGTGCTCTTCCTGGCAATGCAGTTCATGATAGATGTGTTTACATTTCTTCATGTGATGAACCATATCTCCCTGTCTGCACAAATTCCTTTAGCTAATGAAGTATTTCTCGCCTTGTGTGGTCAAGTAGAATGCATCATCACAATATCATGTTTTTCTTCAATGGAGTTACTTCCAAGAGATGATTTATCACCATTTTCCATGTGTAAGCCATCAAGGGTTTCATAGGGCCCACTCACATATCACTTTCTGCAAGAATACTGAAGAAACACAAAGCTCCCCCTAACTGTATGCATGATCTCCTTTCAGGCAGAACATCTTCATTAAATAAACGGAATATCAAGGATGACTTTATCAAGTCAACAACATGTGTTATTGGCTGGAGTGTTCAAGAGACTTCTATATTCAACTTGCTTCCTTCTCCATACTTGTGTAACTTTTTTCTTTGGCATGGTTCTAGCTTGTGTATAGGCCCAAGTCAAGTTACAATCACGTGCCATATGTCCAATATTATGGAAATTGAAGCACTATATCTTGTTCATGAATAAGAAATCGTGACTTCTTCTTGCAAAATTGCTTCTAGGAGATTGACGGGGACCATTATAATTGTCTTTGTGATATGCCCTACAATATTTTGCCATGTGCTTAAAGTTTGTACAAGAATAGAAATAACAAAAAAATATACTTTGGTACCTGGAGGATGGAGAATACTTCGATGTACTTCCAAAATCATTATGTCTAAGGATCCTTTCATCAAATTTATTTCTTCTTGCATTCTTGACACCATATGCCTATCTTCTTGGATTAGGGTTTCTTATAATGCCATCATGACTCTTCCCTTTGCTAGATCTGGGATCATCAACATCTCTTTCTGGCTTCCTCGCATCCTTATCATTTGAAGCATTATCATTCTTGCTTGAGGGTTCACCTACATAGCCAAGACCACGATTTATCAAGGGGAGACATTTGATGACTTTGTATGTCATCTAGGGTTTGAGAGATTTTCAATTTCTTATTCAACGAGAAAAATTCCTTTTTAAGAGTTACAATTTCTCCTTTCATTTTTTCACAATCTTCAGCTTTCATGACTAGTTTTTTCTTCATTTATTCCATCATCCTTGTTGCTTCACATGTTTCAACTTTGAGAATATTGATGTATGATTTTAGTTTGAAGATTTCTTTATCCTTTTCTTCTAGTTGGCATATCATTGTATTTCTCTCCTTTTCTACTTCATCAACTTGCCCTTATATGAATGCCAAAGTTTCCATCACCTTCTCGGCTCCTTGCACTTGTTTCCTTGCTTCTTCTGCTTCAATTTCTGCTTCAATATTGTTCAAGCTCCTAAGTCTTTGTTTAAGGTGGCTTGACAAAGTTTCTTCCTTTTTCTTTGTCTTATCCAATTGATTTGTTATAGATATGACTTCTTCATGATGTTTTCTTTTGTTTTTATGAAATTCCTCGTTATGTTTCGTGAGCTCCTCATTTCTTTCTTGTACTTCAAGCTTGAAAAGTTCAACTTCCTTCCTTGTCTTGTCTTGGCCACCATCTTTCCCTTTCTTCTTAAGTTCCTCATTTTCCTTTTTTCAAGTTGTTAATCTATTCCATGGCATCTATAATCCTGGTCAGGAGATCTTCTTCAAAGTATTATTTGTTCTCTTCATTTTCTAAGTCTTCTTTAGCCTTGATGTCATCATCACTCTTATCCCCAGCTTCCTTGATAAGATTTGGATTTCCTTCATGTTTTCCATCATCTTCTTGACTAGAGATCATAGGCAATGCTCCTTTAGAATGAGGATCATGAATTTTATCCCATATGCCTTTTACCGGCGAAAATTTTTCTAAATTGGCCTTCATGGAATCAGGTAGACCATTCAAGATTGCTTTCATTGCTCTTGTATTATGCTCCTTGGATTATCCTTCCATCATACTATCAGTAATCACTGATTTCTAGACTTCAATACCTTGAGTCTTTAAGAAATTCCTCATTGTTGCCTCCCATTGGACAATGGAGCCTTCACAAATTGATTGACTTAAATTTTGATGGTTGAGGAAGACACATATTTAGGAGGATTTGATACTTTATTCCTTGGATTCGCCATTTCTGTTCTAATGATCAACCTTCAAGCTCTTAGGCTTTGACTGAAGGTACTGGCTTTGATTCCAATTGTTGGAAATGCTAAGGGGGGGGGGGGGCTCAACCCTGGACGAAGACACTGATATTCAATCTCCCAAGCTCTAACTTGTATTTTCCAGGACTTCCAAGGCTCCAACCTTATCAATTCTGAGGCACCAACCTTAAAGTGCTCCAACCCTGCTTTTGGTTCATGCTCCGACCTAGTTTCTTAAGGACTCCAATCCTCTAGGGATCCAACCCTATTATCTAAGGCACCAACCTTATATTTTTGAGGCTCCAACCGCTTGGGTTCTGTTGTGGATGATTTTGTCACCCTCCTAGAGACAGCCTAGAGTTGCTATAGACCAGTGCCTAGGACATCTTAATATAGCAAGGAGCTCATTATATGCTTGGGTTGTCAGTCCAAAGAGCCCACTTACTATCTCTTGCTTGAACAAGGAAATTAGATTAGAATGGGACCAATCTCTCTCAGAAGCTGATACAAAGATAAGAATAGTGTAGGAACATCATGTAAAACTCCAATACAAAGGCATCAGATAGTTAAGAGACAACTTACTGTAAAGACGGCCGGTTCAAATAATATATCACAGAAATCAAATATCAGGAAGTGAGTGCAGTGAGGAAACATAAGAAGATATTAGTTGGCATGAGACTGATACCCAGATACACAACAGAACCATATAAGGGCGCACCAATTTACGAATCCTTATATGACAATGGCGTTTTTAAAGCACCCTCCTGAAGCAACTAATATAATGAAAAGAAATATAGGTGAACATGAAACAGTATATCATGACTAGGCCTATTTAAAGTGCTTGACTAATCCCAGAAAGGGCACCACTTAAGATGAATCCTTACTGCAAACTAGTGAGCCACTCGCATTCTAGAACATGATACGAGAAGATAAATTGCATGAAATGAGATAATGTATTAACACGTACGAGAAATTACATACTATGATATACCAAAGACCAGAATCCTCAATACAGTCATAACCCCTCTTCACTGAGACCCCACGGGCTCTGAAGCTTCATACAGAAATATTACAAAATGTATACAAAAGTCTTCTCGCTGCACAGTTTGCTGATTGAAATCTGGAACCCTTACAATGTATTCTTTTTTGGTCTTTATAGGAGTGATGGAGAATTCTAGAGGAGGGGGCCGCTGAAACACAATTAATGACTCAATTTGAACAAAATGGCGGAAAACATTCGTGCCCACTCTATGAGTGACTAACTGCTAATGACTGTACTAGACAACCTGTCCATGGAATAAATGCTGGGAGATAAAAATCTCCTTATATACAAGATAGAAATAATAAAATATATACACTATATTGCCCGCGGCTGAGGGAAGATCTGATGCCGTAAGAGATTTGGAATAATCTGTATCTTTGTACTGTACTCTCGGCCCTTGGCTTTGGATTTGAATCCTCGGTCTTTAATGCGGGGTGAATTTATCTGGAGGGTTCCAAGAATTCATATCTGTGTCTTCTTTAATTGCGGTCACCTCTCCCACCTACCCTCAGCTTCTTATTTTAATTTCGCCAGCGGAACATGTCCTTTGGTAAGCTCCTAATCTTTGCAACGGAGGCAGCAAGTTAAAGCGCCTGCTAAGTTGTTTTAAAACCTGCAAAAACCCGCAGAACATTAGAGAAAATTGACTCGGTGACAGGGAGTATGGATACAACAGCGGCCATGGAAGCGGTGATACGGATTAGATGAAATGTTGAGACGATGTAGGGGGACAGGAAACGCATGAAAATAATGGAGGAATGGGGGGTGACAATGCAGAATACAATGGAGCGACAATGAGTGAACGGGGCCATGGTTCGCAAAACATGACACGTAACCGGAACATATGAATGGTGGAGGAGGAACACGTCATACACTTGTGAATTATGATGACACGACCGCAGGAGGTGGGACTCAAATCGGAAATCACAATCGGAAAGTGGAGCGGGGAGACTGGGGTGGCACATTTTGGAAGTTCCGATTGCGATTGAGGGTAGGACTGCGATTCACCCATGACCGTTCGATCTCAAAACAAGATCAATGACTATACTTGCAGCGGGGGGCAATAAAACGGTGGGCGATGGAAAACTGACGGTCTATTGTGTGCGGGCCCTCCATATAAGTTGATTGCCGCGCCGTTGATTTGAGCCAGATCGGAAGGTCAGCATTGCGCCCGATTGTTAAAACAATAGGCCCCTTTTCGTTTTGAATTATGGTTTTTAGACTCGGGTCATATGGAAGCCAAAGTGGGAGGGAGTCAAACTCTTAGGGACTCGGCCCGATTTATTTAAATTTGGATTTTTAACCATTGCAAAGCAGATTTTCGGGCGGAGATAGTAGTATCAAGCAGCGTCATGTGATTTTAGGCCACGGCAGAGGTTGGAAATGGGTTTGAAAGAGGCAGCAGGGCAAAAATTCACGGGCAGGGGTAAATATGTACAACATCGGCTCCATCTGGGGACGGCATGTTCGTTCTCGGACATGTCGAGAACATGCAGACCTCAGACACTCCTGTATGTGAATTTTATTCTACAATCCCCTTGCATTTTCTTCAAAACTCATTAGCACCCATTCCTTATTAAAAGAATGATAAAACAAAAGAAAACTAATGTACAATATAATACAGCAGGCTGTCTTCGGCTCCTGGGTCCCATACTTTGCTTTGCTGGTATTCATTAGTTACATTATTCTTCAACTGTACCCCTCTATGTTTCCATATTTTGTTCTGTAATTTGGCTCCAGCTATGCTTTCACACTTTGTTTTTGTTTTTCCATTGCCAAACTTTCTTCGCTTTCTTGCTGCCATCTGCTTTTTCTGAGGCATATTCATCATCAGTCTTCTGAGGCTGTCAATTTCTATGTCCAGCCTTTCTTTTATCCGGGACTTACTTTGCTTACTGCTGTCTTCATCCTGGGCAGCTTTGATTTTTGCATTTTCCATTGCATCTTCAATACGGCTCTCGAAAGCCTGATCACCTTCTTCTTGTATTTTGAAAGGCAGTGGGATCTTTTTTTTTTGTTCCACAATAGCAGCTTCAAAAAATCTTCCTTCTGCTGGTAACATGCTACTATAAAAGACCCTTGATCCTTCTTCAAATGTCTGCAAAAAATGGGCATAAGGATCATAAAATGATACCTGGCCAAAAGTGTTTGGCAAGCAGGCTTCAACCAGGATTTTATCTCCTTTCACTGGATCAAGAAGAAGACTCTTTTGAGAGAGAGAATCTCCTTCGTTCTCTAAACTGGAGGACTTATTGCATACTGGAGCTGAGTCCTTTTGGAGCTCTGGTATATTCTGCTCTGCTGTGCTGAGCTCTATGAAAAAAATTATTCATTCTTGAGCAGGGGCTTGCCCCATTATCTCCTCTTTTTCAAGAGAAGGCTCGCTGTTTTCATCTTGCTCAAGAATCTCTTCTTGGCTCTCCTCCCCTCCTTCCTGTATTGAATCATATTTTTTCAACATAATCTCCAGCAACTTGATTTCTTCGTTCCACGGATTAAAGTCTTCCCCCGAGTTTCCTTCCTTCTTTCTTGAAAAGGAAAGCTGCTGGCTTCCAGTCTCGCTGATGGTCTGTGTTAAAGAAAAATGATGATCCAAGGAATCTTCATCTGTTATTATACTATCATAGCTCTCCTCATCCGTATCATAGATGGGCTGACTGGTTTCATTACTATTCTGAGATTTCCGGCCCTGACTTTCCTCCCATGGGTCTACTGATGATGGTTCTGCAGACTCAGCTTCTCTCTGGAAACAATCATCATCAAATAAATCATAACTAGGAAAGTTGCAGTCATAAGCAATGTCACCAATCAAACCTGTTTGATTCTCAGCAGGTCCTTCTTCATCTTGATCCTCAGAGGAGTTTCCTGGATCCAAATTATCAAACTCAAGTGACGAATGGGCAAGAGTAGGCGTCCTATAGAAAATTTCTGAGGCAGGCTGCTAATTTGATATCTGATCAACCTCTTCTTCTGTCAAAGGAGGTGATTGTTTTGTATTTCTTTGTACAGAAGAATAGCAGCTCTCTTTTTCTTGTACTAGCTGATTGGGAGGTAGAATATTCTCTTCAGCCTCTTCTTTTACATCGGATTCTGCCTCTTCTATGTGGTTTCTTGCTTCCTCGAGGCAGCGCTCCCTATTTTCCATGGCTATCAGATCGTGATACTCTCTGATCAGCATAATACAGGATGTAGGTAAGCAATCAGGCGGTTTCTGATCACTTTCTTCCTCATCTTCCATAGGTTTTAAAGCATCATACATGTCTTTCTCATTGTCTGCGTCTTGGGCTTGTTCTTGTGATTGCAAGAGTTTGATCTCAGCTTCGTATCTTTCAATCATCACTCTTAGAAGGATTTTCTTAAGCACGGGCGTGCAACTTGGGATGAGAAGAGTGATCCGTGGAAGGTCCTCCACTTCCATTTTTGCTAAGCCACGTGACATTTCATCTCTGCACTCTGCTATAAAATTCGAATGCATTTTGCAAGCTACTCAGAGTCTTCCACCAGTGGGGTCTTTTAATTATTCAGGAACTGTGGAGTCTCCAGGTGGATGATTTAAGATCTTACTGTCCACCACAGTGATTTTCCAAATCAAGGCTATTGTTTTTTGCCAGTAGAGTTGGGACTGCAAATAGATTTAACAAATAAAGACCAGTGGAGTTGGGATTTTCTACTGAGATTTCTTGAGAAGAAGAAGGATAATCTTCAACAAAATATTCAGGATTTTCAACACGAGCTGACCTCTTCTCTTTCCAAGCTCTTTTATGAATGATCTTCTACAGGTGTTTTCGGCTGTGAAGTATCTGACCTTAAATGGGGCTTCCGGGAAGCCACGACTTCCAATAAAATTTATCAAATAAAGACCAGTGGAGTCGCCAAGGTGAGAGATACGCAACTCTTCACCTCTCTGTGCTCACCTGATTAGAGAGTGAATATGAGATGTCGAACCCAGGGAAACAGATATTCTTGAATTCGTTCCCCGGCAACGGCGCCAGAACGATGTTGTGGATGATTTTGTCACCCTCCTAGAGACAGCCTAGAGTTGCTATAGACCAGTGCCTAGGACATCTTAATATAGCAAGGAGCCCTTTATAGTATGGGTTGTCAGTCCAAGAACTCACTTACTATCTCTTGTCTTGAACAAGGAAATTAGATTTTGAATGGGACCAGTCTCCCTCAGAAGCTGATACAATGATAAGAATAATGTAGGAACACAATGTAAAACTTCAGTACAAAGACATCAGACAGTTAAGAGACCGCTTACTGTAAAAAGGGCCGGTTCAAATAATATATCACAGAAATCAAATATCAGAAAGTGAGTGCAGTGACGAAACATAAGAAGATATTAGCTGGCATGAGACTGATACCCAGATACACAACAGAACCATATAAGGGCGCACCAATTTACGAATCCTTATAGGACAATGGCGTTTTAAAAGCACCCTCCTCAAGCAACTAATATAGCAGAAAATATGGAAAGAGTGAACATGAAACAATATATCATGACTAGGCCTATTTAAAGTGCTTGACTAATCCCAGAAAGGGCACCACTTAAGATGAATCCTTACTGCAAACTAGTGAGCCACTCGCATTCTAGAACATGATACGAGAAGACAAATTGCATGAAATGAGATAATGTATTAACATATAAGAGAAATTACATACTATGATATACCAAAGACCAGAATCCTCAATACAGTCATAACCCCTCTTCACTGAGACCCCACGGGCTCTGAAGCTTCATACAGAAATATTACAAAATGTATACAAAAGTCTTCTCGTTGCACAGTTTGCTGATTGAAATCTGGAATCCTTACAATGTATTCTTTTTTGGTCTTTATAGGAGTGATGGAGAATTCTAGAGGAGGGGGCCGCTGAAACACAATTAATGACTCAATTTGAACAAAATGGCGGAAAACATTCGCGCCCACTCTATGAGTGACTAACTGCTAATGACTGTACTAGACAACCTGTCCATGGAATAAATGCTGGGAGATAAAAATCTCCTTATATACAAGATAGAAATAATAAAATATATAAACTATATTGCCCGCGGCTGAGGGAAGATCTGTTGCCGTAAGAGATTTGGAATAATCTGTATCTTTGTACTGTACTCTCGGCCCTTGGCTTTGGATTTGAATCCTGGGTCTTTAATGCGGGGTGAATTTATCTGGAGGGTTCCGAGAATTCATATCTGTGTCTTCTTTAATTGCGGTCACCTCTCCCACCTACCCTCAGCTTCTTCTTTTAATTTCGCCAGCGAAACATGTCATTTGGTAAGCTCCCGATCTTTGCAACGGAAGTGGCAAGTTAAAGCGCTTGCTAAGTTGTTTTAAAACCTGCAAAAACCCGCAGAACATTAGAGAAAATTGACTCGGTGACAGGGAGTATGGATACAACAGCAGCCATGGAAGCGGTGATACGGATTAGATGAAATTTTGAGACGATGCAGGGGAACAGGAAACGCATGAAAATAATGGAGGAATGGGGGGTGACAATGCAGAATACAATGGAGCGACAATGAGTGAACGGGGCCATGGTTCGCAAAACATGACACGTAACCGGAACATATGAATGGTGGAGGAGGAACACGTCATACACTTGTGAATTATGATGACACGACCGCAGGAGGTGGGACTCAAATCGAAAATCGCAATCGGAAAGTGGAGCGGGGAGACCGGGGTGGCACATTTTGGAAGTTTCGATTGCGATTGAGGGTAGGACTGCGATTCACCCAGGACCGTTCGATCTCAAAACAAGATCAACGGCTATAATTGCATCGGGGGGCAATAAAACGGTGGGCGATGGAAAACTGACGGTCTGTTGTGTGTGGGCCCTCCATATAAGTTGATTGCCGCACCGTTGATTTGAGCCAGATCGGAAGGTCAGCATTGCGCCCGATCGTTAAAACAATAGGCCCCTTTTCGTTTTGAATTATGGTTTTTAGACTCGGGTCATATGGAAGCCAAAGCGGGAGGGAGTCAAACTCTTAGGGACTCAGCCCGATTTATTTAAATTTGGATTTTCAACCATTGCAAAGCAGATTTTCAGGCGGAGATAGTAGTATCAAGCAGGGTCATGTGATTTTAGGCCACGGCAGAGGTTGGAAATGGGTTTGAAAGAGGCAGCAGGGCAAAAATTCACGGGCAGGGGTAAATATGTACAACAGGTTCCAACCCTTTACTTCATCAAGATATATTTGGTTATACTTTACGACTCCAAATTCATTATTCAATGAGCCCTGTCAATATTATGTTATCCCCTCACTTATTCTCCACATTATGTCATCAATGAAAACCTTGAGCTTTTCACATGAAGATGTTTTCGCTATCCTTCATTGTACCCAATCAATTTCTCCAAGGTTATCCATCATGGGGGTCTTCAATAATGCATCATAATATTTACAAATGCATCCAAGTGAGCTCTCTAAGGTCTTCAATAGGTCTCAGAAAATCTTCAATAATCTTCTTTAAAAATCTTCAAGAATGCATCCAAAAAAATGGTTGTTCAAAAGGTATTTTATGAATGTTTCCAAAATGTTGATATAGAGTCACGTAAGGGCTGGTATACTTTAGGATCTTTACTCAATATATGCTTCAATATTTCCTCGAAAAGGACTTTATGTCTTCACAAGATTTAGGAGATACAAACTGTTGTCCAAATATTGATTTAAGCTTCACAGGTAACAGTTTTGTCCACAAATTTCTGCCACAAGGGTCCGAGATTCAATCTGAGTTTGTCCACATAATTTATATCCTCCACAGGTTGCCCATTAATATGATCTGATTTTCCAAAGAGCTAAAATGGTTGGTTTCTATAAACCTTTATCAAGCTTTAAACCTTCCACAAGAGAGAGTCTCAAGCACGACGTGAAACTGCCCATAGTTATTTAACAAATCCGAGAGCAGAATTATCACAGGTGACAAGTATGTACAACAAATCAAGGTTTGTATTTTTGTCCAAGGTAATGGTGACCTAACAGCTTTGAGGTATGGAGGGTATAGGAATAATTCTCCCAGACTTTTCCATAGTTTGACAATCTGAATTTTGTGTATGATTGTGTACTACTACAGGTTATAGTAAGAGTCGTTTATGTCCCTTTAATTATGATCTGAGGTTCACACTTCATAACAAGTGCCTGAGTTTCTTGTTCAATTTTGAATGAAAACCCACCAAATTATTTACCCAAAATATCCTCCTTGGCCTTAGTTCACCTTCTCTGGTTCTTCTTTGAAACCTTCACCAAAAATCATGATTAAAATGAGGAGTACGAATTTCTATTTATACCGGTTTGACATTTAACAGAAAAACACGTCTCTTGGATGACATTTCAAGGCTACACAAGTCAGCTTAGGTCGGTTGAATATCAGAGTTAATTTCCTTAGCTTAAAAATCAATATCTTCCAAAATATTTGGATTTTTGGGGCAAGTAAGGGCTGATTAGAAACAGAGAAAAACATTCTTTCAGATGGTCTAGGTCCCATCTAGAAGGGTTGCCTTTAATGTGGTGAATAAAAATTTCCTTTATGACTACCCTTCAATTATTTAATGAAGAAAATGATTAGGACAATATGGCTTCCTTGTTTGGCTTATTGTTTGTCTTCTCCATTATTTGGCTTCTTAATCATCATAGGAACATATAGGGCATCTGCATCATCATGCTAATGTCCAGCAATGAGTGTATCATCCATGACATCACATAATGGTGCAGTGATATGTTATAGTGCAACATTATTAGGAGAACTCCAAAATA
This sequence comes from Pinus albicaulis, assembly GCA_034641835.2. Taxonomy (NCBI): domain Eukaryota; kingdom Viridiplantae; phylum Streptophyta; class Pinopsida; order Pinales; family Pinaceae; genus Pinus; species Pinus albicaulis. The sequence continues at coordinate 1,367,075,597 of CM076570.1, forward strand.
GTCTTCCAACCCTCAAATGATCTCCAACCATGATCATCATATGCCATCATCAAGTATCAAAGTGTATGGCATCATCATGACATCAAGGGTTATGGTTTAGATCATCAAGTTCATGCAATATTAGATCAAGGATTTCTTAGGGCTTCTTTCATTAGTGGTTTTACTTCTTCATGATTTGACATCTTTATTGATGGCATGACATCATCATCTTGAACTAGGCATCTCAAGAATATTGACATCTCGGTTAATGACATATTGGCATCACTAACAACCTTGGTTAATAAAATCTACTCCTTTTTTAGGTTTTCAATCACCCAAGTTAACCTCAACAATTGGCTCCCACAAGCTGCATATAAACCTGATCCAAAACGGATCCACAAGCAAGGATCCAACACCTAGAAATCAAACAGAAAAGACATAACTTCACTTTATGTATTATTTTAAATGTTAAAGGTCTGTTTAGGGTATGCACAGTCAAGGTAATCCTTACAAAACACCCTCTACTGTCCTCCACAATATGTGGGTTACTTTCCCTTCCTTGCTGCCTACCAACACTGTAAGTGCTACACAATTATGTTGTAGGAATAGGCCTTACGGCCCCCTCCAACTTCCCCAACAACTCTATGTTAAATTTTTGATTACCACATAGTTTGTGGCCTATTAAATTCATGGAGGAATCACCCTAAAATAAACTCCCAAAAGACCAAAATTATCTGTCTTTAATTCAGCATCCCTGCAGATTTGATTGCACCTTCAAAATAATCACAAGAATCTTCCAATGAGTCTCCCTTCCTTCAATGAAGATGCCACTAGTCTATGCCCATCACAAGGATTCATTACTCCCTTAATGCAAGTTTCTTATCTCATTCTGCGTTGCCCTTGTGTTGGTCACTTTGGACATTGTGTCCAAATGAATATAATTCACCTCTTATTTATACCAAACAAGATGCCTTAATGACTTAATGAAGAGACATGAATTTTGGCTAATTTCACTTCAAGCTTGCATGACTTGAAAACCCAAAAAGTTCATTGTCAACTTGAAAAATCATATCTCATCAAGGACATCTTAGAATTTGACGATTCTTGAAGCATTGGATTCTCCTCGATGTCCTCTATCATCTCCATCCATCATATGTCCAAAGTTCCTCATGGTTTTTTCCCAAACATTGATGGGTGAAAAATCCCAACCTTGGGTTCTGAGACCACCAGTGACTCTTATGGTGCTCCCACCTCCAAAACCTAAACCCTAGGGCATGGAGTACCTCCCAAACTACTCAACAATCAACATTTAGTGCATACTCAGCCCCCGTAAAGGAAAGATTTTGAAACAACATTAAATCACTATGCACTAACTGAGGAAGCACATTTTATCTTAAATCTTTCCATTTAGGAAAAAAATCTTGGTGTTTTTCTCTGAGACTGCAACTTGCATATGCCCCATAACTACAAGAAATTTTAAGAAAACCAAAAACAAAACTCTGAGTGAACATCTACTATAAATAGATATATGATATATGGTCAAATATTTCATGCCAAATCGTACTCCAATAATCAACATGAGTTATGAAAGGAGAAGCTTAGGAAGGCTAAAAATTTACAAACTCATATAATATGGAGTCATGACGAACTTGACCAGTAACAAGAAGAGACTTTGGATCATGTAGTTCTTAAATAAATACCTAATTGGGAGAAAAATCAATTTCTTTCTCATCACAATAATGTTAAATACGATATATGGACAATAAATTTTCAAAGATCTCAGGAGTGAGGAGTACATTGTCAACGCAAACATTGCTCCATCACATAGTACATGACCCAAAGACTTCCTTCTGATTACGATCTATAACTAAAATTTATGATTTTTTTCTATGGGATGTAGAAGGAAACAAATGTTGACAAGGATCTGGTTTTGCTCCTAAGTCAATTATCTATCGATCTATATATCTACCTAGTTCTTGAGTCGATAAACTATTTCCTTTACCTCTTGAAATATTGTGATTCTTCATGCCATCATCTAAGACTTGCAAATTTTTCCAACTTTTTTCTTAAGCATGCCCAAATTTTTCTGAAAAGTAAAATTTTGCATCTATTTTCTTCTTCTTCTTAGAGGAAGATTTATTGGTTTGGATGTTTGAGGTGGATATTGAGGTTTTGGTTGAGGGTTGAAGGAATCTCGCAGGCTTGAGAAATTTTTTTCTTTTATTGGGACTTGGTGTTGTTCTAATCTTTGGAGGTATGAGCTACAATAAATTTACTTGAAGAACTAAAGAAAATATCTAGCTACATAAACTTTAATTGTTCTCACATGAGACAATCATAGATTGTCTCGAAGCTAGAAATTTTGATTTAATGTTCAAGGACATCCATTGTTGAATAAAATATAGATGTAAGAACTGTAAAAGCACTCATTAGCTTTCATAAGATCAAAAAAATACATTTTGATTCTAGTTTTTCCTTGCCACAATCTTTTAATTTGTCCAAAAAACCCTTAATTTTGCACAATACAGGAATACTTATGTGGTACTCCAAATTGAGAGGTCAATTTATATTGTCTTACTTTTGGAGTCGTATTTTATTTTAGTTTCAATAAAATATTATTTTATATATACATCCCTATCAAACCCATGGCTTCAATGAAGGTTTTTAAACTCTCTTTTATAAAACTAACTAAATATCACCTAATACGTTACACAATGATTTTTCTTGCAAAATTTGTGGCATTATAATTTTCTAATTATGATAATTATAGTGAGTAAGAATCTCTATGATCCTTGAATCTTCCATATTTTAACAAACTTGATTTCTTGTATCACCTACAATATGTCCAATATGTTCTCCTATTGAATTCAAAATCTACACAATGATGCTCTCTCTCTCTCTCTCTCTCTCTCTCTCTCTCTCATATTTTTCTACCAACAAAAAAAAAAACTCTTTTTCCTTAGTAAAATACTACTACCAAGAATTTGGGATTTTTTTTTTTTTTTTTAATTTGAAATTTTCCTCCAAAGAATATATTTTTTGGCTCAACCTCATCCCATATATTTAAAAAATAAAAAAATTTCCACTAAACTTTTGGAGAAGAAATGATAATTATGTAGAAAATTAAGAAAAAAATTATAATTGCACCTTGGTTCAGTGCGACAAAAATGATTGCTTCTATCATTCTTTGTTAGAAATTTGAGTAGCAATCTCTATAGATAACTCCAATCTAATTTAAGTTTCAGTAGATAATATCACATGAATATCTCACCATTTTTATCCTCCTTTAGATTCTAGTATAATATGATGGAAAAGGGTATTGTGATATTCATACTCAAAATGTAATGATCTAATATTTATGGAGAAATTTTGGCCTCTTTATAGACCTAGATCAAGATCACAAAGTAACATATTCAAAGAAACCTCCTCAGAAATCTAGATATACAAAAAAAAAAATGGCCTCCTACATAGATTAGAAGTAATTTGACCTTGAATCACAATATATTTCTGAAATAAATGAACTAGAAAGGGTTGGGAATCCAAGCTCAAATACTATGTAATAGTGCAAAAAAACACCCAATCACCATATTGCAAATCCAAAATATTTTCTATTGAAAACTGAAACAAAAGTCCCTTCTTTGCTTGAGTAGAAAAAATATTTATAACAATCTAATTTATAAGTTTAATGAAAGCTTCTAGCAATCACTAGAAGATAAGTCTTATGATACATCGAACAAAAATTCTACTTAGAAGTTCAAAACTTTCTTTATTATAACTCCAATATTAATATATTACAAAACTTAATTATTTAATTTCTCTCTAAAAATTAATTGATATGAAATATAAATTTCATAGTATTATCTTTCTTTATAGATTGATTTATGATTGTATATTACACAACTTACATTGAATTTATGATTATAAAAATATATATACTAAAACTTTTAAATTGTAAAGCATGCCTTTTGTCCAAATAATAAATTTGCACGTGTGCATTGATATATCACCCTTAAAAAAAACTAAACCTCCTAGCTTTTCCGGTTCTTTTAACATTTTCCTTGTGAGGAAAAAATAACTCTAGAATACTCGTGGAATACAAACTAAGTCATGTAGATTAAGCTATTAAATCTGGAATTGCTAAATCCTAGGTTATTTTATTTAACGAACATGTTAAGTTGAGCACCTAGAAATCATGTAGGGAACCAAAGTATCACAAAGTATCACGAATTTCATGCCAAAATGTGTGTCGTGAATTAATCTAAGTATGTCTCCCATCAGATATTACCCATTCCTCTGTAACTGTGATATCGGCAGATGTTACCCTTCCCGATCGGGGTGTCAAGTGTTTCGTACAAGAGGTGAGGTGACACAAGAACATGCGAGCCACACTGATAAACCATTTTGACACTCGGGAAGAATGTGGGTGGTACCACACATGCCATATAGTGGTGGCATTCAATACCGATAGTAGACAGTTCATGTTGTCATACATAGCTTGAAAAAAGAGTCGGTGCGGGAAGAAGGTAAGATGTGTTAAGTTTGGTAAGTTGGATTCGTGGTTATCTGTTGAGCATGGAACATAACAGGACACTGGCGAGAAGGCTAAGGTTCTCGTAACTGTTCTAAATCTCTCCACCGGTTATGTTTGTATCCTCATCATCAGAATGTTTGTTGTTGCACTTAAGGAAGGCCTTGCTTCATTGACTTTATTTATGTTATTTGCATTTGGGAGATATGAGAATCATCTTAGTTTTACTATGATGTGTGGGATTTAGGATGGTTTGTTGAATTCTGCTTGGTATGTTATGGAGGATAGACCTTGGAATTATGGGAATTCTGTTTGCCTATCATGTTTCATTATTTTCGGTTGTGATAATCCCAAATTATTGGGCACGGTGTAGGCTATAGAGGTGGTAGGGGCTAGCATTTTTGAAAAAATGAAACCTGCCTTATCATGTTGGCTATATTGCTTGAACGACCTTGCATGTCCTCCAATTAGCTCTGCATCGCAATATTTCAGACGTGTTGATCAATTCCTGGACTATTTATGCTTCCCTTTCTTTTCGATTTGCCCTATTCATCGCACTAACAACAATTTTCTGTTTCTTTCTAATTCTGGCCTTAATAATTCTAGCCATTCTTCCTTCCTTGTCTGAAACCCCCATTGTTCATCGTGAAAACTCCATGAAATGGATTTCATGGCTAACAATGATCCTTTGGGGGGAGATTTTTGTCTCATACCCAGTTTGTTAAGAGAATTTTTAAGTTATTCCTTAAGTGGCATATTTCTATTGCCAAGAAGAGCGACACTTACTTTTCTATTTGCATTGGTGAAGCCACTCAAATCTGTAGTGTAGGGGGCATGAGTGGAAAGTATCTGGTTGTGTCTTGGGGTTATCGGTAGCTCTGTGTCCGAGTGTTGCAGATGTATGGAAACACTGTCTCTACATGATTCGTGGCTGCCTGTCATGAATGTAATTCCTCCTTGGGAAATAGAGGCACCTATGATGGACCTATTTTGGTCACTAATAGCAATTTAGGTCATCCCAATGAGCTATCGTGACATAAATTACCTACTTCTCCAAAATTCATAATTCTAAGGGATAATGAAAGAGGCAATGATGATACTGAGGAGATTACCCTAGAAAATCATGACATTTTACTATGTTGTTTAACTAAATTAAATGTTGAAATTTTGTTGCTGACTCATTATCTTCAAGATAAAATTGTGAAAGTTCAACCAGCGAAAAAATAAGCAAAGGACAAAGGAAAGTCAAAAGTGGGCCCAAGCAGGAGGGGAAGAAAGTGAGGCAAAGAAATTATGGAAAATATCTTTGAAGCCTACAAGGTAGGCACACCTGCTCATGTGAAATCACTTATTTCAGGATGGGAAGGAGAACCTAAAACAAAGGAAGAGGAAGAGATGAAGTTTTTAAGTGATCTAGGTACTACGAGAGGTAGAATGTCTTTATTTAAACAATTCATTCATACATATTGGACTATGAAATGCTTAATGGCTAATTCCATTATCACTTCTTAAGAAGTAGGGACATCAAGGAAATACATCTTCTGCAACATCACTAGAATGTCCCCGTGGGCTGAATAAAAAGTGAGTTGCATAGTATGAACCAAGTCAACATGCCCACTTCTAGTGCCTATGGAATCATCTAATGATTAAGTTTTTATTACTTTTTGTTTTTTGAGATGCATATGAAGGATAGCATTTATTTTTTTCTTAAGTCGTTGGATGTAATAGATAACACACCAGTAAAGGCACATATGGTCAGGTTTAAACTTGATCAATTTTAGTTGGCATTTAACTCTTTGAGGTGACCAAAAGACCTAGTTTACTGCAGGCAGGTTGAGGCCATCCACCATATATTATTATTGTAACCTAATTTTCTTTTAAATCTAATAGAAAATTGAGAGAAACTACCAAAATTTAAAAAAAATATGTTACTCCTCCCATTACTTCTCCGTAATTGTAATATTATCCATTACTCATTGCTAAATGGTTTGTAGATCTCTTTCATCAATTATCTCTAATGCGTTTATTATTATGATAACCTTAAAAAAAGGAGAAAATTTAAACCTATAAAATAAAAATAACCAGAACATTGGCAGATATTACCCATTACTCCGTAATTGTAATATTATCCATTACTCGTTGCTAAATGGTTCGTAGATCTCTTTCGTCAATTTTCTCTCATGCGTTTATTATTTTTTCAGACAGAAAAAATAAAAATAAAAATAAAAATAAATAAATAAATAAAATAAAAAATAAAAAAATGTTGATATTTTATATTGATCAGTTCATTGGCGCATAACATTATATTCTTAGCTATGGCAACGAGAATGTCCAAACATACATCCACAAGTACTATGTACCTATCTAATAAAGAGAGGCAAAATAATATAGTGGATATCAAATTACAGGGGGTTAAACCACTTCCCATCAGAAATTTCTATCACATAAATCCCTGTAGATATAGAAAAAACGAAAAGAGATAGAGCACATAGTCTTATACATCAGGAGATAACAGTTAGAAAAGACCTATCAAAAATCAGGAAGATTTAACAGACTAAGATTGAAGAGTATAGGATGGAAGAACATTTGCAAACCAGGAAAAACGCCCAATCTATAGGCATGCATCACCCTCTAACCAGGCTTGCCTGAATGACCAAAAAGTATACCTTTCAGAGTAATCCTGTAGAGAGAAAAAACAGTCACCTACATCCGTCTGACCACCAGAATTATGGTATCGGAATAGAATATTGTTAGATCTGGACTCCATCTCTGAAGTGTAACACCTGCATAAAAACAAAATCAGAGTTGACGCCTTTTTTGGAGAGCCCATAAGCCCTGGTGTTGTTCTCCGTGAAAATATGGCTGATGGGCGACCTATTCAACCTCGTCCATAATCTGTGCGTCCTTTGAACCCACCCTTGTAAAGTCGGGCACATCATATCCATATTGTTTGTCACCCATCCAATTACAATCCTAGATTCCCCATATACATGAGCATCCAGCAACTGGAGATTGGAGGCTGCCAGAAGGCCACCCCAGAGGGCCATGATCTTAGCTTTATTATTAGACCCCGGGCCCCCGTTCCAAAAAATGTGGATCCTCTCCCTCTAAGACAGCTTGATCCAAGCACCGCATCCCATAACACCCCCCACACATGCACCATCAAATTATATGGCTAGAATGGCCACCTCATGAGGCCTGATACAAATGGAGCCATCCCATATGGAGACAACTAGAGTGGGACGATCATCAATCCACCTCATGATCGCTGAGAAAATGCGAGGAATCTAAAAAGGTGCATCATCAAATAACAATTTGTTCCTTGCCAACCATACCTCCCAGATAATGAAAAAAGGCAGCGATCTGAACTTGCCCCTCAGCTTGTCCCATTCTATAGCAGAAGAGATGAAATCACCAGGGGACCAGAAAGGATCCATAAAGTGTGAACTAAAGAGCCTCCACAATCTCACAACAGCAGGGCAACAAAAAAATAGATGAGATATGGTCTCCATCTCACAACAGCAAATGACACATCTAAACAACCCATGAAGACCACGCTTAACTAGATTTTCCCCAGTCAAGACATTTCCCCTCCATATCAACCAACCAAACAGTATAATACTGGTTGGTATTTTCCTACGCTAGAATGGGAGAAAAATCTTCGAAATCTGTCCTTGATAAGTAGAGGTGTTTATACTTCTATATATATCCTTGACAATCAATCTACTATCTTTCAAAGGACCATCCCACACAATCAGATCACCCCCATTATCCCAGCAGAGCCCAGCACCTCACAGACAGTCCCCCAGATGATCCCATTCTGTATCCTTCGCCCCCACAAGACCCAACTGCAGAGCGCTTTTGAACTCTGGGGGCCAGAAAGACCAACAAATAATTGTCTAAGATAGATAGAAAATACCTCTGTGTGTCAATCGGAACTGCAAACGCGGCGAGGGTCCCGAATTAGGAGGTAAAGCAATAATATTTTTGAAACCTAGTGGGATGCGGCCACCATCCCTGAATAGCCAGGACAACCAGTCTACCACATTACCCAGAATCTTCTTGAAACTCCACCATATGGTTGAAATTGACCGGGGAAATGAGAACTACAAAAATAAAAGCTGATGAAGAACATCACCCTCAATATATTTGCACTTTATGATGGCGCTCCAAATGTTATTCCCATGAATATCTCTCCAGAATGACTTAATGAGTAGCGCCTTGTTGAAGATCCGAGTGTTCAGAATCCCCCAACCATCGTGTTCTTTGGGCTTGCAAAGGATCTCAAGTCTGCAAAGGTGGAATTTCTACACCAATTGAGATCCCCCCCACAAAAACTGTGCAATTATACCATTGATCATCTGCACAATTCGGTCAGGAAGGTAATACAAGTGTCCCCAATAAACCATCAACTGAGAAAGAACCGCCTGAATCATTATGAGCCTTCCCCCAATGGATAGCCATCTATGCGTCCATCTAGAAATCCTCCTTCTGAGCTTGTCAATCAGCCACATCCAGTCACGAATCTTATATCCACACGGCTTAATTCTGAAACCCAGGTAAGTGAAACCGCCTGCAGCCTCTCTATATTCAACCCCCAGGAAATCTGCTATGAAGGCAATGTCTTGAGGGTCCCCATATTCATATAAGAGGAAAGACATACCCTTATTGATGGCAAGGCCAGTTGTAGATTCGATCCTTATAAACATCTAGTGAATGTAGAACCAATGGTTCCTTTTAAGATAGCCAAATAATAGAAGGTCATCCACAAACAATGAATGTGAAGAAGACACCGAGTTGGAGAAGGAGAAGCCCTTAATAAAACCATTCTACTCCACCTTATGCATGATACTACTGAACCCATCCATGATAAGAATGAATAACAGAGGGGACAGAGCACATCCTTGTCGCAAACCACGACCAGCAACAAAGAATTGTGTGAGAATGCCATTTATAATAACAACAAAACGAACCGTGGTGATACATGTCATTATCCACCTGATGATCCTGATTGGAAGACCAATTTTGAGTAGAACAAGCCTAATATAGGACCATTCGATAGTGGCATAGGCTTTATGGAGGTCCACTTTCATCACAATTGCCTCCTTTTTCTCCGAGTGCATAGAATGTAGCACCTCCTGTGCTATTGTTGTAGCATCTGTTGGGGTTCCCATGTTTTGGCCAGATTGGCAAGACCAAAAGATGAGACAACATCAGAACCACTTTTAGGCCCTAGGATCTAGCCCTCCTGGGCCCAGAGAGGGATCTCTCCAATAAAAAAAAGATTGATATGTCTTTAAAAGCTCAAGATGAGATGTTAGGCTAGGTATCAAGCACAAAGGGGGTTTTAAAATGATTTGGTTGAAGGGTTGCTAGGTTGGTTAGGAGATCACAGGCTGAGAAAGTAATGGGAGGGAAGGAACAAAGCAGCAGGAAATTTCAGCTAAGAGAATAGGCCAAGATAGTGCCATCCATTGGGCTATGGAGTCATGAAAGGAAATTACTTGCATCCACTAGCCAAGGCTTTCAAAGGGCAAGTCATCTACACTAAAGGATCTTTTAGGCAGATGGTGGAATGGAACATTAAGGAGAGAAAGTGGAAGAAGGAGAGGCAACTAATTTCTGTCTATAGATCAGGTCACAGGACATTTAACTCCAGACCTGCTTGGACATACTCGAAGGCAGCTCTCAAAGGGGAACAAAGGGGTTGCTTATAGATCAGACCAGAGGTCATTTAACTCCAGGGCTGCTTTAGCAACTCCAAGGGAAGACAGAGATAAGATTACAAAGGGATCTTAGAAAGGCCAGCTGGTCGCGCAAGGATCCTAGTGGACAGGGCTAACACTCATCCCCAGTGTTCCCAAACCTTCGAGCTCAAACCCAGCAATAACATCTAAGAACTGATTCAACCAATTCATACATCAGAGAGTAGGCAATAACATCCACTACACTCGTTAAATCAACTGAATCAACTCTTAGATAGCACATAAGGCAGAAAACATTAAAGGTAGGGAGAGCAGGAAACATAGGGCACCTAACAAGGGTGAATCCTATGTTATACTTCTGTTGCCTACCAGAAGAACATGAAACAGTATGAAAATGTGATATACAGAGTTAGAAAAACATCACCAATAGTAATAGACCAGGATACTGTGAAATGTGCTTTGATTAATTGATGTAAAACCAGTCATGTACAATAAGCTCAATGGTTGTTACAGTCCAAACTTTTCTCCTCCCAGCCTATTACAAAACAACTACTCTGCTACTCCCTCCCAAGACTGTTCTAATAGTCGGAATGAATCCCTCTAACAGAAAATTGCCCAACAGCTGAACAACAACCTTTACAATATGTTCTCAGGGATTCTTATAAGAGAAGAGGAAGACAGAAAAGTAGGTGAACAATTAAATGAGTCTCATTAAGACGGAATGGTGGAGGAAACCGAGTCCATTTTTCTTAATGGCGTTGTGTTGTACTCTGTAAATTGGTTGGAGACGTTTGTCAGGTCGAGATTGACCTCTGATATGTTCTTTAATTCCTTACGGCGGTCTGGAACTCTGCGTTGCCATCTTGGAATAAATAAACTGGATGAAAGTCTGCAAGGCCGCTCCATATCTCATACCTGCCACCTAACTGTCTTAAATGAGCTTTAGTCAGTGTAATTAATCGTTTCAAGGCTCGAGGAGTCATGGATATTTCTTGTAGGAAGGTGTACGTTTGGAGAAGAGTACCCGGCTGATATTAAACACAGATAAGACTTTAACAATGTGCTTGGATCTTCAAACTGCGCCTTTCCCTTTGAATGCAGGATTATAATTGTTAATCTTCAATTAACCAGCTTGAATCCCTCAAATCCATCTCTGTTGTTTCGTTTGGCCGCTGAACTGGCCTCTCTGTGCTATCTGCTCAATAAAATTATCCAGTCGTGAACCGGGGCAGTGGTAGTGGAGAAATGTTGCGGAGGCCGGAGGAATGACGATGGAGCAGTTGAGGGCAATGAAAATAATGGAGAGCGGCGGAAGAAGTGGTTGATAGTGTAAAAACCCAAAGATTAAACGTTTGGGCGAATAACACAGGGAAACGGAGAAAAACACTGAAGTGGAGCCACGGAGGTGGGACCCGGGCTAAATCGCAATCGGGAGACGGAAGTGGAGTGGAATGATAAACAGGGGATTTGCGATGCGATGGGAAATTCCTTTGTAAATTCAATATATGACCAATTTCCTGTTTACAAAGGAAAGACCCTTTATTTATATGAAAAGGCGGAAGAGTAGTACGGTGGGCCCGGGGGTCAAATCGCAAATCGCAAATCGCAAGATGGAATGGAGTGGAAAGATTATCGCAACGTGGAGCAAAGAATTGCGATTGCGATATTGTGATCGGGCAGAGTTGCGATGGAGGGCAGTGCGATGGGCAGAAAGTGTGACGGCGCGATCGGTCGATCGCATCGCAAATATTTGCGATGGATCTAACGAACACAACCCGCAAAATATGTGATCCGCGATTTGCGATGGACGCCTTAAGGAGCAGCGCTCAGTTACGTGGGGACGGGGCTGGCGAAAAGGGGCTAAGCCTTAGTATAAGGTCGGAAGTGGGTTTGGCCCATTCCAATGTGATTTAAAGGTTAGAAAGGGGAACGATAGAGGGATAAGGGTAAATTAGCCCAAAGGAGGGATATGGGTGGAATTCAAAGGGGGTTTTGGGGGAATTTGAAGGGTAATAAAGGGAAATACAAGGGGGGACAAGGGGAATAAAAATAGGAGCTAAGAGGGGGTGAAATAAGACGAGAAAGGGGCCTTTAGGCATTTCTTCACAAACAGAGGGGCTTTATAATAGGAATTAGCAGAGGGGAATTTATCAAAGGATAAAAGACACATGGAGGCTTCAAGGAGACTGTGTTTTCAGAGGAAATGCATTCCTTGAAGGCTCAAAAACAATTTAGCCCCCGTTTTCTTGCCAAAAATTTATAGGGGGGGCTAACAGTGGCTCCACATGGGGATGGCTTCTTCTTGAAGGATTCAAGAATTCAGAAAATGATCTCTTGGTGTAGGCCAGGTGCCTGCTGCTTGAACCATCCATTTCTTTCTTTGATCAGCTTCCACAGGCTATGAAGACAACATATCAGCAGTAAAATTCTCCCAAACAACTACCTACCCACACTATAGTCCTAACATTTTTCTTTTGGGTGCATTTGGGCTTGCAGACTCTTTACATTTTATTTTCAAAACAAAACAAACCTATTCTAAATCTATCCTTACTGCTCCATAAGACCAGATTAGACTGTTGGTCTCATATAATTCTCTACCTATTCTACTACATGTTGGGATTAAACTGTCCAATAGGTTTCTTCGCCTACATTCTAAGACAGGAAATTTAAAAAAAGCCAACTTAGGATTAGACTGTCTGACCTGCTAGACTTTGCATAAATTAAAAACACTAACTACATGCTCACAGGATGAGCTTTATTGAGCTTCCTACCTACCCTACTCTAACTGGAAATCCCTGATACTCTAGGTGATGCAATAATGCCAATGCAGCCAGTCTAATAACAGAAAAAAAAAGGATATGAGCACTGACTGCCTGTCAGAGATACCCACAGGGTGCTCTGCATGTGGTTCTTCAAAACTGAGGCCACCAGCAGTGGTGACCAACTTTGTTGTGTTTGGCTCTTGCAGAAGATCAATGCTTGAGGAACTGAGCCAATGAGGGCCTCCATGTATTCTGCCATAGGATCAACAAAAACATGATGTAAACCTTTTTCTTCAAAACCTCCCATGGCTGGTAGGCTGCTTGCATCTTGGGCAGTTTCAATCACTGCATCTGTAGAGAGGCCTTTCTAATCGCACTCCTCCTCTTCCTGATCAAGACAAATATGTCTATGGGAAAGGGGATCTACCTCATCTTCACTACAGCCTGAGCTAGAGGGTTCATTATATTTGACTGTGTTGTCCTCCAGTAATGCAGGCTGGTTCTGCTGGAACTCTGTGAAAAAATTAACACATTCTTGAGCGGGGGTTTCTTTGATTACCTCAATCCTTTTGGGAGAAGGCTCGGGAGATTCATTCCGCTCAAGACTTTCTTCATCTTTTTCCTCCTTGTCCTCTGTGCTGGAGAGCTGTTGGCTTCCATCCTCTTGGCAAGTATAACTGATGTTCGAATATGAAGCAGAGAGAAGATTCAAAGAATCTTCGTCTTCTATCATGCTTTCAACGCTTTCTCCATCAATATCATAGATGGCCTGCATTAGCTCATCGTTTTCCTAAAGTTGATGGTCGTGACCTTCCGCCCATGAATCTACTGATGATGGCCCTGCAAGCTCAGTTTCCCTTTGGGAAAAATTATCATCAGTCAGATCATCATCAGAGAAATCATAATTACAAGCATTGTTATCCACCAAGTCTTCAGGAATTATTGAGTCTTTCTACAAAATAGTCTGCAAGTTCATTTTCTGATCTAAGCTCTGGTTCCTCATACATGCTTTGCATGTAACTTCCGTCTTGCAGTGATCTGATTTGTCTCTTTTGAGGACAAGGAGTAGGTCTTCTCTAATCATCCTCTCTGGTTTCGGCCTCATATTCTTGCTCTTTTGCTTTCAGCAAGGAACTGGAAGTCTCTATCAGTCTTTCCAGCTTGTCCTCTAAAGAGATCTGCGCTGTTTTCTCTGTTCGGTCCTTCCTTGCTGCTTGTAATCTTTCTTCCCTGCACTGTATGTTGTATTCGACAGTGATTGCTATATCCTGCATTTCCTCCAGGCTCGAAGCCTCTTTTTGCCTTATATGGAATTCCACCTCGGGGTCAAAAGAACTTGGATAGTGCAATAAAGCCCATCCCAAAGGTGGTTTTATATCAGAAGGCATTGCATCATATACCTTATTGAACCTAGCTGAAAAATTCTGCACTGTCTCTCCTGGCTTCCTTCTCAAATTCTGATATTCTTTTAGGATGAGGAGAGCGTTTTTCGAGGCTGCCCATCTATCAAGGAAAACTCGATAAAATTGATGAAAGCAGAAAATGCTTGCCACTAGAAGGCATTTGAACCAACTCTTAACACTTCCTTGCAATGACAAGGCAAACATTCTAATGCACACATCATCTTCTTCTATTTCATACAACTCAAGTAAATCCTCAAGGTTTTGAACATGTTCCTCGGCAGTGGCCCTTTTATTTTCTCCGTCAAAATGAGGTAGCTGGTTAATAAGTTCTGCAGGCAGGGGTTGGAAGAAAAGAGGTAAAACCAGAGGCTTATATCTTTCTATGACCTTTGTAGGTGTGGGTGGTGTAACAATGGGCTCATGGCTGCTTGAAGTTTCTTGAAGGGTGGGAGATACAACATGAGCTTCTTGTTCCACCAGTTTCTTCACAGGAATACATGTCTGCTCACTGTCTGTAGACTGAGGCTTGAGGTCTTTCCCACATTCAGTGTGGGTTTCATCTTTGTACACTTGATTATGCTTAAAGTAGGACGAAACATAGTGATAGACAAAAACAATGAATTCTTTAAACCAAATCCAACCCGTATGTTCTACCCTTCTATGGGGTCTGGCCATTTTTCAGGTTCTTCCTCCAGTGGAGTCTCTGAGGATTATGGAGTGCGGAGTCGCCAGGTGGATGAATTTGGACATTAGAAACAGACTGCTGTCCACCATCAGCAATTGAAAGCCAATCTAAAATAAAGTGGTATGTTCCCCAGCGGAGTCGCCATTATGTTGGGGTTCCCATGTTTTGGCCAGATTGGCAAGACCAAAAGATGAGACAACGTCAGAACCACTTTTAGGCCCTAGGATCTAGCCCTCCTGGGCCCGGAGAGGGATCTCTCCAATAAAACAAAGATTGATATGTCTTTAAAAGCTCAAGATGAGATGTTAGGCTAGGTATCAAGCACAAAGGGGGTTTTAAAATGATTTGGTTGAAGGGTTGCTGGGTTGGTTACGAGATCACAGGCTGAGAAAGTAATGGGAGGGAAGGAATAAAGCAGCAGGAAGTTTCAGCTAAGAGGATAGGCCAAGACAGTGCCATCCATTGGGCTATGGAGTCATGAAAGGAAATTACTTGCATCCACTAGCCAAGGCTTTCAAAGGGCAAGTCATCTACACTAAAGGATCTTTTAGGCAGATGGTGGAATGGAACATTAAGGAGAGAAAGTGGAAGAAGGAGAGGAAACTAATTTCTATCTATAGATCAGGTCAAAGGTCATTTAACTCCAGACCTTCTTGGACATACTCGAAGGCAGCTCTCGAAGGGGAACAAAGGGGTTGCTTATAGATCAGACCAGAGGTCATTTAAC
This sequence comes from Pinus albicaulis, assembly GCA_034641835.2. Taxonomy (NCBI): domain Eukaryota; kingdom Viridiplantae; phylum Streptophyta; class Pinopsida; order Pinales; family Pinaceae; genus Pinus; species Pinus albicaulis. The sequence goes on from CM076570.1 coordinate 1,367,091,386, forward strand.
TCCAGGTCTGCTTTAGCAACTCCAAGGGAAGACAGAGATAAGATTACAAAGGGATTTTAGAAAGGCCAGCTGGTCGCGCAAGGATCCTAGTGGACAGGGCTAACACTCATCCCCAGTGTTCCCAAACCTTCCAGCTCAAACCCAGCAAGAACATCTAAGAACTGATTCAACCAATTCATACATCAGAGAGTAGGCAATAACATCCACTACACTGGTTAAATCAACTGAAATCAACTCTTAGATAGCACATAAGGCAGAAAACATTAAAGGTAGGGAGAGCAGGAAACATAGGGCACCTAACAAGGGTGAATCATATGTTATACTTCTGTTGCCTACCAGAAGAACATGAAACAGTATGAAAATGTGATATACAAAGTTAGAAAAACATCACCAATAGTAATAGACCAGGATCCTATGAAATGTGCTTTGATTAATTGATGTAAAACCAGTCATGTACAATAAGCTCAATGGTTGTTACAGTCCAAACTTTTCTGCTCCCAGCCTATTACAAAACAACTACTCTGCTACTCCCTCCCAAGACTGTTCTAACAGTCGGAATGAATCCCTCTAACAGCAAATTGCCCAACAGCTGAACAACAACATTTACAATATGTTCTCGGGGATTCTTATAGGAGAAGAGGAAGAAACAGAAGTAGGTGAACAATTAAATGAGTCTCATTAGGATGGAATGGTGGAGGAAACCGAGTCCATTCTGCTTAATGGCATTGTGCTGTACTCTGTAGATTGGTTGGAGACGTTTGTCAGGTCGAGATTGACCTCTAATATGTTCTTTAAGTCCTTACGGTGGTCTAGAACTCTGCGTTGCCATCCTGGAATAAATGAACTGGATGAAAGTCTGCAAGGCCGCTCCATACCTCATACCTGCCGCCTCACTGTCTTAAATGAGCTTTAGTCAGTGTAATTAATCATTTCAGGGCTCGAGGAGGCATGGAGATTTCTTGTAGGAAGGTGTACGTTTGGAGAAGAGTACCCTGTTGATATTAAGCACAGATAAGACTTTAACAATGTGCTTGGATCTTCAAACTGCGCCTTTCCTTTTGAATGCAGGATTATAATTGTTAATCTTCAATTAACCGGCTTGAATCCCTCAAATCCGTCTCTGCTGTTTCGTTTGGCCGCTGAACTGGCCTCTCTGTGCTATCTGCTCAATAAAATAAACCAGTCGTCAACCGGGGCAGTGGTAGTGGAGAAATGTTGCGGAGGCCGGAGGAATGGCGGTGGAGCAGTTGAGGGCAATGAAAATAATGGAGAGTGGCGGAAGAAGTGGTTGATAGTGTAAAAACCCAAAGATTAAACGTTTGGGCGAATAACACAGGGAAACAGAGAAAAACACTGAAGTGGAGCCACGGAGGTGGGACTCAGGGTAAATCGCAATCGCAAATCGCAATCGAGAGACGAAAGTGGAGCGGAATGATAAACATGGGATTTGTGATGCGATGGGCAATTCCTTTGCAAATTAAATATATGACCAATTTCCCGTTTACAAAGGAAAGACCCTTTATTTATATGAAAAGGCAGAAGAGTAGTACGGTGGGCCCGGGGGTCAAATCGCAAATCGCAAATCGCAAGATGGAATGGAGTGGAAAGATTATCACAACGCAGAGCAAAGAACTGCGATTGCGATATTGCGATCGGGCGGAGTTGCGATGGACGGCAGTGCGATGGGTAGAAAGTGCGACGGCGCGATCGGTCGATCGCATCGCAAATATTTGCAACGCGATCAGATCGCATCACAAATATTTGCGATGGATCTAACGAACACAACCCGCAAAATATGCGATCCGCGATTTGCGATGGGCACCTTAAGGAGCAGCGCTCGGTTACGTGGGGACGGGGCTGGCGGAAAGGGGCTAAGCCTTAGTATAAGGTTGGAAGTGGGTTTGGCCCATTCCAATGTGATTTAAAGGTTAGAAAGGGGAACGATAGAGGGATAAGGGTAAATTAGCCCAAAGGAGGGATATGGGTGGAATTCAAAGGGGGTTTTGGGGGAATTTGAAGGGTAATAAAGGGAAATACAAGGGGGGACAAGGGGAATAAAAATAAGAGCTAAGAGGGGGTGAAATAAGAGGAGAAAGGAGCCTTTAGGCATTTCTTCACAAATAGAGGGGCTTTATAATAGGAATCAGCAGAGGGGAATTTATCAAAGGATAAAAGACACATGGAGGCTTCAAGGAGACTGTGTTTTCAGAGGAAATGCATTCCTTGAAGGCTCAAAAACAATTTAGCCCCTGTTTGCTTGCCAAAAATTTATAGGGGGGGCTAACAGCATCATGAATGGACCTCCCCTGTAAAAAATGATACTGTTCTTTAGAGATGAAGGCCGATAGGGTGCCCTTAATACAATTTGCAATATTCTTTGATGTTATCTTGTATAACAAATTACAGAGTGCAATCGGCCTATAGTCAGCAAAAGTTTGAGGATCAACAACTTTTGGAATAAGAGCAATGAACATAGAATTGAGGTTGGCCGGCATGATACCCCTAATCCGGATCATATCAACAATATGAGTTAATTCCTCCCCCAACAGATCAAAAAAGAAAATGAAAAATTCCGTCGGCCAACCATCAGGCCGCGGACACTTATCTTTTGAAAACGTCTTCAGGACCGAAAGAACCTCATTCCCTGTAATGGTTTTATCCAAAGAAGAAATAGCATCAGCATCAAAAAAACGATTTACATGCTCCAGATACCATACTTGGTTCTCCCTGCTGATCCCATCCTCCTTCTGATAAAATGAGGAGAAATATCTGTGGGCTTATTTTTGAGTGTCAGAGTTGGTAGTAGCATAACTATCAACAGCTTTCTTTATGCGCCAAATCGCATTCCTGCTCTTCCTCTCATTTGCACATTTGTGGAAGAACTTTGTGTTTTGATCCCTTCTGGAAGCCAATTAATTCTGCTCTTGAGACGCCAAGTGACTTCCTCTATTCTCAATATCTCCCTTTTCCTGTTCCCCAGCTGCTTAAGATTAGCCAGAGTGGATTCATCCGGGTTGCAATCGAAGAAAGTGAAAAAGATAGCCTCCATCTGCTGCAGGATGTCAATGTATTCAGCCTTGAGCTCCATCTTCTTTTTGCGTTCCCATTTTTTGGAAGCCACCTTAATCTTCTGTAACCTGTGATGAAAGCGCTCCCAACCGGCGAAACCATCCAGATCCCCATCATCCTTCCAAATCCCCATAACTAGCTTGGCATATTCAGAATCTTCCAGCCAAATTCGATTGAATTTGAAAGGTTGCTAGGGATAATTTTGAAGATGGAAAATTATTTTGAAGTTTTAAAAATTGGCGAATCTCACTAGTCCCTAATATGCAAACTATAAAATGTTTATTTATGTATTTGTAAAATTATTCAAATTTATAATGATATTATATATATTTTCTATATAATATTGGCGATTTTTAACATAAAATAATTTTATACTGTAAAATTTGGGCGAATCATTTTTATAAAAAAATGGAAATTGGCGAATATTTTTTTTGGAAAAACCATGGAGAATTAGCCCACCTGCGAATATTAGCCCCTAAAATTTTCCATGAAGGTTGCCCTTTGAGCTCCCCACGACTGTTCCATGTCAAAATTATCGGCATGTGATCCGATATGTCCGATGCCAGCACCGAGGATCTGGGGTCCCCCAAAATCTCCATCAAAGAGTCCTTGACCATCACTCTGTCCAGCCTTTTCCCAATATAATTAACCCCCGCCCGTCTGTTGGTCCATGTGGGCATCAATGGGCTTGGCCTAACATCCACTAACCCCTGAGAAATGAACATATCATTCAGAAAACCTGCTATGGGGTCGAGGCGAGCATTTTTTCCCCATATTTCATCCCCATTCAGCGAGGAATTAAAATCGCCCATCAGAATTAACTTTGGAAGAGATAGCCGCCCCGCCACCTGCATTTTGTTCCAAAAGGCAGTCCTACTTGAATATGGAGCATAAATATTTATCAGATTCAAAGTACCTTCGAATCCCCTTAGACAACCCGAAAGCAAAATACCCCCAAAGAAACTATATGCCTTAAAAACAACCGAATCCGGGTTCCATATAGCAATCATACCCTCGGATCTTCCATTCGAATTTACTACCGCCGCATGCAACCCTATTTTGATTTTTAGAAACATTTTAATAACTTTCACCCTGTCTGAAATAGTCTTTTGTCCCAAAAAAAAATCGGATCCTTCGATGCAATGAGATCCCTCAGGCAATGAAACTTGGAGGCATCGCCCAACCCCCGTAAATTCAATGATATGATGTGGGTCATGGGGAAGGTGGCCGAAGATGGCATGCTCTAAGCGCCCTAAAAGAATTGTTCGCAACCTTAAAAATTAGAAAATTTAAACCTATAAAATAAAAATAATAAGATACTACTTTTTCAAACTTGATTCATATACGATTACATGATAAAGACAATCAATCTAACTACCTAATTAAATTACCATTAAACACATATATTATATATGCTCGGTAATGAAGACCAATCCAATTACAAAGATCACAACCAAATTACTAAAGAAAATTATTAAAGGAAGACCAAGAATATCTCCACACTGATTAATAAAGAGGCTTCTAATAATTAGGATTGGTTAATTGTCAAAGAGCAGGAGGAATGATCTACCCATTCACTAGTTGACATTAACAATAGTAATAAATTTGTTATTTATCAAAATAGTAAAGGTAAATACATTGAAATTCTTCAAAGGAGGTACCTGAATGTCGTCTTTTTGGATTGTAGTATTTCTGTCACATGCTTGCAGATGTGCGTCATACTTCTGTAGCATTTTCTGCATACTTTATATATGCATAAATGTAGAATATTATTATCCTTTGATCCAAAAAAATATTAACATTTTGAAAATTAAGAAAATGAAAAACAAAACATATTAATAAATTTTTTTTCTAAATTTTCAATCTAATTGAAATGTATGTGCATCTAAAATGTATTTATTTTTTCCAATTTCATTAAAAATTTGAATTATGAATTGATATAAATGATCATTAAATCTTTCAAGTAACTATTAGTGAAATTTTGATATAAAAAAGAAAAAACTAATTTAAAAAATAAAAACTATTTAATAATTTAAAAAAAAAAATTTATTTTATTATTTTATTTTAAATATTTATATATTAAATTTATTAGAAAAATATTTCAATTTCATTCTTTTAATATTTTCTTTTATTATAATTAACAACAATAAAATTCAAATAATAAAAATAGTTTCCATAATTAATTAAAACTAAATTTCCATAATAGACCAAAAATCCATTAACATTAATCTTTGTATCATTAAAATTAAGTGTTTTTACATCCATATTTCTCCATGTAAATTATCATGAGAAAGACACTCTTCAAATATATCTAATATACTTCTCATTTAAATGAAATCATTGATGTTTTGTTTGATTGCTCTATGTAGGTTTCTCCATATAAATCATTATTTTTGCACACTTCAAATATATTTAATATAGTTTCTATTTGAATGTTTTATTTTGTGAAATCGAAACCCTATCGATTTTCTTCTCGGGAAAACATTTCATAACATTCTATATTTTTCTTTTATAGTTAACCCTAGGCTACCAACCTAACGTTGCATCCAATGTGAATTAGTTTCCAGATCCATAGCATTAATGTTGGTTAATGTATCAACGTTCGAACCATTTTATATGGCTATCATAAGGATTAATTAAAGATGTGAATGTCTGATCATATGAAGGTGACATATATAGGAGAAGGAGGGAAAATGTTAAAGAGCCCACATGAATAAAATGAAAGTATAAAAGAAATAATATAATAAGATATTTTGAGTAATTTTAATATTCAATAAAATATAATGTGATATAAAGTGAAATATAAAGTGTTATATACATGATATTAGAATAGAATTAGGGTTTTACAATAAAATATAATGAATTAAGTACAATTACAATAAAATTTAATATTAAAAATAATGTATTAATAAATTTAATATATGGTTAATATAATGTATTAGTAAAGTACTAAGAAGAAATGTTAATGTAGAGAATTGGTATAGTGTATTAATTAAACCGGGGGATAATAATCATTATAATATTGTAATGTAATAAAGTTAAATAGAGGAAAGTAAATTAATATAATAAAGATTTTAAATAAAGATAGAGTTGGTGGTTAACATAGGAATCCAATTCTAGCTTATTTTTCATCCATCATTATGATTAAGGTTATGAGAATGTTTGTTTATTTTTATAGATTTTCTAAATTTCATATGGTGATAGTGATCAATTTTGGCCATGACACAAGTGTTTTCAATGTAAATTTGATGTTTGGTATTATTGGAATGTTGCGCTAAAACATAAGTTTTGGAATGGTTATGTTTTATGCAAGCGGAATATTCTTGAATCCTAATCATAATATATCGTTGTTACGAAACCAACTCCAAAAATAGAAGAAATGAGAGATCAACGCGAGAGAAATCAACCACTTCGAGGCAGCAACCTCCTTTACATTACATGATCAGAATGTGATCGATTAAGTGTTGAGGTAGTTTGATTAGTTTGTCATTAAGATTGATTTTAACTGAAAAGATATATAAAGTGAAACGACATAAACCAGCATCAAATAAATGATTAAAACACAACATAAAACTGATAAAGGAAGAAGCAAACAATTGATTACGGAGTTCGTCCCTGGTGGACTACATCTCCTAGTCCGATTTCAAGTGGGTATCTGCTTTATTAGGATTGAACCGAGGAAGTCTTTACACAAAAAAAAACACCAGACTGATTGTGCTCACAAGAACTTCTGCTTACTGAAAACAAGAAGCTCTCTCCCTCATCTTTCCAACGCCTGTCTCCGTGCTCAATTCCGCCTCCGGACGGTGGAGCTATGCTGAAAACAAAACTGCCTTTATCCTGCTGAAACTGAAGTTCAAAACATCAATGTCCCCTTTGATTGAATATGTCATGGTTTTATAATGTTGCACTCGAACTATTGATAGCCAATTTTGGCATTTGGTTGAGCAAATTTGGTGATTAGGTATCAAATCCTATCTCCTTATTTAATACATATGATAAAGGTGATAAGGTGCTTAGTTTCCTTAGAGAAAAACTAATTCATAAAACCAAAAAATAACCATATGATAAAAATTAGCCCCGACGGTTAGGCTAAACGGTGCGTCTGAGGAGCTGCTGCATGTGATCAGGCGGCATTTTGGGCAGTTGATCCCAATGGTTACGGTTAGGCCCGACGATTCCGACTTAACCTTATCCACCACGCCTGATGACCTGTTCACATGCCTTAACATCATCCGACGCAGTTAACAATTGTTGTTTACAACTAACATTCTCCGCTGCTATCAAATAAACCTGTCACATGCTATTATAAACTCCGACACAATTTAGTTAGTCGTGCAGTTAGTTGTGTTTTTACATTTGATTTGGGTTTGTTTTTATAATAAAGTCCAAAAGTGGGATTTTTATTATAGTTTATGTTTGTGCTAGGATTTTAACCATAGATTTAATGATTAGGTGTAGGAATTTTGGACCTAGGCTATTTTGATAGGTCTTTAAAACTTAGGTCTTATATTTTTAGGACTTAGACTAAGCTTAGAGCTAGGACATTTCAATTTTTTACACCATAGTTTAGGCACTTAGTCTTGAGTCTAGATCTAGGGTTACACTTGTAAGGAATTTCACCATAGGGTTTTAGATCTAGAAGCACATGATCATCACGGCACCAAAAGACATAATACCACATCAATACATGCCATGAACCCGACACTGAACCATGATCAACTTGAGGGCATTTTCTTCGGACGAAACTGATGGAACTGGAGGATTGGAGACTGAATCGGACATCGGACTTCTGGAGTTCACTAGACCTCTCTGCTGATATGCATTGAACGAGATCCTCCTGGATAAATCCTCTCCACTTGAAAGCTTTTGGACCACAAAAGTTTGATTTTAAACATATAATAAGTGAGGATACAACTCCCTCACTTTTTTTATCTCTATCCATTTTTCCTTACTCGGATTCATGCCCTTAAGTCCCACTCGAAGATATTCCACAGCTCCTTGCTTGGAATTACGAACTCTTCTATCCAAGATGGTATCTTCCTATAACTTTGTCATGTACTCAGGTGATAAGTCGTCAATAGAAGGAATCTTTATATCATCCTCGAGATCAACAATCATCGGAGGTTCATACAACTTCAAATTTTCCACATTAACAACTAAATAAATATGCATTTAAGGCGCTAATTCTAATCGAAATGCATTTTTGTCAATCTTCTTCACAATATTGAAAGGATCATACCTGATAGATTTTATTTTCTTACCTTCTCCTTTCATCTTGACTTTGCTGATATACAACCATACATGATCGTCAACCTAAAAATGATAATCGACTTGATGCTTATCATGGTGCAATTTGTACTTGGCTTGACTCAATGCTTGTCATGGTGCAGAAGAATGAAAGGCTTGATTGTAAGCTTGATGCACATAAGATAAAGATTCATCTCAAAAATTAGGATGTTCACTGCAGTTGCCTTGAAGAATATGTATCCTGGTCATGTTCACCATTTTTGTCTGTCCTCCAAAAAAATCCATGTTGTCCCATGGTTGCAAAATAACTGGAAGTGGCATGTGCAAACCAATCTTTTGGTTGCTTGGCTTGCTTTTCGAACACATTACACATCCCTTAATGTACTTCACAATTGTTTCATACATATGAGGTGAGTAACAATACCTTTGACTTTGCGCCATAGTCTTGCTTACACCAAAATGTCCTGCAATTTGAGAAGGATGAGCTTCCTGAATAATGTGCATTCTTTTTGTCTAATGTATGCACAACTTACCCAGATGATATAATAATCTGTCACGAATATGACAATTAACTTCTTCTATCTGAGTATCATGAGTTAGTGATTCATAAATATCTTCGAAATTATCATCAATACTATACTTTTTTACATAACTTTCATGTTTCAATGAACTATTATGCAGTACTACTGAAGCATTCAAAGACAGTCTAAACATCATATCAACTAATTTACTTGCTACACCTTCCTTGTCCTTAATTACTAAGTGAATTTGCTGAAGAAATCTGATTCAACTGTAGTAACGAGATTGTTGCAACTTAGTATGCGACTGAAGGTATTGAGGTTGTTGATGATCTATGTGAATCAATGTTCCATTGCATATCCACTAGCATCTGTTTTAACTTCAAATGGTTGTTGATGATCTAATAACGCTGTAAATTTTTTTTGCTTAAATGTATCAAAAACTTTAAAATCGACACACATTCCCTATGTCCCGTTTTGCTTAGGAACCAAAATTATGGGTGAACCACATGGAGATGAACTGGGTCGCATGAATTCTTTTCCAACCATCACTAGAATTTGTTGCTTTATTTCTTTGTGCTCTATAAATGACTTGTGATACATTCCAATATTAGGAAGAGGGGCAACAAACATCAACTCCATCTCATGTTGCGTTTCCTTTTTATGAAGTAGATGTTTTGGTTCTTTAACTAGATCTTGAAATGAATGTACCTTTTTAACTAAATTACCTTCATATTGAAATTCACAACCTGAACGAGCATCATTAAGATCCTTATGTTTCTCTTTTACCGACATGAGTATGTATATCTTACTTGAACTTATTAAGCGCTTCATCTGATTAACATTAATTAAATTCAAGTGATTTTTGATTTTATGTGCCCGAACGATGTATTTAATCCTATCTTTCTTGAGATGATACATAAGCTCTTTCCTATAAGCTACAACATCACAATCATAGAGATAAGGGCTTCCTAAGACAATTCCGCATATGTCTAATGGTATCACATCTAGATCCACTTCGTCGATATAGTTAGCTGTGATTGCAAATTTTAACCGACACTATTTGGTAACATGAATTTGAGTTTGTTCCTTTAACCAGCCTAAAGGATATGGTTTTGGATGATTATGTGTTTTCAAACCCAAATTTTTAACCAATGATTCAGAAATCGAATTTGCTTGTGATCTCATATCGAACAATGTATCTATATTTGTATGTTATGAAGTTACTCTTATATGAAATAACTCAATTCTTTTATCTTTATTCAATTGTTTGATAATAATATATCCCAGATACTGAACCTGGGTCATGCCAAAAGTGCACTTCTCCAAAGTGGTACACAACTTGTGTTGCCGCAGTGTTTGGAGGATCTGTCAAATGTTGTGGAGGTGCTCTTCCCAAGTCTAGCTGAAGATTAGGATCTCATCAAAGTACACTACTACAAATGAGGTGGTGAATGGCCACAAGATGTCTTCCATAAACGCCATGAATGTTACAAAAGAATTCATCAACTTGAAAGGCATGACTAGCCATTCGAAATGGCCCTCCTTGGCTTTGAATTCAATCTTCCACACATCAGAGGGTTCTATTCATACCTTGTGATGCTTGGGCTTCAAGTCGATCTTGCTGAAATATTTCGCCCCCTTGAGTTGATCCAGAAGGTCATCAATTCATGGGATCGGGTACCTATTCCAAATAGTGATCTTTTTCAGTGCCTGATATTCAATACAGAGTCTCCAAGTCCCATCGATTTTTTTCACCAGCATGATCGGGCTCCCATAGGGCGATGAGCTCGGTTGGTTGTGACCTTTCTGTAGCAGCTCCTGAATCTACTTCTTGATTTCATCATTCTCCATAACAGAGCGTTGATAGATCAGTCAATTAGGCAGTGTCACACCAGTGATCAAATCAATGGGGTGCTTGACCTAACAATGCAGAGGCACCCCTATGGGTGAGGTGAAGATGTCCCTGTACTCATCCATGACCTTGTCCATTTTTTTTGTCGTGCGGAGGAGCCTTGTCTGGAGGTCATGGCCACAACCTTCTTCTTTCGCTGGGGCGGATCATTAGGAAAATAAATTCTTGGTTTTGGAAATTAGGTTAATGCATTTTTTTGCAATAACCAAAGAGATAGCCGCAGGCGGTGGTACCTCTGGTATCTTGTACAACTTATTTCCCAAAAATAACGATAACAGTGCAAGGTCGGGACTCATACACAACATGTCACTTCCACAAGTATGGTTGGCCTAATAATACATCAAAAACAGCAAGAGGAGAAATGTCACATAATACCTTATCCGTGAAGGGCTTGATGTTATAGGGAAGGAAGCACCACTGGCTAACGTGGATATCTCTTCCTTGTTGAAGACACCCGATGCTGTACGGTTGTGGGTGTCCTCTAGTCGGCAAGCCCATCGCTTCACAACCTCTGCTGAAATGAGGTTCTTTTGGCTCCCACTGTCGACAGTGAACTATACCGGGAAACCCTTTACCCACATCTAGGAGTGGAAGAGACGCTCCTCCTCCTCTAGATCTTTCGGTTCCTCCTTCTTGACGTTTGCAGTGGCAACGATGGCATTGGACGCATCAATAATTTGCTTCCCTTTGTCATTACCCTTGTTAGGTTCTAATTCAGAGTCGAAGCATGCATCTAATTCCGAAGACCTCATCTCGGCTACTAGTGATGGCTTGGCCAAACACTCACTTGTGTTGTTAATGGAGCCCTTATGGAATTCACACCACTTTCCCATGTCCTTCTTTTGCTTTGCGGTGTTGTTATTTTCTTGTGGTTTTGGTAGGTTATATTGGGCCACCATGCTTTGGATTTTTCCTTTGTTATTTTGTTTGGGCACACCTTTCCCTTGCTTTTGATTCGCAGATCCAAAGTCTCGCTTCTTCTCTCTGATTTTTTGCTCAATCTTGGCAGCATACCGGTATGTCGTACCAAGCGAGGAGATGTCGAGGAACTCCATTTCCTCGTGAATCTATCTGTGTAGAGAACTACAGTACTTCAACACCAAATGTTTCTCTGAATATTTGATACCCAAATTTGTGCGCAGGGTATGGAACAGATTCATCAGCTCGTGCACATCTTGATCCCTTTACTGCCGCAACATAGTCCATTGCATGTACTTGTCCTCATAGCTCCCCATGGGATAATATTGTTCCTTGATGGCATCTTGGAAATAATTCCAAGTGGATACGACAGAGAAGAGAGAGGGTTCCCTATTGTATTTTTTCTCACAGTAGGTTTCCCACTAGTCCTTGACATGGGGGTAGCTCTAAGGAGTGCAAAAATAATCTTCTCCCTGTCAGAAAAGTCACGAACTAAGAAATATCCTTCTAATAGATTCAACAATATATACAGCGTATGCATCTATTTCACCCTCAAATATAGGAATGTCAAAGTTTACTTGTACCTTAAAAGGAGTTGCGCCTCTAGAGTAGTTGTTTGATGCAGATGTGCTGCCGGTAGGCAGTCGTTGAACGATCTAGGAAAAGTTATCCATCATCGCATTCCTTTTTTTATTGAGAGCGTCCTCAAGTAATATTTTGATAGGATCTCCTGCTCCCTCATCTTTCTTTTCATCCCCCGTGGGCAGCCGCTGGGGTTTGTGAGGCCGATTTTGCAAAGGTTCAAGAAGATTGAGCTCTAACTTAATATACCCCAACCTTGTTGGGGGCATGCAAAGAAGGATCGAGAAAGAGCAGACTGCTCTGGTACCACTGATCCAGATTTATGTAGGAACACAATATAATACACATAAAACCATAAATACAAAAAATTAGAGTAAATAACACTTCATTTCATTAATATCAAAGAACTTAAACTTGTTTACAGAAAGAATGATAATAAACTAGATAGGGCACTGGTAGCTTATCTTTGAGCAATGAGAATATATGTTGTTATAGCTCAATTTGGGCATCATTCCCAATGACCTGGTTAACTGGGCATCATCTCCAGGACCAATGACTAAGGGTCTATCATCCCCTATCATTTCAAGTTGCTACATGCCCTAAGACAAGAACAAGACAAATCAAGCATGACTTTCATCAAGAAAAGGTTTCTAAGGTTTGAAGTTTATTATATAGCATATGAGAGCTCATCAATGTTGCCTCTAAAGGGACTGAGTGTGTTGCATATGCAAGTAGCCCCATGCAAGGCTAATCTGTAAAGCACTTCCTGACATTCACAGGTGCTTTCGTCACATTGGGAGTGAAATTCTCATTGTTCCGGAATCTCCACTTGGCTAGTGCCTTCTAGAAGAGTTCACATCTATCAAGCTTCGAATCTAAGTGTCCATTTGACATCTACAATATTGGGAACATGTCTTGCCTATTATTGGAAAGTCATTGATCATAAAACAACCTTCAGCTCCTCTATAAATTGAGCACAGATATTAGTGTTTGAGAAGGAAGAACTTGAGTAGAGAAATGCTGGTGGATTTTAAATTGAGAGTTAGATTTGTGTAACAAATGCTGGATAGATTTATATTGTGATGAGGCTAGGATTGTTGCTGGAATGGTCACTTCAAATCAGTCACTAGGTTGTAACCTATCATTCTATCATCAATAAAGAATATAGCTTACTTTTCCCTATATGCATCTGTATTGGCTTTGATTTTCAATATTGTAAGATCTTAGTTGATGTATATGGTTTATGCTTTACTGATTTAGAAAACTAACTTGAATAGAAATATGTATTATTGCTATCTTCTATTGTTTAGTGTTCATTATTGCAGGAAGCATTTTTCACAAACCGCTGGAATTTGAAGCTAAAACGAAAGCGACAGAAGGAACCATTTGGAAGCGCTTGGATTCGAAGTAAGCTTCTAATCTATTATGTGTGTCTATTCGTAGTTAGGAGAAGAAGTCGTATAGTCTTTAATCTGTTTTTCTAGATTATCACCTGTCTAAGGAAGCATGTTTTATCCGTAATTCACAATTTTCTCCAACAAATTGGCAATTCCACAGGAGAATTTCTCTTAGTTCTAGGTGTTTTAGCCTCTAATTTGCTCTATTTATCCACCCAGTAGTTGTTATTCACAAATATCAAACTTTTTAAATATTAATTTACAAAATAAGTGTGTGAAATAGTGGTGTTTTTCCTTATACATTGCACCCTTCGACAGGATACGGTGCTTTGCAAAGCACTGTCTCCCTTTCAGGCCTACGTTGCAGAGCACTTTCTCCCCTTAGAGACTACGTTGCCTCCTGAAACCATCCAGATTCCCTTGAATTTGTCTTTGCAAATTGATTTAGTTTGTTTTCTGTTGTGTTTTGAAAATTTTGAACCTCATATTGACAAGTGAATCTATATATTTCTTCCTCCTTTGAAAGAAAATTTGTTCAATGTTTGTTTAAAGCATTTTTCTTTATTATTGGCAAGTTTATTTTAAAGTATTTTTACTATCACATTAGATTCATTTGCTTTTGAAAAAGGAAATTGGCGTAAAATCTTTGTTTCCTGATAGGAGAAATTGTTGTTTCATTCCTCATTTTTCCTTCAAAAGAGAAATTGTTGTTTGTATTCCTCATTTCTCAAAAGTAAAAGGCATTTGATTTTGTTGATTTAGTGCACTTAGTTTCTTTTATGCATTCATAACATTAAAGGAACTGAAAAGAAAAATCTACATTTGCATGTAGTGGTTTGTGTTTTTGCAAAAAGGAACAATTAAGAAATCTGCATTTAGTTTGTGTTTTCTGATTTGTTTGTTCACAAATTTATTGTTCTTTCCCTCTAGTAGCTAGGATTTTCATTGAAAAACCTAAAAGTGAAAGATTGCTTATCATTCTTAGTTGCATTTTAGGAATTTTCCAATATATCATCGCGGTGAACCTTTGAAAGGCAAATTGTTAAGCAAGATCAACATAAAATTTATCTCAATTTACCTAACAAAGCATTGGAACCATAACGACAACATTTAGAAGGTCTAGGCTAGAGACGTGTTCCAGCATCGTAAAATATAACAGTTGTCGTTAACTTGTCTGTGATACATTCCGAGTGTGATACCTCACTCCATGTAAGTAAGTATATCGTAGCTCGTCCATGTACTTTCGGGTATATCGGGCGGTGTTACAGTGCGATAAATATAAAGGGCTGCTCTCACTGTGCGGTTTTGCATCAAACAGTGCTAATACAGACTTGGGCATCCACTTACCTTCGAGTATATTTGGGAGGACAACTTTTAGGTGTTATCCATCCATAGTGAACCGAGTCGGCCGCCTTGTAAATTGAGATACACCGAATGCATCATTCGAGGAGATTGTCTGCCCGTACTTCTTGGTTCGCCAGGAGGTATTCTATAGTTTACAGTTTCTTGGTAAACCCTTTTTCCTAACATTTCCTTTTTATTTTGTTTATTTGTTTTTATTTAAAATAAATCAGTAATCGTGGAAGAAAAAAATCCTTTCCCCCGTCGTTCGCGTAGACTAGCATTAAAACCACCTTTACCACCAGAAGTTACTTCTGGTAGGCAGAGGCGATCACGATCTGTTGAATCAAGTACAATTCGTACCTCTGGTGAAACATCAATTTCCCATAAACCATAGTTAGGTCAATTTTTTTCTACACATCCCAGTTCGTGTATTGTTCTCGAAACGGAGTCTTCACAGCTACCCGTGGTCACGATCCATCTAATCAGTGAGACCATACCTCCTGGACCCGACATTGTTAAACCAAAAATTGATCCAGATTCTATCTCTTCTTTGCCAAAACATCTGAATCCTAAAGTCATACAACCAGAAGTTGTTCCTACCTTGGTCATCCCACAGATTTCTATAGCTATTGAATCTCCCACATCACATAATCAACCACCTGAAATATACTTTGGGCTTGACAGTGAAATACCATAATTGTGATTGAAGAAATCCCACAAGACGATACACCATTAACTCCAGCCCATTTTGGGGAGGACGTTTACCTATACGAGTCTTTTTCTCAATTGACACCCTCTACTTTTTTTGATCCTGTTCCTTTTCAAACAAACTCCCGTCAATTCAAAAGGGTATACATTTGGTCAAGTAACCATGACTGAGCCAACGTCTTCGGTTGGGCCATCTGTTCCAATTACGTCAGCTCCCACCCTAGCTACCCCGTCGATGTTTACAACTTCACCAGAGTCATATTTTCATGGAGGCCCTTTGGTCCCATCAGGTTACAAATCATTATCTGGAATTTTCTTTGGTGCATATTCAAATCCATGGAATTTACCAATGCCATCATCTGGTATTTTAACTGGTAATCCTATAGTAAGTACTCAACGACTTGATTCATTATATACATCTTCAGGGCAATATAAAGCTAGTCCTTCTGGGTCAATTCCTTCAAGTACCATATCATCTGGACTCCCGGCATTTGGAGAGCAATATTTTTCATCTTATTATCCTCCTCATGGTGGGGGGCAACCTTTGGTCACCTAATATGACAATACTCCATCACTTTTTGGTCAATCTATTGTTGAAACGAATATTTGTCAAGGGCAGCCCACTCTGCCTATCCAACCACAAACGGTTGTACACTCGTATCAACCGATTCAACCTGTTACACCCACTTCATTACTACTTGTTAATATATCTTTACCCCTGTTACAGAATCAAAATGTTGTACATCAACATTATCAAGTGGGTCCTTCAACTCAATACCATAAAATGTTGGGTCCACGGATTCCAAATCCTTTGGTTAATTTACAACAACCTGTATTCGGAATCATTTATTCACAAGTTGGTCTACCATTTTATGGGATGTCAGAACCGTAATCTGGTTATACATATCAACCCAATCCAAGTTATCCTAATTTGGGTTATAACATTGGTGGACAAACCCCTTGGCAACCTCAGGCGCAAATGCCTCAAACTTATTTTCAACAAGTATCATATCCAAGTTTTTGTCAACAGAATCCTCAAGCGTTTTCTATGCAAACCAACCCCTATCTGGGTTACCAGCAGCAGATTACTTATGCTAGTGCTAAAAGGCTTATTGTTGAAGCAATTCCATCTTACCCTGGCTATGCTCAACTTGACCTTAATCGACAGTTTCCTTTTGTTGCAACTTTAGAGTTACCAGATTTAAATCGGCTAACTAATGATCCAATTAATTATGCTCCTTGGTGGCTGGTGATACCTCAAAAATTACCCTCAAATATTCCTAAGTTCAATGGAAACCCTTGAGAAGATCCATCGACTCATGTTATGACTTATCATTTATGGTGTTCATCAAATTCCCTAAATGATTATTCTGTTCGACAAAGTCTTTTCTAGCGTACGCTCACAGGTTCGACTGCAAAATGGTACATTGAATTACCTAGAGCTTCTTTTGATAATTTCACAGCCCTATCTACTGTCTTTTTGACTCATTTCCAGTTACCCATCAGATATGAAACTGGAATGGAACTCTTGACCAATTTCAAACAAACTAATGCTACTCACATCTCTGATCATATTCATGAGTGGTGTCGTCGTCGTCGAATGGTTAAAACCTTTGTTCTGGATCAGCTCCTTGCTGAATGGTTTATTAAGTCCCTGTTACCATATATAGCTGAGGATGTGGCTAAGGGTGGCATCTTCATAGAAGAGCAACTTATCGCTCATCCCCAATATTTAGACTTGATTTATTCTAAGTCTGCACGCTCTATGAAAAAATTCCTAACGCGCTAAGATCTAATTTTATTGTTCCTCCTCAATTAAAGGACTCTCATGCCAGAGACGGCTTGATAAACACTGCAAGCACACACCACGCTACTGAATCTAATCCTGCTCCTACTTCCGAAATTAATGCTATGTAATTTGACAAAGGCAAAGGTGACAAGCAACTAGGAAGTTAAAAAAAGGGGAAATCTAAGAAAAAACAAACTTCTAACTCACAGGAACGATCATCTGATCAATCGTCTGGACCTCAGAAACCTCGTTATCCATGCATAATATGTAATGAGGAACACTTTTTTATGGATTTTTCTGACCGCACTGAAGTCTCAAAACTCATCAAGACTTCCCATGCGTTTGTTGATCAGCAGTTGTCATTGATGTCAACCCAAGCAACACCAGGGGCTAACCCAATATTGCATGGGAATTTTGACTTACCAAATTACTATATTCTAGTTCAAGAATTCTTTTGATGGTTTCTACTTGTCGATATGTTTCCGTTGATATATGGCACGCCACGTAATTCTTCACGGTTTGAGAGATATTCATGTTCGAAGTTTGTACCCCCAGTTAGTGGGCTAAAACCCCATGGGGTTGTGGCATGGGTCATTAAAAAGTCATAATTAATATTTTTTAAGCTCCTAAAATCCCTCCCACATTCACTTGTTAAATCCCCTCTCAACCTAAGCATTTATATAAATTGTGATCCTCATTTCCTCCTTATGCAAGGGATTTTTCCATCTAAAACAGGTCATCGTGGAATTTTCGCTCTAACGTTTTTGCTATGAAGTTTTAGAAGCTGAAATTTTTATGAGGGGAAGCCAAAATCCTGAGGAAGCTAATGTGAAAATTTCAGATCAAGGTGCGCAATAGTTTCGGAGATATGATATGTGGAAGTTAGTGTTTTTGCAGGCTCTTGAAATTCATCTCAAAGAAGTGACCTTGCGAAACCCGTCATAACTCTCTCTCTGAGTATCGAATTGGAATTCTGTAAAAAGTGACAAATAGTGCACAATCTATAGTTTTCTCTCAATAAATTTTAGAGCCGAATGAAGAAACAGTGACAAGTGGCATGCCTTACAAGTTCACTCTGCTCAAACATTCCATAATTAGGGCATTGTGAGAGATTGGGTATAACTCTCTCTTGAAGAATCCAAATTGGGTCAGACCTGTGGCATTGGAAAAATGACTTAGAGGAATACTACAGTACTAAAAATAAGATATTGTGGATATGAAATAACAGAGATACACCAGATTCAATATCGAGTTCCTAAAAGGCAAAGAAAAAGCTAGATCATGTGTTGTAAAGGGCTGCAAAGGACCAGACTTTCTAGGGAAGCAAAGAAAAACAAGGTGCAGCAGAGGGTAGTATGACAAGAGCAGCAACCAAGGTACATAACAACAGCAAGAAGTTCATCAAATGAAGTATTCAAGTGGGAATCACTGCATACAATCATTGTAAAGGTATCATTGTACTAAGTCATTGTAAATACATTATTGTACAAATTGTACTAGTGTCTATCTGCCAGGAGTTGAAGAGGCAGTGTCGAGTGGTCTAGGATCATCATTAGGTGGTTGTGTCATAGTTGGGGTTATGTTCTAGTGTGTATTCTTCTTCTACATCATTCTATGTCATTGTAAAGTGGACCATTTTCCCTGGTACGGGACTCCATTCTTCTTTTATTCTTCTACAGGGTGGTAGGGTGGTGCTAGGGTGAGTTGTAGCTCATTGAGTGTTGGGGAATCCGTTCAGTTGAATACTGAAGAATCTTGAGCGTTGGAGCATCCATCTAATGGGAGCTGGAGAAGAATGCTTTTCTAGATTCTATGAAGTTGGAGCTTTATTTTCAATTGGAGTTGAATATTAAAGAATGATTAGAAAAGCATCAGGTAGTTTTTGTCCCAGAGTGGGTTTCCACCTTAAAAATTGTGTGCATTTGTGTTCCTCTTGTTTGCTGCTATCATTGTACAAACACTGATAATAATTGAAGATTAACTAATGCTCTTATTGAAAGGAATATTGATTCACCCCCCCTCTCAGTATTTCCAACAATTGGTATCAGAGCTTGGTTCCTTCAATCGCAGTTTAACAGCTGGAAGGAGGTCATGGAGCATACCAAGAATGGTGTACCTCTTTTCAATGAAAATAATTATGCACTCTGGAAAGGAAAAATGGAGGTCTATCCCTTGGCACAAGGTTACGAAGTATGGGACACTATTCAAAATGGATTTACATCAACCACGGATGAACAAGGTAAGAAGAATTTGGTAAATGATGCAAAAGCAAAGAATATTATTATCAGTGGACTTATTGAATCTACTTATCATAAGGTGTTGGGTTGTAAAATCAACAAAAATGTATGGGACAAGCTTGAGAATATATATGCAGGTGACTCAAATGTCAAAGAAGCAAAGCTTCAAATCTATAGAGAAAAATTTGAGCAGCTCAAAATGAAAGAAGATTGCAACATTGCTACATACTTCCAATACGTTGATGAAATAAACAATACTCTGGAAGGATTGGGAGAGCTAGTTGATGAGAAGACTATTATACGAAAGTTTTTTAGAACGTTACCAGGAAGATTCAACCCAAAGGTATCGGTCTTAGAATACAGTGCAAATATGGACAAATTCAGCAAAGAGGAATTACATGGAGTTCTCATAGCATATGAAATGACACTTGATGAAGAAGAGGGTTCTTCATATCTAGAAACTGCATTCGTTGCATCTAAGAAAACCAATAAGGATAAACAACCTTCAATTGAAAATACATGCACCTGCAAGTGTGAAGAAAAGGGAGATGATGAAGAAGGTCTTTCAGATGAAGAATATGCTTACTTCACGAGAAAACTAAAAATCGGTAAGGGAAAATTCAAAGGTAAACTTCCATTGATATGTTTCGGCTGTGATGAGGTTGGGAATTTCGCAGCAAAATTTCAGAGCAGAAGTGATGGAATCTCAAAAGGAAAGAAACACTTTAAGAAATTCAATAAGCAAGTATCCAAAAGGAACTTTCTCTCTAAAGAATATAGCTCATCATCCGATGAAGACAATGACAGCAAAGAAGAAGCCATTGAGAGAGTATCGTTTCTGGCCAAGAACAATAAACAAGAGGTATCAAACAATGAAGAAGAAGGATTGACCATAGAAGAATTTTATAAGGAAGCAATCAAGCTTATAAAAGATCTCAAGGCAGAGAAGATCCGTTCCAATACTCTTGAAGAACAAGTTCAAGGTCTCAAAATTGAAGTTGAAGAACACAAATGCATTTAAGATTCACTTCAAAAGAAGTTGGAAGAAAGAAACCAAGAAAGGGAAGAATTAGAAGCCGAATTAGTCTCACTACGTGAGGAAGTGAAGAAAGGAAAAACTATTCAAAATTATGCCAACAGCTCAAGGGCATTGGAAGAACTCATCAACAATCAACGATCTTACAACGACAAAACTGGCATCGGGTACAAAGAAGAAGAAGCAGGACCTTCTACAACAAAATACAATGAACCTATGAGATCTGACATGCATGTAGACTTCATTGGACAAGATTCACAAGAACAGCCTTGGAAGACAATTCCTCGACGAAAATTTCCATGCACGTACCAACATATTTTTTATGGCTACTGTTATTCATGTGGAAAATTTGGTCATAAAGCTGTAGAATGTTGCACGTACCCTAGGAACAAATACAATTCCAAGAGATCTGTCAAATATGAACCTCCCAGGGCTCATCGAAACATAAATAGATTTGAACATTTAAGAAATAATATTGAATGTTACAAATGTCGAAACTTTGGACACATAGCCAAAGACTACCGACTTGAAATTCCTCCATAAGAGTCTTCGAAGCCACAGAATGAACGAACATGGAAGAAGAAGAATACTGATAATTTTGCTCTCGATTTCAAGGCTCAAAACAACAAAGATGTGTGGTATGTTGATAGAGGTTGCTCAACGCATATGACTGGAGATAGAAATAAATTTGTATCTCTGAAAGAGAAGAAGGATGGAACCGTGTCCTTTGGAAATGATGGATCTTGAAATGTTATAGGATCAGGTACTGTCACTCTCAGAAGTAAATATGCTCTAGCCAAGAATGTTCTATTGGTTGAAAACATGAATCACAATCTGCTCAGTGTTGGACAAATGTGTGATCAAGGACACACAATACTATTCAACTCCAAAACATGTGAAATCAGGAAAGGAATGTATGGTGAAATTGTGGCTATAGCAAGTCGAGCTCAAAACAACATATGTTCTGGATGAAGCAACTAAAGCATGTCTAATAGCTAAAGAGGATGATATAATATTTGGTAGCAATGATGATCGACTATGTAAGAATTTTGCTACAAAGGTGAAAAGTGATTTCGAGATGTCTTTACTTGGTGAGCTCACATACTTCTTAGGGCTTCAAATATCTCAGCAAGAGAAAGGAATATTTATATGTCAAACCAAGTATATCAAGGAAATGCTCAAGAAATTTAAAATGGAAGATTCCAAACCCATCCTTACTCCAATGGTAACAAGTTGTAAATTGAGCATAGATGACTCATCTAAGGATTTGGATCAAAGGTTGTACAGATCTATGATTGGTAGTCTTCTATATGTAACAACCTCCCGATCGGATGTTATGACAGCAGTTGGACAAGTAGCAATATTCCAAGCAGCACCAAAAGAATCACATATTATTGCCATCAAAAGAATTCTTCGATATCTAAAGGGAACAACAGAATATGTCTTGTGCTATCCCAAGGGTAACAATCTCATTATTCATTCCTTTACAAATGCAGATTGGGCAGGAAGTGTTGATGATCGTGAGAGTACTTGTGAAGCATTGGAATATCTTCGCCAGAATCTTGGGATTCTCCCAAGTTCTCCTTAGATTTTCCTTATTCAGAATATAAAGGGGGAGTGGAATTGTGTACAAGTCCATAGGATGGTTGTGTGTGAGGGGGAGTGGAAGTGTGTACAAGTCCGCAGGATGGTTATGTTTCAGGGGGAGTTACCCTTTGACATTGATGTCAAAGGGGGAGAGAATGTTGTAGGAAGAGGTGTCATGATCGCAAGGGGAGTATTTGTGTTGCCATCAATGCCAAAGGGGGAGAGAATGTTGTAGGAAGAGGTGTCATGATCGCAAGGGGAGTATTTTTGTTGCCATCAATGCCAAAGGGGGAGATTGTTGATCAATGGTTGCAATTGATGTCAACCCAAGCAACACCAGGGGCTAACCCAATATTGCATGGGAATTTTGACTTACCAAATTACTATATTCTGGTTCAAGAATTGTTTTGATGGTTTCTACTTGTCGAGATGTTTCCGTTGATATCATTGTACAAACACTGATAATAATTGAAGATTAACTAATTCTCTAATTGAAAGGAATATTGATTCACCCCCCTCTCAGTATTTCCAACAGCGTCAGCTGTGTTGATAGACCCATTTCCAAACCCGGACACTAATTTGGTTGCTACGGATCCAGCTCCTAGTTCCCAAGTGTTAATGTTATCTGTCACAAAACCTTCAACAGATATTTTGGTGTCAACCCATAATAAATATTATGGTAGTTAAGCCACTGATCCACCTACTACCTCGACAATGAATCCATCTACAGAATCAGTACTGCCTACTGTTATTCCTAAATTGACAATCAAGCCACCAAAGGGAGTAATTCACAAATCGACATATAATCCTCGAGAAATAGTTGTACAAAATCATAATATAGTTGAATATTTGGCTCAATCCTCTTCAGCTATGTCTTCTCTTGAGGTATTACAAAATTGTCCCTCCCAAAAACAAGCTTTATTGTCGGCTATTGGTGGAATTGATCCAACTGATTCAAATCTTGTCGTCTTTAATGATACAGGTTATGTGCCGCAACTACCAACAGAATTGGTATTCTCCATATAGGTAAATGTTCTCAATCACCTTTTTCATCTCACTATTATTGATGAGGGAGAATCTACATGCATTATGTCTCTAAATTGTTGGAAGTCACTTGGCTCGCCATGCTTATCACAATCATCAACGACGTTGAAGGCATTTGATAGACACACATATAAACCTTATGGTATTATTAATAACCTGCATGTTGAACTAGGGGGAAAACAGTGAATATTGATGTTGTGGTTGTTGACAAACCCCTTGACTATAATATTTTACTTGGAAGGCCATGGGTATATGCAATGACTGCAATTGTTTATACATATTTTAGAATAATTTCTTTTCCACATAAAGGTACAATTATAGTCATTACTCAACTATCCTTCTTTGCCTCTGCTTCGCAGGAAACTGGACGCGTTCCATTCGTTCACATACCCTAACTAGAACTTCAGAACAATGGTGTAGGAATCTTAAAGGATTCCACTCTCATGGGAACCTTTGCAATACCGCTGCCCGCGACATCGGCAGAAATTGCAAGTATAGAGACCTACTACATGATCTCTTCTACCCTATCTGGCTTAAGCAAGAGTACGGATTATTCTGATATTTCTACATTGGATGCATTTCTGCCGCCCAGCCCTATTGAGCTGGTATAGAAATCAATCTATCTGGCTTAGGCAGCGAATCCGAAATCAGTGTCGCTGAGTGTTTGGGTTGATCGTTCCTTAGATTTTGGTACTCCACCTGATCCATTTTCCTCAATGTTCTTGACAGATGAGAATATTTTGGAAGCTATGATGTCAGAAGGAGAACCATGGGAAGATTATCATCATATTTCCCATCTTCCTGATTATGAAGAAAATAATTTTAGTGAACTATATCACCCATCCATCAAAAATTTCTTTTCGAATTCCTTACCCATTAATGTAGTCAATTCCGAGCGAAATCAGTCAAATATTGAAGAAACCATTTCTATCGATATTTCGACCGAATCTGGCGTTATAGAGAATATTCATGTCGGTGTATCTTGTTTTCCACCAGAACTCGAATCATATCTCTCTCAATTTTGTGAATTTCGTGATGTATTTATTTGGTCTTGCGAGGAAATGCCAGGCATAGATACTAGTATAGTTGAACACACCATTAATATGTATCCGGATGTCAAACTGGTGCGTCAAGAGCTTCATGTTGTTCATCCAAAGAAATCCACTACCATCAAAGTAGAAGTTGAAAACATTTTGCGTGCTAGTTTCATATACCCTGTTCCGCCAATTGAGTGGGTTTCCAATATTGTTCCTGTTATTAAAAAACAAGGAACCATTACAGCGTGCATCGATTATCGGGATGTTAATCATGCTTGTTGAAAATACAACTATCATATTCCCTTTATCGACCAGATTATTAACGATTGTGCTGGATGCGAAATCTTTTCGTTCATGGATGGATTCTCCCACTACAATCAAATCAATATCCACCTAGATGATCAACATAAGACAACATTCATCTATCCCTGGGGCACATTCGCTTATAGGAAACTTCCGTTTGGTTTAAAGAACGTTGGGGAAAATTTTCAGAGAGAAATGGATTATGCTTTCAATGACATCAAGCACATTGTTCAACTATATCTAGATGATTTACCAGTGCATCCACAAAATTGGACTCATCACCCGATGCATTTGAGAGCCATTTTCTTACGCTGGCGACACTAAAAAATACGCCTCAATCCACATAAATGTGTTTTGTGTCGGTTCTGGTCGTTTGCTTGGATTCGTAGTCTCAAAAGAATGAATTCGAATCAACCCTCTGAAGGTTCAAGCCATTCTTGATTTACCTGTGCCAGAAAACTTACTTCAGATACAGAAACTTCAAGGAAAGGCTAACTTCCTAAGAATATTCATTCCAAATTACGCCGAAATGACTAAGGGATTTACTCGACTCTTGAAAAAGGGGGTTCCCTTCCATTGGGACCAAGTTGCGCAAGCTTCTTTTGATGTTGTCAAGGACACTCGTATCCAAGCGTTATTAATGTATCCCCCTAGTTATCAAAAATATTATTTCCTATATATTGCCACAGTCGAAACGACCATTGCTATGATATTGGTCCAAGTAGAAGATGGAATTGGACATCCGATCTATTATTTGAGTCGTAATCTCAATGATACAGAAGTTAAGTACTCATACATAGAAAATCTTGCCTTGGCAGCTATTCAAGTTGTCCAAATATTTCTCCATTATATTCTTCTCCGAAAAACAACTATAGTTTCAGATTGCAACCCCATGACTTATATCTTATCATGTCAATTACTAGAGGGAAAATATTAAAAATGGATTGTCATTTTGTAGGATTTGATTTGGAATTCATCAAATCCAAGTCAAAGAAGTCTTTATTTTTGGCTAAGCTTCTCTATGACCTTCCCTCTGATAGTACTGCAACTACATCGGAAACATCAATTCCAGATGAGTCTATGTTTCTGATCGGATCATCTGATCCTTGGTATGTGGATTTCATCATTTATCTCCAAACACAAAATTTTCGACCTCTCGCTCTGAAGATCGATGAATTAGATACCAAGCCAAATATTATCTTATCATCGGCGATACACTTTATCGTCATGGTGTCGATACCATTTTAAGGAGGTGCCTCTCTCATGAGGAGGCCGAAAAAGTATTAAATGATTGTCATGCTGGGGCATGTGGTGGACAATTATCTGGTTATGCTACATCGCCGGTTACTTTTGGCCTACTATTTTTCGAGACTGCATCCTTGCGATCAGAATTTGTCATGCATGCCAGATTTTTTATCGTAAAATCTGCAAACCACCAGTGCCAATGCATCATGTTGTCTCTGCGGGACCATTTACGAAATGGAGTATTGACTTCATGACCTATAACCCTCGTTCGTTCAGGGGGCATGGTTATATTATTGTCGCAGTGGACTATTTTACCAAATGGGTCGAAGAAATTCCTACATTCAACAACACAGGATAGACAGCTGCATTGTTATTGCATGGTTTGGGGTCCCATGGGCTATAGTTAAAGATCATGGGAAGCATTTTCGCAACCACATGATGTCTGAATTGACTACGAAGTTAGGATTTTCACACGATAATTCTACTCCTTATTATCCTCAATGAAATGGACAAGTTGAAGCTATCAACAAAATTCTTAAACGAATGCTTCAACGAATGATAGGAGTTCGTAAAAGAAACTGGAATTTGATCCTGTACTTCGCCTTGTGGGCGTAGCAAACCTTGGCGAGAAACGCAACCGGATTTACTCCTTTTTAATTGGAGTATGGTCTAGAAGCTATCTTACCAATACAATGCGAAATATCATCATTAAAACTCGCAATAGACTTCTTACATGACACCTCAGAAGAAGAAGTGCATCTCCTTAACCTCATCCATCTTGATGAAACGCGTCGTGAAGTCCAATTGGCCAACAAATCACATAAGAGACATATAAAGGTGCAATACGACAAAAATGTCCAGCCTCGCATTTTCTCAGAGGGCGACTTGGTCCTTCTTTATGATCAAGAAGCTGATATAATAGGTACAGGAAAATTTCAACCATTATGGCATGGCCCCTATATTGTCAAAAGAGTTCTTGCTAAGGGCGCCTATGAGTTGGTTGATTACAATGGAATTCCATTGGAACAACCTAGAAATAAGTTGTATCTGAAACGTCACTATGCCTAATCATGAGCGTAGTAATTTTTTGTATTATATTGTATATATATGTTGTTGATTTGCATTCACTATCATAATTTGTTTTTAGAGTTTTCTTGACGTTAGTAATCTGCTTTACATTTCATCGTAGATGTTTGAATCTTCGGAACCATTTGTTGGATATGTTGATGGTGCTATTCGTAGTACGCAGAATCTATCCTCTGCAGCGTGGGCCATTTTTTCTCTGAACAACGAGTTAGTGAGTTTTCAATGGATTTGTATTGGTAGATCGATGAACAATATCGCTGAATATAGCGCATTAATCGAACTTGTCTCTGATGCCATTTCATTTGGTATTAATCGTATCGTCATAAGGTTAGACTCACAACTTGTGGTATTACAACTTACTAGTGTTTATACTGTTAGAAATCCAGTATTGCATAGATTGTTCCTTAGAGTTCCACTTTTGGAAAGGAACTTTGATTTTATTCAATATCAACAAATTTCCAGAAATTTGAACACGTTGAATGATTCATTAGCTAATCAAATTTTAGACAGAAATTTGCAACATATGTAAAGAAAACATTCACATCATTGAATAGGATTGCACAGTAAACATAGGAAAACACTGAAATCATATAGATAGATAGTTATAGGAAATCACTGAAATCTTGTATATAAAGAAGAAAGATTCTATTTCCATTAAAAGAACGTATAATAAGAACATGATTTCCTTAAACTGATTCACACCCTCCCCCCCCCTCTCAGTTTAACCAAGGGTCCAACAATTGGTATCAGAGCCAAGTTCTTTCTGTAACAGTTTAACAACTAGAAGGAGATCCTAGGTACCTAGGATGGCTAGTCAAGAAGGTTGCTCAACAAATAAAGCCCCTTTGTTCACCGGTGCAAATTATGCCTTCTCAAAAATCAGAATGAGGACATACATAATGTCTCTAGGAATAGAAGTTTGGTCTGTTGTGGAATTTGGATATGCCCCAAAGGCGACTGACTCAGAGAAAGAAGCCAAACAAGACTTTGTAGCTAATGAAAAGGCCATGAATGCACTCTCAAATGGACTGTGTGAGGTAGAATTTATCAAAGTAATGCATAGCAATACTACCAAAGAAATATGGGATACACTAGAAAACATCCATGAGGGAGACAAAAAGGTGAAGACAGCCAAACTTCAAGTCTACAGAGCCTAGTTTGAAAATATAAAAATGAATTATGATGAAGACATTGTCAGCTTCTTTTTAAGGGTTGCAGAAATTGTGAATAACATGAAAGCTCTAGGAGAAACCATAAAAGAAGTTGTAATTGTTCAAAATATTCTAAGATCTCTTCCATCCCGCTTTAACCCCAAGGTTTCTGCCATAGAAGAAACAGCTGATTGGGAAACTTTTACCATGAACCAATTACCTGGAAATCTAATAGCCTATGAGATGAGACTGCCACAAAGGAAGTCAAATTTGAGGGGGGCAGCATTTAAGATAGAGAAGAAGAAAGAAGAAAAGGAAGATATATGCTCTTGCTCTGATGAAGAAGAGGCCAAATTTATCAGAAAATTGGATAGAGGCTCAGGTAAATATAAAGGTAAACTTCCATTTAAATGCTTTAACTGTGGAAGAGTTGGACACTATGCTGCTAAGTGTCCTCATAAGAAAACAAAGAATCAAACTCAAGAATCAAAGAAAACCATATCAAAGAACTGACAGAAAGGGAAGAGATTTAATAGAAAATCTTTCTATCCTCAGCAAGACAACAGTGCATTTGAAGATTCGGATGAATCCTCAAGTGAAGAAGGAACCTTTGAATTTGTATTGATGGCTATAGAAGAGCTTGAAGGATTCCTTCTAGAAGATGAGGAAGAAGGTGAAGTTGATCTTGAGGGGGAGCTAAGAAGTGCCTTGGAGGAAATTGATAGACTCAAACTAAAGTGCAGAAAATAGAAAGACATTCTCATTCAGTTGAAAGTAGAGCTTGAAGAAGCCAAGAAGGTAGAAGACATTTTACTTAAGCAAATTAAGGATAAAATTCAGAAGGAAGAGAAATTCGAATAAGTAGTATTTTTCTTGAGGAGGAAATTAGAAAACACCCAAAGGAAAGTGTCAATAAACATTCCTCAAATGACAAGCTCTGATAAGTTGAATGAAATTTTAGATGCTCAAAGATCTCCTCTGACAAAAACTGGGACAGGCTATGAAGGAGAATCAAGCAAAGGCAAAGAAAAGGAAAACATAAATATCATTTTTGTAAAAGCTGATAAGGATAATGAAGCAGCTCAGAAGGTTCCTACAGAAGAAGAAACCTATAATAAAGTAAACAGAAACCAGAAGGAACCTCAAATGACAACGAATGAAATAAATAAACAGTCGACTGAAAAAGGCTCATATACTCCTGAATTTATCAAATTTGGAAGCTATCAAAGGAGATTCTTTCCCCCTATGAAAAATGTCACTTGTTATCCCTGCCACAAACTAGGACATATTGCTGCATACTGTCATACAAGGAGAATAGATTCAAACCAGCAAAGGATGCAAACAATGAAAAGACTACCTCAAGCAAACAAATGGAGAAGACAACCCTTCATCAGGTATGCAAATTGTTTTTATGGATATTGTTCTTACTGTAAGGAATTTGGCCATAAAGTCATAGAGTGCAGAAAATATGGACAAACACTGATGTTCAAAACTTCAAGGAGGTTTATGAATCATGGAGAGTTTACTCGTACTCATAATTCTGCTAAAAATATGATCAAATGTTGTAAATGCCATAAAATCGGACATATGTCTTCCCAATGTCCTCTCAAAGAATGTGGTCCATCTTCCCAGAAAAGGTGCCAAACAAATCGCCGCCTGCAGTGGAAAAAGAAGTTGAATAAGTGTGACCTGGCTCTAATAGCCCAAAATCTGAAAATCTAACGGTATTTGGACAGTGGATGCTCAAAGCATATGACTGGAGACAGAAGTAAGTTTATAACTTTTGATGAAAAGAAATCTGGAAATGTTACTTTTGGCAATGATAAAGCAGGGAAAATCAAAGGAAAAGGCTCAGTCAGTCTGAATAATGGAAGAGGAAAGGCCCAAGATGTACTATTTGTGGATGGGCTGAAAGCAAATCTGCTTAGTGTCAGTCAAATGTGTGATAAAGGCTGTGAAGTTCTTTTAGAGCACAAGACTGTGAAGTAAGATCAAGCACCACAGGAAAGACCTTGATCAAAGGTATTCGAATAGAAAGTAATGTCTATGTAGTGAAAGAAGAGAATGAAGCATGCCACCTAAGCAAACTTGATGAATCAATCGTGGTTATGGCATAGAAGATTGGGACACCTTAACATCGACCATATCATCAGTCTAAGCAAGAAGAAAGCAATCAGAGATATGCCAGCAATAAAGAAGCCTTCAAATACCATATGTAAATCTTGCCAATTGGGAAAACAGACCCACACATCCTTTGAGACCAAAGATGAGCTATCAACAAATAAGCCACTTCAGCTTGTACACATGGACCTGTGTGGACCTTCAATAACTAAAGCACCAAGTGGAGAATTATATTTCATGCTGATAATAGATGATTTTTCCAGAATGACATGGGTAACTTTTCTCAGATATAAATCTGAAGCACTTGAGAAATTCAAGATATTCAAGGCATTGGCAGAAAATCAAACAGGATGCAAGCTAAAGTGCATCAACTCAGACAGAGGAGGTGAATTCACAGACTATGATTTTGCGAACCTATGCAATGAGCATGGAATAAAACAACATTTACTATTGCAGGTACACCTCAACAGAATGGAGTGGTAGAAAGACAAAACAGATCAGTACAACAGATTTCCAGAGAAATGATGCAAGAAAGTAACATTCCCCAACCTTTCTGGGCAGAAGCAGTACACACAGCGGTTCACATTCTTAACAAAGCGCATTTAATACCAAATTGTGACAAGACCCCTTATGAGCTATGGCATGGTAAACCAGCATCAATCAAGCACTTTAGAGTCTTTGGAAGCAAGTGTTTCATAAAAAATAATGATGAAAATATGGGAAAGTTTGATGCAAGAGCAGATGAAGGAATCTTTCTAGGATATGCATCCAAGAGCAAGGGTTACAGGTGCTACAACAAAACACTACATAAAATTTTGGAAAGCATTGATGTAAGATTTGATGAAGATCTACCAAACAAAACAAGAAGTACAAGTTGCAACAAACCTCCAGAAGATCATGAAAAAGAGAACCAAGATGATGATGAAATAAGCAAGAGAATAGAAGATATTGAACTGAACTCAAAAGGGCTCTCAAGACACACTCAAAAGAATCACCCAAAAGATCAAATCATTGGGGACAAGAGTGTGGGAGTCCAGACAAGAAGACAGCTAGTTGAACATACAGAAGAAGTATACCTGGCTATGTTACCTCAAATAGAACCAAAGAAGTTTGAAGAAGCCAGCAAAGACAAATATTGGGTGAAAGCTATGAATGAAGAACTAGACCATATTAAGAAGAATAATACATGGGAGTTAATACCAAGACCCACAGGGAAAAATTTCATAGGCTCAAAATGGGTATTCAGGAATAAGATGAATGAACAAGGATAGGTAATCAGAAATAAATCCAAACTTGTATGCAAGGGATATTCAGAAATTGAAGGTCTTGATTATGATGAAACCTTTGCCCCTGTAGCCAGAATGGAAGCAATCAGAATGTTTTTGGCCTTTGCATGTTATCATGATTTCAAGGTATATCAAATGGATGTGAAGTATGCCTTCCTGAATGGAGATTTAGAGGAAGAATTCTACATGGAACAACCCAAAGGATTCTCCTTAACGGATAAAACGAACTATGTGTGCAGATTAAAGAAAGCATTATATGGGCTGAAACAAGATCCTCAAGCATGGTATTCAAGGCTGGAAAAATACTTGCAAAAACAAAGGTTAAAGAAAGGAGGAGTAGACATCAATTTGTACATAAAGGCTAATGAAAGTGAACTCTTAATTGTAGTAGTGTATGTAGATGATATCATGTTTGGAAGCAACAAAGATGAGTTAGCAAAAGGATTTGTTGAGGAAATGAAATCAGAATTTGAGATGTCTATGATTGGAGAGCTCACCTTCTATTTAGGACTTCAAATTCAAAAAAAGAACACAGGCACATTCATCTCATAGGAAAAATAGTTAAGAGAGATGTTGAAAAGGTTCAAAATGGAAGACTGCAAACCTGTGTCAACTCCCATGATCACTGGATGCAAACTTTGTGCAGATGATGGATCAACAGATGTAGATCAAAAACTTTACAGATCCATGGTTGGAATTCTACTATACCTAAGAGCTTCTAGACCAGACATTGTGCTGGCTGTAGGACTTGTGGTAACATATCAAGCAGCACTAAAACAAAAATACTTACTAGCAATCAAGAGAATATGAAGATATCTACAAGGAACTGCACATCATGGGCTATGGTATCCAAAAGGCAAAAACTTCACTTTGACAGCATATACAGATGCAGATTGGGCCAGCTGTGTGGATGATAGGAAAAACACAAGTGAAGGAGAATTATATTTGGGAAAAATTCTAGTGGCATGGCTAAGCAAGAAGCAAACTTCCATCTCTCTATCTACAGCAAAAGCAGAATACATAGCAGCAGCAGCTTGTTGCACACAAGTAATGTGGATGAAACAAACTCTCCAAGACATGAAGGTAAGAATTGATGAACCTATTTCTATCAAATGTGACAATACAAGTGCAATAAGTATACCAAAAAATCTTGTACTTCATTCAAAAACAAAACACATCCCAATAAAGTACCACTTCCTCAGAGAACAAGTAGCGTAGAAAGTAGTAAAGCTGGAATATGTACCAACAAAGGAACAAACAAAAGACATATTCACAAAACCCCTTGCTAAAGAGCCATTCGAATATCTAAGAGACAAACTAGGAGTAGTGTCTGCATATGTTACTCTTTGACATGAAAAGAAAGCATCATTCCAGGGGGAGATCAGAAAAGAAAAAATCATTCCAGGGGTAGATCAGTCACCAAATATTATCACAAAAGAACCAGAGCAAGTGAGCAGAGCATGGAACAGCCTCAAGATCAGAATAGTATGGACAAGATTTGGAAAGCACACTAGGAAATGTGCAACCCTTTTCCATTGATGTCAAAGGGGGAGGAAAAGCAAGTAACAGAAGAAATGGTCTTCTAAAAGGCAAGCAGAGAAAGTGTATTGCCATGAATGCCAAAGGGGAAGACTGTTGGAAATATTGTCATTGATGGCAAAGGAGAAGAAAGAAGAACCAGCAAATAGACAAAGAAGGCAGGCGAGAGGCAGCTCAGGCAACAGAATCAGCAGAGGAATTAGAGTAGTCAAGGTGAAAGGACCATTTGAGTTGTAAGAGCCAGAGTAGTAGGTAACACAGGTCTGTACATACAACGAATATAGTGAATCAGTCATGCACTGACATGCACTGCCAGTGCACTGTCATGCATAGGGATTGAATACAGCGGATCAATGCAGAACAATGATCTTATAAGCAAAGGTGAAAGGGTTTATATGATGGAAGGTACACACGGTGGAACTTTGTGTTGGAAGAAGGATTTATATGCGATGGTGAGAGGCGGAATTAAATTAAAATAAAGTTACATAGTGATGCACAGGGCTCTAGTGGTGTAATAGAGTTCGAAGTCAAGAGAAGAACCTTGATTAAGTGCGAGGGGAAAGGTCTAAGGACCAGTGAACTATAAAATTGAAGGCATGATTCTTAATTGAGAAAGATCGATGAAAAACAAGGTTCGATTGGGATTGATTTCTGTTTTATCATGAAATTGTGTTGGCTTAGTGGAAGCAGAAAATCGATGAGGTTTTGGTTCCTTCAGTGATGTTCAAAGGCAATTAAGGCGCAGAGTTTGTTTTTTTAAAACCTGGTTAATGAGGAATTATATTCCCAAAGTAAATCTCAGACGAAAGATGTGGAAAGCGGAACCATGTACTAAACAGAACCATGAGCCAATGAACAGTGAAAGCAGTGTTGAGGAGTAAAACTAGCGGGTTCGCGTTTTTTAAAAGTGGTAATCGGAATCGCTCAAAAAAACACAATTCCATAGAGTGATGGATGCATGGCAAAGGCGGTATAAGTGAAACCACTTTATCGCACGATTTCAATGTGTTAAAGTTCGGATGGAGAAAAAACATGATATGCGTTTATGTCCGTTGGATCATCGGTGTTGGTGCGACGAGGCGTCAACCATTGGATGTGAGCGAGAGTTAACCATTGGGGCCCAGTTGGAGAGATAGACTCCGTGCAAGTTGAGCGCGCGACTACCGTTTGATTATTGTATGGTAGCACGATAACATTACAGCCGTTGGATGGCGCGATGGTTAATGAAGGTATGACTGGCATTATTTATATTAATCAGTGGTCATTAGTTATTCAATAAGGTAGAACGTGGTCACATATATTTAGGTATGTGTGGGACCGAAGCATTATAGTGGATGTTGTTCCAAGGATTAACGTAGATTTGAAGTTCCATAAGGAGGGTACATAATATAATTTTATTCATAGAATTAAAAGGGTTTAACCTTAATGGAGAAGCTTCCGCACATCATTAATAGAGTGAAATTGCCCAGACTTAGAGATTGAAATGTGGGGCTTGGATATAAATTACACATATGTAGTGGGCGAGAGGTTATGCCATATTTAATTCATAAAAAGAACCATTATATAATAGGTTTAAACATGAAATTCAATAAAGATTCGAAGACTATGAAGTGGGGTTTTAGAACTGTGGGCCTCAGAGAAAGAGTAAACAAAACTCAAATATCTTGTCATTCACTGTATGCGTTGAATAAAGTTGTGGGACCCAAACAAATCTTAATGTACACCAAGACTTATATATATGATTTGAAATATGTTGTGGGCCAGTCAATTATATGTATTGGGTTATATGGTTACCTTGGGTTTTGTATTGATATAGAAGTGTCGTAAGTCATTAGTATCTTGGCTCTAATCAAACTTTATAAAGGCAACGTCGAATGGAATTTCACACAAAAAGAGAGCGAAGATTTATTGTTGGAGTTCTATATGCCAAGACTTATATAATGTTTTGGTCGGAATATTCTAATATTAATTCAACATATTATAAGAGGGGTTTGATTATTGTTTAACCATTGGTTTGAAGATGAAAAGAAAGAAAGCTTCCGATTATGTAATTGACTGTATGGTTGTATAACTCACAGTGAAATGATTTATAAAAGAACTTCCGTAATGAACAGAAATTGCCCAGATCAGAATGTGTATAGAGCACTTTAATGGGAATGCATTTTTACATGCACAAGAATGAAAATGTAGGCTTGAAAAGTGTACATACACAGAAAGTAGGAGAGTATGCAGAAACTCAAAAAGTCACAAGGTATTTTACAAGCATGAAAAGGCAAGAGAGTATGCAAAACTGTTACACTATAACAGCAGAAAGGACAAACTCATAGAGAGCCAAAAAATGAATGGATTGAATTGAAATTATTATTGTAACTGAAAATTTAAATGTTTTAATTGATTTTATATTGTTTATGATGCATTGTCAAGTCTCCGGTAGAAAAACAAAACTCCACTGCAAAACAGAAATTTGTATAAATTGCTATATTCCTCTAAATGAGCTGGACAAAGAAATGAGAATGCAGAATTCAAAGAGTCATGGCTGTTCACTTTGAATTCCCTGTGGGATACAAACAATCATGTGATGAAATCTATAAATAATATCACATTGATATGCATAGAGAGGTTAGAGAATGCAAAATTGAGGCAGAGAAGATAAGAAGGAGGAGGAGCAAAAAGAGATGATGTGAAAAGTCAGAGATGATATAAGACAAATAAGAAAGTTGGAGGACAACAGTGAAGGTACAAAACAGAGCTGATATCCAAGGTAAATCAACAAGTGTTTTCCTCTAAAAGAGTGAGGAAGTTGGAGCTTCCCTATCAAGTTGTAGCTTGATAGATGTCAATTGTAGCTGACTGAAGTAGGAGCCTCCTGTAGGTTGTAGTCTCCTGAAAATAGAAGAAGTTAGTGCTTCCATATCAAGTTGTAGCTTGATAGATGTCAGTTGTAGCTGACTAAGGTAGGAGCCTCCTGTAGGTTGTAGCCTACAGAAAATAGAGGAAATTAGTGCTTCCATATCAAGTTGTAGCTTGATAGAAGTCAACTGTAGCTCGTTGAGATTGGAGCCTCCTGTAGGTTGTTGGCTGCAAAAAATTGATGGGAGTTGGAGCTTCGTTGTAAGTTGTAGCTTGAAAAATTGAGGTAGGAGCCTCCTGTGGGTTATTATGATGATTATGTAGCTTATATGCATGATGATTATTTGTTGATACTCTGTATTTATTTTTCTTAATATCTGCTGCTCATTTATTAAGATTGTTGGTCCATTGTATATAAAGAAGAAAGATTATATTTCCATTAAAAGAAACTATAATAAGAACATGATTGCATTAAACTGATTCACCCCCCCCCCAAGTTTAACCAAGGGTCCAACAGGGGATGATGTGGAGGCACATTGTTGGAAGAGATAGTTGACATGTGAGTGCAGAAAGATGGTGTGGGAATGGAACAATAAGTGGGAGCATGATCAAGTGGGAGGCGATACGTGGCAATAAAGGAGTGGAGATGGAGCAAAAACGGCGAAAACCACTTTCAGAGGGGGGAAACAGCAGTTTGTGGTTTCGTGAGGGGGGGAGGGTTAAATTGATGAGAGCTAGCCACATAGGGCAGGGCCCAGGGAGAGAAAACCACTTTTCAGACCCCCCCTCTGTTGTTAACGAGATAACAAGCAGGTGGGGTGAAAACGACTTCTCGTCGTTGATCCAAGCAGGGTAGATCATAGTCGTGAAATGATGCGTGATCCATAACGCAAGTAGACCAAGACTTTTTGTCATTTCAAATCTATAGTAAAATAAAAACTATAGTACCAAGGCCTTATTACAATTTTTTTAATCACATTTAAATGATGTGATTAATTTAATCTAAACATACTTAATTATCCGCTAATGCTACATTTGAACTTGCAATCATATTTTTTTATTTTCTTAAGGTTTTCACCTTTTTTGGAAATAATTAACAACATGGAATATTATTTACAGCGTCTGAAATATAATAATCATCAGTTATAATCAAGTAACCCTATAAAAATTTATAAGACCCCAACATAGGCTTCAATGGGGATGGCATCCTCCTTGTGAGGTGCCAAGAACATCGTAGACTAGTAGCCTTATCCGTTGGGATGATGTCGAATCTACAACCTGCTCTTTTATAAAAACCTTTGTGACTAAAACTCTTCAAATTGTAATCAAAACCATTCTGTAGACTGAAATATGAGATATACACTTGACGGAAAATTATTCTGCAATCTAAAACTAAAAACACTGCAAAGATGCTCAGTACTGAGCTTATTGGCACACGTCTACTCTCTAATCTGATAAAATGACTTCCATATCAAGTAATAATAAAAATCTAATGCAAACAGTCAAGCAAATGGATACTTAACTGAAGTTTGCATTCCACTTCTCTCGGCAGAAAAATAAATTCAAAAAGAAAAAAAACAACTCAACGTTTCCACTGGATCCCATGGTTGTATTGATGAACCTAGACAATTCTCCCTTCATAAATGACTGCAATAAACTGACCAAGGGATCATGGAAAACATGAAACATAATATATTCTCTATGATTTAAAGCAGGAAACCAAACCTAATTCCAAATTTTTGTTTTGTTTATGTATTGAAATTGATTCTCTTGAAACAAAATGGGAGAAAATTGTTTTTCCTTCTTATTATCCATTGTAGTCAAGTGCTCTGAATTCTCTTAAATCTCATCAAATATAACAGAAATATCATGTGTAAGAGAGAATTCCTTATCATTCTCCTCATTACAAAGAAGCTTGCAAGGGAGTTGCAAACTCTCATTAATTTCAAGTGAAGTAACATGACTTTTAATAATATGTTATCTTACTTCATTAACATCCAAGGAAGAAATTAATGATTGAGAACTTTTATGGTTTTATTCAAGGGCTATAAATTGAGATGAGATGTAACATGAAAGAGAATTTGACACATGGTCTTCATTATGCAAATATGATTAGTCTTTAATCCCTTAAGAAAACACTGCTTGTTGAAAATGTTTTTGTGGATCAAGATAATTAAGCGCTGTTGGTTCTTATTTCAGATCACAAGAATTTTGTAAATCAACAATTGAATGTTCAATAATATGCTCAATTACCTTTAATTTCTGTTTAGAAAGAGAAATTTGTTCATCAATTTGATCTTCTACAATTGTTACAACCACAGTTTTGATGTTTTCATCCACAAAATCTGAAATAACCTGCTGATTTTCACTATTGTCCTCTACTTGATCAAGTTCAGGAAGTTGAATTTTCTCCTTAACCTCTGGCTGATCAGTTTGTTGTGATGCTGCAAGAATTGTTTACTCTGGAAAATATTCATGAATAGTTCTTCAACATACATCATAAGTTTCTTCCTGAGATGAAGACAATTCAAGCAAGGCTTCTACTTTTTGAAAATGATTTTCATCTAAAGCTTCTAGTGTTTCATTGTTCGTGAAATGATCACCATCATAGTAATCTTCCGCATATTGAATAAAACTTTCAAAGTTATCACAACAGTTTTGAACCAACAACAAATATGGATAATCTATTTGTATGTGTCATAAAATATAGTATGAAAATTCTTTAAAGAACATATACTAGCAACTGGTAAATATTCATACCAAGATCTAACCTTTTCCTCCAAAGCTTCCATAAACATTCTCATAAGACAATCTTCATGAAATTTGACTTTACGATTATGGATGTGCATATGAAACCTCAATAAATTGACAAAAACATCATGTCCTTTTTGATATTTTAACAATGGAAGATACGTTAACCAATCAATGTTGGGTATGGGATTTGGAAAGCCTAGAATTATTGATCTATCCATAGGAGCATACATGCATTGTATTCTTGAACTCATTTTGAAAATAATCAACAATAGAATGGAGTCACCATAAGTGCTCTACAATTCTATATTTTTTTACAGTGGAGTCACCATGAAAACTTTGAAGCTTTGGATACTTGAAACATGGAGTCGCCAGGTGAATGATTCAACCTTCTTGTGTCTAATCACTGTCCACCATCAGTAAACTAATATGAAAATTGATAATATTTCCTAGGGAATATGAAATGTTCATCCCTGATGGAATCGCCATTATGTTATCAATCCGCAATTTCCCAAGGTTGTGAAGAAAACCCAGAGGTAACCACAAAACCACTTTGGAAGTTGAGATCTAGCCCTGCTAGCTTCAGTGAGGGATCTCTCTGTCATATTTAACTTTGTTGATTTAAAATTTTAGGCTAGATGTGAAGTTCAAGGTTTGGTTTCTTGAATTGGTTTGGTTGGAACAACAAGGGAAGGCCATTGGGCAATGGAGTCATAAGAGTTTAATATGATCAAATGTCGAAATAATCAAGCTTAAGTGCAAGAAGGAAAGGTAGACATACTATTGGATCCTTGTAGTTCATGAGATATAGAAGGAAAAACAGAATAGAATTCACTTTAAATGTAGAGCATTGTTACCTGAATTATATATTTAAAATTCAGAAGAAAACATTGATAATTTTTTCATCTTGAACACGGTGTTTTTAAAACAACTCCTGAAATAAAATTTCTTTAAAACAATAGAGAACAAAAGCACATATGAAAACAAATGGAAGGCAGATTATAGTAAGAATCATTTCACCACATAGATATGGCCCAAGAATCTTGAAACAACTTGTCTTGTATCACTACAAAAGTTCACTTGAACTTAGTGAACAACCTTATAATGAATGATATTCTCTTTCAGTACAGATCCCAACATCTATCACTTCAAATTATGAAGAATTTATACAAATTCTAAACTAAAATATCTTGAAAAAATATCAATATTTATTACAAATATATCGAACTTTGTTACACAAATAGAACTACAATATAGGATATTCAAAACTAATTAATTTAGTTAGCACTATCTTTGTGGATCGTTGGTGACAAAGAAAAGCAATTTAATTTGATAGAAACTCTTATTTGATGAGGTGGCCTCCAAGTCACTAACTGTTTTTGAGAATTTTCCTCACGAAATTATGAAAAATAGGGTACATTTATCCCTTTGAATATCTCAATCCGAGATATATGTGTAAAAAGTGAAAGAGAATATTGTATATAAAAACGCTTTTCAGATAAAAATATCTCATTGTCCCAAAATTCTGTTCGAGTTGTTCACAATATTATTTACAAGAAGATGCCTAAAACAGAATTTTTCACAAACAGAAAAATAGGTTGTGAAGATATGAATGGATATCCCATTCTGTAATACCTATGTAAAATCTTAAGTCAGTTATTGTACATTGGCATCTTAGGAACACAAACCTCCTCAAGGGTCCTAAGGTTCATCTTTAATTGGCCACAATATGTTCTGCAAAACGATGAATAAAACAAGAAATTTATGCAAAATATACTTTCAAAAATTCATGCAAATCTCCCAAAAAATAATAGTTGTTAGAAAATTGAGAGACGTTTTTATAGATGGGTTTGGTCTAGAAAAAAACCTCTTTCAGTTTTTAAAAATATGTCCTAATTTGTTTGGAAACCATGATTGAAATAATTGTGGTGTGTAGGAAAAAACATGGTTTTAACTAACCATGAAACGGATATATGACGTGGAGGTGGGAGGTGATATGGAGGTGGGGGATGATGTGGAGGCACATGGTTAGTAGAGATGGTCGATGTGTGAGCACGAAAGGAAGGCGCCAGAATGAAACAGTAAGTGGAAGCGAGATCAAGCGGGAAGAGATGTGTGGCAATAGGGGAGTGGATATGGAGCTGAAATGACGAAAACCACTTTCGAAGGGGGGAAACAATGGTTTTTGGTTTTGTGGGGGGGTTCAAAATGATGAGCACTTTCTATGTAGCGCATGGCCCAAGGAGAGGAAACAAGCAGGGGGCAACGAAAGGGAAGGGAAGGAGAGAGGAGAGTTTTGGGCATTATTTTGGGTCATCTTCCTCACGCATGTGACAAATATTTAGGTTTCTGTAATAGGTTTATATCAGTCCTTGAAGAAACCATGAAGGAGGTCACCAAACTAGCTTTCTTGCTAGCCAAAATCACAAACTGAAGTCTCCAAGTCAAGCGAAAAAGGAAGTCACCACCAAACTTATCAAATAAACTCACAGGTGTGGAATAGCATAGGTTCAGGAAGGGCAATAATTTCAAGACTATGGGAAAGGGCCAAATTTTCAGAGTAGTCGAGATTAGTAGTGCATGAAGTTAGTTTGACTGTTGTTGACTTGGGAAAGAAGGAGAAGACGTGAAAAAGGTCTTGTGACTTGGTCTTGGAGAGGTTAGTAGATCAAGGGTCTTGGTCTTGGAATTCGTCACTTGAATATTCTATAAGAAGATGAATTCATTTTTGTTTTCACCCTAGATGAATGCTTAGACATTTTGTGTCCCTTATCTCATTATTGTTTATGTTTGATGGTTTTTTGATGAGGTAAACACTCTAATAATTGCAAAATCTAAAGAATAACCTAATCAAAAGAATTCGAGTGTATTCACAAGGAGTTATTATTTGTAGAGAAATCACCGCTTATATTTGCCCTAGATTTCTCAGCATTATCTTACCACAGATATACCACGGGCCTATAGTGATAATTTTTTTTGATATGGAAACCTTTTTTTTCTTTTTTTTAAGCTATGGGATGTTGCCTTTTATTAATCAAGAGATATTACTATGTTCAATCCAATGCAACATTGCAGGACTTTCCCAGTGGGAAACCAAGTGTTTTGACCATCTTTTAACATAATAACAAGTCCAATATTGTAATAGTATCAAAATTCGCAATCTCACTAGAGAATCTGTAGTGACATCAAACCAAAACACTAAAAATTAGTGCATCAAGAAATTGAGTCATAAGGGTTGAAAGGTGTTGGATCTTTGGAACTCCATCCCGAAGGGGTTTATCAAGTGGAAATACAAGAAATATGTCGCTCAATTCAGACTAGCCAGTTTTCCATCCACTCCATCTAG
The DNA here is from genome assembly GCA_034641835.2 of Pinus albicaulis. Taxonomy (NCBI): domain Eukaryota; kingdom Viridiplantae; phylum Streptophyta; class Pinopsida; order Pinales; family Pinaceae; genus Pinus; species Pinus albicaulis. The sequence continues at coordinate 1,367,133,495 of CM076570.1, forward strand.
AATCTCATATTTCGTTTCTACCTCTTAACATCGACAAGACTAGCAAAGATGTTAAATTGATCTGGTTTCCTCCCCATCCAGATTTTTCCCATTAACGACATCATTTTCCAATAGAGGAAGAGGGCCTAAAGCTATTAATTTATTCTACCTCTTGTGTGCCTAGGGTGAGAGACTAGTTTCCCAAGCACTTCCAACAACACTAAATCAAACATAGAGTGTATATCTTTGGCTGCAAAATTCTACAAATTATGTATTTCACTACCAATATTGGCAAGGGTGATCTCATGAAAGGCTTCAACAACGTTTCTCCATTTTGAATGGTCACACGTGCACCCCATGGGCCCCGACCTCCTCCCCCACCCGGTAGGGTTCTCATTTGCTCACAATCCATGATGAGCAACCAGTTGGAAATTACTGTAATTTCTCTACTCCACAACAAACAAATAACAATGCCTTGAGCAATATGCAAACTTGTTTTTATAAAATAAAAAACTCAAAAAAAGGCTTACACGTCAAGAGATTTAGTCCCTTTTAGTGCTTGATAAATCAATGATTAAGATGGATCTATAATGGTTTTTTCTTTCTCTTCCCCCCCTTATATATATATATATATATATATATATATATGACGGATCTATACTAGTTCTCTTTATATATAAACATGTTTGATTTATCATTGTTTAAATTGTATTTTTTTATATTTTATTATTATTAATATTTCATATTAAAATTTGAATGAATTACACATTTCCCTAAAAATTAACTAAATTATTGTATTTCTAATTACTTTTTCTTTTTGAGGAAAAAATATTTTAATAGGATCAACCTTAACACACACAAAAAGATACACACATATTTTATATACTTTCTCTCTCTTTTTGTGTGTAAATATATAATAGTTAATATTCAAACAATTTATTCAAGTGTTATATTGAAATATTTATTAATTTTTTTTTACTTTCAATTACAATATTTCTATAAAACTGATATAAAATTATATTATTTAATATAGAGTTCAAAATATTTTATTTATAACTGTAAGAATGCAAGTAAAATAGTTTTACATTTGTTTGGAACCAAGTAATCACAACGAGAATAAGATTATTGAAGTTTTATAATGGTTTTAAGTAAAACTAATCACATAATTATTATAGCTCACATTGTTTTTTTTTTGTGTGTATTTTTAAATAAATATACACATCAACTCTGTGATAAACATGAACATGTGTCAACTCTACATTAAGCACAAACATAATAACACATCCCCTAATAAAAACTTAATAATATGTTCTGAAAATGTTCTTCGTAATAATAAATTAAAAACCTGGTTTTTTTTCGGTTGGTTAATTCTATGAAGTAGAAGATTTGACAGTGATTCAACTATCAAGCCTCAAGGCAATTGGTCCTGTGTTGATACAGTGGCATTCGAAATTCTCGCAACGTCACGTTTCCACAAATATTTCCTCCTGTCCACTCATGCTTGTCGGCCTATAAGTATTATATAATGCTTAGTATTATTATATAATACTTATAGGCCTTCGGCCCTCTAGTGATTATTATAAGCCAAAGGCTTATAATAATAAACATGCTTATTATAAGCCGAAGGCTTATTATTATTATTTTTATATAATATTATATAATAATATATTATTATTTAATAATAAATAATAATAATATATTATTATAATGCTTATAAGCCGAAGGCTTATAAGTATGCTTATTATAAGCCTTCGGCTTATAATAAGCATATAATAATAATAATTTTTTTTGAAATTAAACGTTGAATGCTGAATCATAGAGGCAAACCATCTGAAATGGCATTTTTGTTTAACAAAAACGCCACTTTGGCCACCCGTTGGCATTAGATATCGTTTTTTTCCATTTGGGTGCTATAAACGACGTTTTTTGTTAAAAACATGGCCCAAATTGATGGGCTCCGATGGTCTAATTTGAGCCTTAAAGCTCAAATTCAAATGCTGGGTCAGGGAGATTAGGATAAGGCCTGGCCTTTACTCCACTTTGGTGGGAATTTAGTACAATTTAGCTTAACACCGACAAACCGAAGTGCTTACACCTATTGCCTATCGAAGTGATTTTCTTTCACCACGTACGAGAACTTGTCTAGGGGAGGATTTACCGCTTAACCATAGAAGGATAAAGTCTTAAAGCAAGCCTTAAAGCCTTACCAAAGCCTTTAAGCAAGCCTTAAGCCTTAATGGTTATCTTAGCCAAAGCCTTAAAGCAAGCCTTAAAGCCTTACCTTAGCCGAGCCTTCAAGCAACAAGCCTTACCTTAAAGCCTTACCCAAGCAAGCCTTAAAGCAAGCCTTATCAGTGCCGAAGGCCCTTAGAGAGTTAATGGCTGCCGAAGGCCCTTGTAGTAAGGCAGTAAAAGAGTAAGGCAGTAAGAATGGTTACCTTGTAGTAAGGCAGTAAGAGAGTAAGGCAGTAAGAATGGTTACCTTGTAGTAAGGCAGTAAGAGAGTAAGGCAGTAATAATGGTTACCTTGTAGTATGAGTGCCGAAGGCCCTTAGAGAGTTAATGGCTGCCGAAGGCCCTTGTAGTAAGGCTATCTAGTAAGAATGGTTACCTTGTAGTAAGGCAGTAAGAATGGTCTTAAAGCAAGCCTAAACTCTTCAAGCCTTACTTCAAGCCTGACCTTAAGCAAGCCTGAACTCTTAAAGCCTTACCTCTTAAAGCCTTACTTTCATAAGCCTTCCCTTAAGCAAGTCTGAACTCTTCAAGCCTTAACTCTTCAAGTCTGAACTCTTCAAGCCTTACTTTCATAAGCCTTCCCTTAAGAAAGCCTTACCTCTTAAAGGCTGAACTCTTAAAGCCTTACTTTCATAAGCCTTCTCTTAAGCAAGCCTTACCTTAAAGCCTGACCTTAAGAAAGACATCTCTCATAAAGTGTCGAAGGCCAGCTCTCATAAATAAATCAATCTCTCTTTCAGTGTCGAAGGCCCTTAGAGAGTTAATGGCTGCCGAAGGCCCTTGTAGTAAGGCTATCTAGTAAGAATGGTTACCTTGTAGTATGAGCGCCGAAGGCCCTTAGAGAGTTAATGGCTGCCGAAGGCCCTTGTAGCAAGGCTATATAGTAAGAATGGTTACCTTCTAGTATGAGTGCCAAAGGCCAGCTCTCATAAAAGAAAGCCATCTCTCATAAAGTGTCGAAGGCCAACTCTCAGAAAGGGCCAAAAGTCCAAGAAATCATAGAGGCAAACTGTCTAAAATGGCATTTTTGTTTGACAAAAACGCCACTTTGGCCACCCGTTGGCATTAGATATCATTTTTTTTCCATTTGGGTGTGATAAACGACGTTTTTTGTTAAAAACATGGCCCAAATTGATGGGCTCCGATGGTCTGATTTGAGCCTTAAAGCTCAAATTCAAAGGCCATAAAGAAAGACCTGTGTCAGTTTCGGCGAAGCGCCTTAATGCAAAGAACTTCAACCAACAAACTGCCTGCGGCGATAATACACCCCGGCTCTTACTAGAGAGCCTTACGCCCGGATAAAGAATATGTGCATAATACATATAGAGGGTGCTCATACTTGCTTTTTTCTATGGTTTACCCATTTTCCTCCAGAGACAAACAATTGGTTCCGGGTCTGAAAGGTCAACTGAATCTTTATATCAAATTGGTTCGGATGCTGGTGCTTTTGCTCGGGCAACTGGGTAAATGAATTAGAAAGAAAGATCAACGGGCTCTGGATGATCAAATACAATGACGGGAGTTACTTAATATTTGGCTGGGACTAGATAAGCACCCTAAACTGGTATACCCTGCGGAATACCTAATGACGATACCTTACCCTCTATTTGACTTCCCCTAGGCAAATAGGCAAAAGACCCAAAAGCCACCATCGACAATATGAAACAGAGGGACACGAACACAGAAAAGTATAGTACGCAGGGTGGATCAGCGTTGTTTTCACCATTGGATCATAAAGTATAGGGGGGATTTTGATCGATCTGTATGTACGAGTGGGTAGTTCGCTTAGCATAGGCGCTGCTCGTTCGTTTCTTTTTCCCCGCAGGCAATACATATGTGAGAAGGATAAGTGGTTTAATCACTAAATTAATGGGTTTTTTACTCTATATAGATCTGTATCCAGGCGAGGTGCTTGCTTATAGATGCTACCTTCGCTTCTACTCTTGCTTATGAACGTGCTTTGGCTGGTTAAACTACTTCGTAAATTGCTGGTTTAAGAAATGGATCTGTTGCTGGGATGCATTGGTGTGGTGAGGTGGTTGGGATTTTCTTTGATGGGGCAATTCAATGGCGCAGGTGGTAGTAAATCGAATTGAATTGTTGTGGTAGGAGACGTCAAGGTATCACTATATGTCCAGATCGAAGCGTGTCAGCTAATGGTGAAGTCAGGGTTGCAGAACCTGTTCCATAGCCAATTGTCTGAGTTTATCCACCAGCATAGGTAGAGGTACCACCAGGTGTAGAGGTTAAGGCAACAACTAGACCTTTTGTTTACCCATAACTAGTTTATGCCGAGAAATAGTGGGAAAATAGTATACTGGTAAAAGAATGACTATACTGGAAACTATGGGCTGGAAGCCTACCCATTGGTATAGGTTCGATTAGGAACCTATAATGAGTCTACTATGGTAAAAGAATGACTATACTGGAAACTACGGGCTGGAAGCCTACCCATTGGTATAGGTTCGATTAGGAACCTATAATGAGTCTACTATGGTAAAAGGATGACTATACTGGAAACCACGGGCTGGAAGCCTACCCATTGGCGTAGGTTCGATTAGAAACCTACGCATTTATTCAAACTGGTTAGGGAGGGAGAGATGATTCAATTTTTGATAGCTTTTTTTATTGTGTTTACAGCAATTATTCTAATTTTCTATTTTTGTCCAGGAAAGCTTAATAAACTGGTTAAAAGACGGGCTATGGAGAAAATGAGGCTACATTAGTTCAATTTTTGAGAGCTTTTTTTCTTTCCTTTACAGCAAGTATTCTAGCTCCCAAATTAGGTCAAGCACTGTATGAATGATTTTTTTGACCTGCTTGGCCTGGCCATCGGCCAGGCCAAGCAGGTCAGAAAAAGGAGAGGAAAAGAAATAACTATTTTGAATGAAATGAGCAATACGATTGACTAGATTGTTCTTTATCCAACTGAATAATTGCAATATTCATTATATTGTCGATACAATCCATACATACTATGGTATACACCTTTACTCCACCATTCATTTTGTTACACATGAACTCTTCCATCTTGGAGAGATGGCTGAGCGGACCAAAGTGGCGGATTGCGAATCCGTAGAACGGATCATCCATACTAAGGGTTCGAATCCCTCTCTCTCCGTTCGTACACTATTGATCCTGAAAACGAATAACCCCGAATCTTTCTACGGAACGAAAAAGACCCATTAACCTAGAGACTGAATTCCTATTTTGACCCTTTGAAGAAGGATAAAAATGGCCAAAAAGGTCAAAACAGAAGTTATACTTAGTTATACTTTTTTTCATTGCATAACACAAAATGATAAAGTTCTCATTTTGACTGAGCATTTTAACTATGCTTAGTATTTTATTTTTTCCGCCGTAAAGTATTCCTATTTCATAAATAGTAATAGCTTCGCTCTTGAGTAGAAAAATTATATTTTTAATCAAAAATTATATATCACCTGGTCCATAAATTGCAAAGGTATCGTTCATGGACGAATGGAAGGATGAGAAGATATCGTTTCCTCTTTTTCTTTTTATCAATATAAATGGGACCAATCCCTACATTGTGTACTGGTACATACAAACGATAAAATATCTTTGTCTCTACCTGCAATTATGTATGAAAAAAATTGTTTCAAACCTGTTCCATCATTAGCAATGTCCAAGTGAATAGATGTTCACTTTCGAGGTGATCCGGGTCTAACTCGATAACATGATCTCTTCCAATCCAATGTGAGAAAGTTACATAGTGTCTACCTTTTCCGATAAAGGGGTGTTTGCATGGGTTTGCCTTGGTATCGTGTTCATACCGTCGTATTGAATGATCCTGGCCGGTTAATTTATGTACATATAATGCATACAGCTCTAGTTGCTGGTTGGGCTGGTTCAATGACTCTGTATGAATTAGCAGTTTTTGATCCATCCGATCCTGTTCTTGATCCAATGTGGAGACAAGGTATGTTCGTTATACCCTTTATGACTCGTTTGGGAATAAAGGATTCATGGAGTGGATGGAACATCACCGGAGAAACTGTAATTAATCCCGGTATTTGGAGTTATGAAGGTGTGGCCAGGGCACATATCATGTTTTCTGGCCTGATGTTTTTGGCAGCTATTTGGCATTGGGTATATTGGGATCTGGAAATATTCCATGATGAACATACGGGAAAACTTTGTTTAGATTTGCCAAAAGTATTTAGAATTCATTTATTCCTCTCATGAGTAGCTTGTTTCAGATTTGGAGCATTTCATGTAACGGGTTTGTATGGTCCTGGGATATGGGTGTCTGATCCTTATGGACTAACTGGAAAAATACAACCAGTGGATCCAACATGGGGAGCTGAAGGTTTTGATCCTTTTGTTCCGGGAGGAATAGCTTCTCATCATATAGCAGCGGGTATTTTGGGATATTAGCAGGTCTATTCCATCTCAGTGTTCATCCTCCCCAGCGTTTATACGTAGGATTATGCATGGGGAATATTGAAACGGTCCTATCCGGCAGTATTGCTGCTGTGTTTTTTGCAGCTTTCATTGTTGCTGGGACCATGTGGTATGGCTTCGCAACGACTCCGGTCGAATTATTTGGTCCCACTCGTTAACAGTGGGATCAGGGGTACTTCCAATAAGAAATAGATCGACGGGTTCGTGCCGGTCTGGCCGAAAATTTGAGCCTATCAGAAGCTTGGTCCAAAATTCCCGAGAAACTCGCTTTTTATGATTACATTGGTAATAATCCAGCTAAGGGGGGGTTATTCAGAGCAACTGCAATGGAAAATGGAGATGGAATAGCTGTTGGTTGGTTAGGACACCCTATCTTCAAAGATAAGGAGGGAAATGAGCTTTTTGTACGTCGTATGCCTACCTTTTTCGAAACATTTCCAATAGTTCAGGTGGACAAAGAAGGAATTGTGAAAGCCGATGTTCCTTTTAGGAGGGCAGAATCAAAGTATAATGTTGAACAAGTAGGTGTAACTGTTGAGTTCTATGGTGGTGGACTTGACAGGGTAAGTTTTGGTGATCCTGCTATAGTGAAAAAATATGCTAGACGTGCTCAATTAGGTGAAATTTTTGAATTAGATCGTGCTACTCTAAAATCTGATGGTGTTTTTCGTATTAGTCCAAGGGGTTGGTTTACTTTCGGACATGCTACATTTTCTCTCCTTTTCTTTTCTGGACATATTTGGCATGGTGCTAGGACCTTATTCAGAGATGTTTTTGCTGGTATCGACCCGGATCTGGATTCTCGAATAGAATTTGGAGCATTCCAAAAACTGGGAGATCCAACTACTAAAAGACAAGTGGTATGATATTGCTCCTATCTCTTCTCTAATCAATATTAGTACGAAAGCTATCTCCATAATTGTAAATTACGATGAAATCTATGGAAGCATTGGTTTATACATTCCTGTTGGTATCGAGCCTAGGGATAATTTTTTTCGCTGTTTTCTTCCAAGAACCACCCAAAGTTCCGACTAATGGGGGGAAATCATTTTGCTTCTCCAAATCTTCATTCTTTCTCTCCCATCAAAGAAAGAATGACCTTCCCTATAGGGGAAGGTCATTATTTCAATTAGTCCTCGTGATCCTCAAAAGGATCCCTAAGTTGTTTAGAGGGTTGCCCAAGGGCGGTGTATAGGGCATAACCAGTAAAGCTTACAAGTAAACAAGATATGGAAATGGTGACTAAGGTTGCAGTTTCCATTATTAGGTGATCCCAATATTGTGGTATGTTTACCATATAATAACAAATTTAAGAGATCTTAACCAATACAATAGTTTCTATGGCTACACATACCATTAATGATACTTCCAAAATCACGCCAAGAGAAACCCGTGTAGGAACGTCCTTCAAAACCGCTTAATTCAAAATATGGTAAAGTAGCTCTTGGATGGGGAACTACTGCTCTTATGGGTTTTACAATGGCTCTATTTGCAGTATTCCTATCTATTATCTTGGAGATTTATAATTCTTTCATTTTATTGGATGGGATTCCGATTAGTTGGGACTAGAGGAACTCCAAAATTAGCCTGGTGAGCTCTTGAAGAAAAAAAAAAAGAACTAAGGGATTCAAACCCAGACCAAATAGTGGCTTTTAGTTTTTAGCTTATCTTGTTCCACTAGTTTGATCGTGTAATTACTTTTCTCTAAGGATTTTTGGAATATGGGTGTGCGACTTGTTGAAATAGATCCATATTTATAGTACAGAAGACTGATCTGTTATCTTCATAAAGATGGTCCTACCTCGTTGGATATTTCATTTCTAGAATATTGAATCTCTAGAGCATGAGGTCTATCATAGATATGTTCCAGGAAGATCTGAACTATGGTTTGAACTTTGTACCTATCATTTCCTCGTCACCAGACTTCCAATAAAGAATTTGAAAGAGGTATTTCCTATAATAAATAGAAGGATTTATCCCCTCTCATAATTATGTTGATTATGACCAAAGAATGATATAGTATCTTATTTATCTTAGTTAGCATATTTTATTTCGTCGAATGGGCAAAAATGAAAAGGTTATTACCCAGAGAACCTTTTGAGAAAATCATCGAGGTATAATTGAAATCTGAGGTTTGGATTGATTCATCTATTGAGATCTCGACAAGATCATTTCTATAAATCGTCTATATTAGTTCTTTTCTAGGGAACTGATATCACACGAATAGGGTAAAATATTGTTCAAAGGGCCTATAGTGATTTATCATGGGGATGAGCCAACTTGAAATTTTGGCACTATTTGAAATTTTGGCACTATAGAGTCTTCTAATAGAAATGCTGGATTGTTTCGAATCATCTTCATTTCTCCAGCCGGTCAGGCAACGAACAATAAAGTATCTCAATATTTTCCCCAATTTATATATTTGTGTTCAAAAGCATTTGCGTGTTCTTGTTCAAGCCGTATGAAGGGAAATTATCATGTACGGTTTTCAGAGGGGGAATTTCACTTTACCTATCTCAATAAAGTATACGATCGGTTCGAAGAGCGTCTCGAGATTCAGGCGATTGCGGATGATATCACCATTAGATATGTTCCTCCTCATGTCAATATATTTTATTGTCTAGGGAGGATCACACTTACCTGTTTTTTAGTACAAGTAGCTACTGGTTTTGCTATGACTTTTTACTATCGTCCGACCGTTACAGAAGCTTTTGCCTCTGTTCAATACCTAATGACCGAAGTGAAATTTGGTTGGTTAATCCAATCAATCCATCGAAGGTCGGCAAGTATGATGGTTCTAATGATGATCCTGCACGTATTTCGTGCTTATCTCACAGGGGGATTCAAAAAACCCCGTGAATTAACTTGGGTCGTAGGTGTAATTTTGGCTGTCTTGACCGTATCTTTCGGTGTAACTGGTTATTCTTTGCCCTGGGATCAAATTGGTTATTGGGCAGTGAAAATTGTGACTGGTGTGCCTGAGGCTATTCCTGTAATAGGATCTCCTTTGGTAGAATTATTACGTGGAAGTGTTAGTGTGGGTCAATCTACCTTGACTCGTTTTTATAGTTTACACACTTTCATATTACCCCTTCTTACTGTTGCATTTATGCCAATGCACTTTCTAATGATCCGTAAGCAGGGTATTTTAGGTCCTTTATAGAGAGGAAAGATAGATTGAAAATAACTATTCATAACTTCTTGTCCCGAGTAACGACGGTAATATATCATCGCCAGGAATATTTCTTATTCAAAAATGGAAATATCCATAGAAAAAAGAAAATATGGTCCTCGGATTTCTCCTTTCGATTTTGGAGTATTATTCATCCAATACAAACAAATAATTGGAGTAGATTCTCAGACGGAGAAGATGGATTATGAGAGTGTGTGACTTGAACTATTGATTAGGCCATGCAGATACTTTATCCGATCTACCACATAAATATTTCTTATCAAATGTTTCTCTGTCCCAATTTCCTTATCAGAAATAGGAAGTTTAGCACCTGGGTGGAAAGGCATTGGTCAGTTTGTTACGTTCCAAGAGAATTATTTCTATGATTGAATCCGAATCAGGAAGGGCTCCACGAGATCCGGACAATGGGGCAATATTTTCATATATTCAATAATTGGACCATATGACTTTACTTATTCATAGTGTGAAAATGCATCCATTTCCCTTGCATCCATTTCGATGGGAAAACTATTGGAGTGAAAGAAGGGATCTAAGGAAGGAGAGAGGTCGGATCAATAACAAGTCAATACCTTCTATGCTAAAAACCTTTTGAGGTCTATTCGTGGTGATAAACACAAATTACAAGGACTAAGATGGTCCAAAAGGCATATCGATCATGATCGAATTTGTGAGCTTACTTGGGTAATGAGCATTTAACTGGAATAATAAAATGACCAATGATGGATGATCATAGACATTATTAGTTCCTATTCTTCCAATTCTTTTCTTCCATCACGGGAAAAAGAAGTGATATATACTTCCTCCAGTTATTGTTCGAGCCGGATGATAAAAATCAGCATGTCCGGTTCTTTCGGGGGATAGATCCATAAAGATCTACTTATCCCAATAACAAAGAAACCTGACCTAAATGATCATGTATTAAGGGCTAAATTAGCTAAAGGTATGGGACATAAATATTATGGAGAGCCCGCTTGGCCCAATGATCTTTCATATATTTTTCCAGTAGTAATTTTAGGTACTATTGCATGTACAATAGGTTTAGCGGTTCTAGAACCATCAATGATTGGTGAACCAGCAAATCCATTTGCAACTCCTTTGGAGATATTGCCCGAATGGTATCTTTTCCTTGTATTCCAAATACTTCGTACAGTACCTAACAAATTATTAGGTGTCCTTTTAATGGCCTCAGTACCCGCGGGATCATTGACGGTGCCTTTTCTAGAGAATGTGAATCAATTTCAGAATCCATTTCGTCGTCCAGTAGCTACAACAGTATCCTTGATCGGTAATGCAGTAGCTCTTTGGTTAGGTATTGGGGCAGCATTGCCTATTGATGAATCTTTAACTTTAGGTCTTTTCCAATCCAATTTGATCCAACTATCAAATATAAAAATCTTTCAAATTTTTTTTTCATATATCTAGGGAGTAGTTGCTTTAAGACAAATTATATCTCCCTAGATATACCCATCTTGTCAGAGATTTCTTTCGAATATTCCACGAAAAGAGAAGAGATATGCAAAAGATTCGAAATAATTCTCATGACTCTCCAAAAGAACTTGGGGAAAGGAAATGAATGAAGAGATTAAATGAAACCAACCATTTTATGAACCCGAAACTAATTCCTGGGTGGATCAATTGCAAAACGTTTTCGTAGAACTTCTAATACCTGTTCGACAGATTCCTTCTCGAGGTGTTCAATTTTCATTAGATCTTCTCGACTGTAATTTAAGAGGTCCAATAATGTATGGATATTGGCTCTTCCGAGGGAGTTATAGGTTTTGGGGGGTAACTCTAATTGGTCAATGAAAATATGTTTAAATGCAATTTTTTCTTTCGTTTCCCCCGTATCAGTCAATACGTGCGAAAGGGGGAAGGGAAGCATATTAGACCCTTTTTTATTGTTCATTCCATCGATGTTCTATTCCTCTCCATGCAGGAAGGGAATAAATAAGTCGATCAAATTTCGAGAAGCTTCGTAAAGTGCCCCCCTATGAGTTAACCCCCCATTCGTCCATATTTCCAGGAAAAGGACTTATTGTATTTCATTTCCACTCCCATAGGAATGAATACTATAATTTGCATCGCGAATAGGCATAAAAACAGCATCTATAGGGAAAATTCCATCCTGATAATTATTTGAACTATGTATAATATATCCGCGATTTTTTTCAATTTGTAATCTAATATCAGAAGTAATTGATTTAGTAAGTCTAGCTATATGTTGTGTAGTATCAATTATTTTCACAGAAGGTGGTAATATGATATCTTGAGCAGTTACATTTCTGGGTCGAACAATATAAATAGAAGCTTCTCGGATTCCGTACGAGTCACTTCTAAGTACAATTTCTTTTAGATTCATCAAAATGTCATGTACTGATTCTTCAATACCTATTATCGCAAAATATTCATGTTTTATGTTCTCTAATTTCACACGTGTGATACATGTTCCTTCTACTTCTCCAAGTAAAGCTCTTAGCATTGCGATGCCTATTGTATCGGCTTGACCTTTGGGGAGCGGGGATAGGGCAAAACCAAAGATGAAAAAATCGCGATTTTATCGTGATTATTTGAAATTATCGCGATTTTTTCAAGCAAAAGATATTATCGGCGATAATTTCAACGATAATTTGAAATTATCGTTAGCGCGATATTATCGCGATTATTTCGAAATTATCGCGATTCGAACTGAAGTTATCGTCGCTGCCTCCAACAGCGCGTTTATATGCCGATTTTTGGTTTTTTTTTTTTTTTCATTTTTACTTTGACAGCGTGGGTTATGAGAGCCAAGGAGGGAAGGAGGTGATTTACAAGCCCAAGATTGGACAAAAGTGAAGAATTTCTTGCAAGCCAAGCGAACAAAAATCGAATTTGGACCAAGTGTCTCCGGCAAAACGTTTTTCCAGGTATGGGCATCAAATTTGACCCTTTTTTTTTTGTTTTTTTCTTGTTCTTCCATGGGTTTCTATTACCCATGTATTTTTCATCATTTGTGATTGCATTTGGTTGTGTTTTTTTTTGTTTTTGTTTTATTGAGAGGAGAGGGTTTATTTTGGTCAAAAATGCAAAAAATTGTTTGTTAAATTTTGTTTTTTATATTTCTTCTTGTGCTCTTAGGTTCTTCCCATTATTTTTGCTTGTGTTTCAACATGTATTTTTTCCTATTATTTTTGCATTGAGTTGAGGGTTTTTTTTTTGTGAAAAAATCAAAATGTTGCATGTAAAATTGTAATTTTTTTATTTTATTTTTTAACTGGCAATTTTTCTTGTGCCCTAGGTTCAAATTTCAACATTCAAAGTTCAAAGTTTCCAACATGCCAAGGAAATTAGATCCTTTCTGGGAATTTGATGAACCTGATGGGGGGTTTGACCGATTAAACTTGACTTGCAAATTATGTGGTCAACACATGGCAGGGGGGGTATACAGGTTGAAATACCACCTGGCACAAATTCCTGGGCATGAAGTAGGCCCTTGCAATAAAACCAATCCAGAAATAATCAGAAGAGCCATGAACTCATTGGGAGAAATGGAATCCGCTAAAGTCAGCAAAGCAGCTATGAAGAGCCAAATATCAGGGTTTGGAGTTGACCGTGAGAGTGGTAGTGGCTCTTCAGCATCAACCTCTTCTACAGGCAGCCCCGCAGTTGCCTCCTCATTTTTTGTTCCTAGAACCACTCCCGGGGCACAGCCATCTATCTCCTCCCTTATTAAAAAAAAGGAGAAGGAAGAAGCTGATAAGTTGTTGGGCAAACTGTTTCTTTGGAGTGATATTCCTTTCAATGTTGCCAGGAACAATCCATTTTATGAGGCTGCGATTGATGCTATCGTTGTTGTTGGCCCAGGATACAAAGCCCCTACATATCATGACCTTAAAGGGCGCATTCTGCAAAATGAGAAAGCTGACTGCACCAAGAGATTGGAAGAGTTAAGGGTATCATGGGAAGTCACAGGATGCACTGTGATGTCAGATGGTTGGACTGATCAAAGGGGTAGGACCCTTCTTAACTTCTTGGTCAGTTGTCCCAAGGGGACAATGTTTATAAAAACTGTTGATGCATCTGCACATGTCAAAGATTCAAGATTATTATGTGATTTATTAGATGTGTTCATTATGAAGGTTGGGCCCCAAAATGTTGTCCAAATCATAACGGACAAAGCTGCAAACTATGTTTTAGCTGGCAAGATGCTTATGGAGAGGTATCCGAGCATATTTTGGACACCTTGTGCTGCACATTGCCTTGATTTGATGTTGGAGAACATCGGAAAGCTTGATTTTGTCAAAGATATTGTAGAATCATCAAAGAGAATCACAAAATTTATATATAACCATGGATCTGTGCTTCATTTGATGAGGACATTCACCAACACTAAGGAGTTGGTGCGGCCTGCTATTACACGATTTGCCACTACTTTCATCTCTCTTCAATCCCTCTTGAATTCTAAGTGGGATTTGAAGAGAATGTTTCCTTCAGATGAGTGGCGTGCTTTGACTATCAGCCGCAAATCAGAGGGACAGGCCATCTGCAGGTTGGTGTCATATCAGGAAAGTTTTTGGGCTAGAGTGGAAGAGGTGTGCAGCATTAGTGAACCTTTGGTAAAGGTTCTTAGATTGGTGGATGGAGAGAAGCCCGCAATGGGCTACTTGTATGAGGCCATGGATAGGGCCAAAGAAGCTGTTCGCAGCTATTATGATGATAAGGGTGATGATGGGTTTCAGAGACAACTTCTTTTACGGGAAGTGATTGATGATCGGTGGAACAACACACTCCATCGTCCCATTCATGCTGCAGGGCTCTTCCTGAACACCGCATTTGCTTATTCATGTGGTTTTCTATTTGATGCTGAGGTCATGGATGGCTTTTTCACTTGTGTTCAGAAGATGGTGCCAAGTCCATCAGAACGTGCAGAGATATCCAAAGAGATGGAGGTATACAAAATGGCAGGTGGCACCTTGAGCTTCGACATCGCTGTCCAAGATAGGACTGCTAAAATGCCAGGTAAGATTTTCATTATTTTAAAAATTTTCTTATATTTGTAACTTTATAAATTATAAGTTTATCTTATTTGTTGTAACTTGTAATTTGTAGATGCATGGTGGAGGAGCTACGGTGGCAGATTACCAAAACTCCAAAAACTTGCCATTAGAATACTCAGCCAAACATGTAGCGCTTCAGGATGCGAGCGCAACTGGAGTGTATTTGAAAAAATACACACCAAAAGGCGCAACAGGTAAAACACTTAACATATTCAAATTTCGAACTGATTTTTTGAATTCATTAAATATTTTTTTAAAAATATTTAATTTATTAATTTATGACCCTTGTACAGGTTGGAGGGTCAGCGGCTCAATGACATGGTTTACGTCTACTACAATCTTAGATTGTGGGTGAGACAACTTGAGAGGACCCCTGATATGGAGGCCATCTCTTTAGATGCGATTGACACCACTGCTGAATGGAGGGTTGAGGCTGAGAGGCCTGTCATGGAGTCAGCCCCTGATTGGATAGAGGAGGAGGCAGTGGAGGGGGAGGACGAGGAGGAGGACGAGGAGGAGTAGCAGGAGGAGCAGCAGGATGAGGAGGAGCAGGAGGAGGAGGTGACACCACCTACCACTACTACAGGTAGAGGACGTGGTCAGCCTCCTTTAGCTCCTAGTGGTTCAGGTTCTCGTTCCGGTTCTGGTGCTTCATTTTTTTCTTCTAGAGCACGACAGAGCCCATTGCCAGTCCCGCCAGCGTCTTCATCTAGAGAGAAAGGCAAAGCTGTTGTATTTTCTCGCAAGAGGGGCAAAGGAAATCAATAGTATAGGACCATAGGTTATATGGTCACTGGTGCATTGACATTCCTTTGTATATCACTGTTGACATTATGACTCATGATATGAGATACATTATTATATTTTTTGTTGATATTTTGAGGCTGAGTTGACTCTTGAGACTCAAGACTTAGTATTCAGGACAGGATTCAGTTTTATGTGTGATGTAGCACTAGACATGATATTACACATCTTATATATTAGTTTTTTTTTTCATATTTATGTGTCAATGCATTTATTTTATGCTGTAGATGCTTTAGATATTAAAAAAATTGAAAAAAAATGAATATTTTTGTATGTACCAATTTTTTCCCGATAATTATGATTTTTTCCTGATAATTACGATTTTTTTCGATTTTTTCCCCTCGGCAATAATATCCCGATAGCGATTTTTTCATCTTTGGGAAAAATGGCCATAATGAAGACGCTTACTGTATGCTCTGGATTCAATGCATTTCCATCGTAGTGTCTGAATAGAGACTGAGATTTCATCTCGAATCATACCAAGAATATTTGATCAGATCATTAAATCATTTCTTTCTCTTGAAATTCATTCAATTCTTAAACACGTCTGTTTTTGGGAGGTCTACATCCATTATGTGGCATAGGGGTTACGTCACGTACAAAACTTAATAGTATGCCACTTCTACGAATGGTTCGTAATGCTGTATCTCTCCCTCGACCAGGGCCACTTATCATAACTTCTACTCGCCCTATACCCCGATCCATTAATGTGCGAATAACATTTTCTGCTGCAGTCTGGGCAGCAAATGGTGTACCTCTCCTTGTACCTTTGAATCCACAGGCACCAGCAGAAGACCAAGAAATAACTTGTCCCCCTACATCTGTAGCAGTCACAATGGTATTGTTAAAACTTGCTTGAACGTAAATAACTCCTTTGAGTACTCGATGTTCATTCCTACGTGAACCAATTCTTTTTATAGTTTTTGACATATTAATAATTATGAGTTCAGTTTTACCACTAGATGCATTCATTTATATAGAAGAGGATTACCCATGTTTTTGCTTATATCTCGGATTAGAAAAAATTATCATAACTCGTTTCCATCTACGAATTGGTCGACATTTTCCACAAATTCTACGAATAGAAGCACGAATTTTCATGTTTGTGACCCTCCAATTTGCTCATATTAAATTTTGTTTCCTGAGACAGAGAGTTTGTTTCATCTATGATTCTCGATCCCTATCAGATGTTCAAAAGGTGATTCAATCGTTTTAAGATTTTTTGCTAAGTCTATATATTATACATCCTTTGGTTAAATCAGAAGCACTTAATTCGACCTTGACCCTATCTCCTGGTAGTATTTGTACAGAATTACGTCGAATCCTACCCGAAATATGAGTCAAAATTTGACATCCATTATCTGTCAAAATTCGAAACATACCGTTGGGGAGTGATTCAGTAACCAAACCTTCCGCATGGATCAAATTCTATTTCTTCATCGAATCTCCTCCTCTTTTAATTCAAAAACTTGACTATCGTGCTTGGATGAAGATGAATGGTGTCTCGATTTGCTCCGACTTTTCATACTATGGGGATATCTTACAGAATCCATATTTTTGGACAACATTTGGATCAATTACCATACATAACATAAAATTTCTCCTCCAATTTTTTTCTGTCGAGCTTCTCGATCCGTCAAAATTCTTCGGAAGTTAGAAAGAATTACGATCCCCATTCCACCTAGAACTTTTGGAATTTCTCGATAATTAGAATAAATTCTCAAACCAGGTTTGCTGGTACGCTTTGACGTGGTCATATATGTCCTTTTCTTCCTTCTCCGATATTTTGAAGTCGATATCAAAAAAGATTTTTGGCCTTCCTGATGCTCCCTAACATCTTCTATAAAACCTTCTCATAAAAGGATCCTTCCAATGTTCTTTGTAATATTAGTAGTTGTTACTCGAACCGTTCCTTTTTCTACCATGTCAGCGTTTCTTATAGAAGTAATTAGATTGGCAATAGTATCGTTACCCATGACGAACGAATTCTTAGGAATTCCTAGTCTCGATATAAAAGGCATGTTCGATCTTCTTTGAGGAATATGCCTGAGGTGCAATGAATTGATCCATGTCATGTATCATTTGATTAACTTTAAGTTAAAGATTCCTACAAGATCTATCAGTACTTATAAGACTTCGGGAGCCAATGAAACTATTTTAGTGAAATTCAATTGTCTCAATTCCTGAGCAACCGGACCAAAAACACGAGTTCCTTTTGGATTTCCTTCCTGATCAATGACAACGGTTGCATTGTCATCAGATCGTATCATCATTCCATTGTCACGTTCAAATTCTTTACAGGTGCCTATAACTACGGCTCTAACTACTTTCGATTTTTCCAGGGGCATGTTAGGTACTGCTTCTTTAATTATAGCGATTATAACATCACCAATATGAGCGCATTTACGATTACTTGCTCCTAGAACTCGAATACACATTATTTTTAGGGCTCCACTGTTATCCGCTATATTCAAATAAGTTTGAGACTGAATCATTTTTCCTCCAAAAGATTTGTTATCTTGGCAAATAACATGAAAAAAAAAAGGGAAGAATTCTTACGAACTAGTAATCTTCTTCCACCAGAAAGAAATCTTTGATTATGTATGAGTTAAGTAGTAACAAATTGGGTACGTATAGGCATTTTGTATGCAGCTATTCTAGCAGCTGCTCTAGCGATGGTTTCGGATACTCCGCCCATTTCATAAAGTATTCGACCTGGTTTGATGACAGATACCCAATATTCGGGAGATCCTTTCCCGGAACCCATACGTGTTTCTGCAGGTCTCATTGTAATAGGTTTGTCGGGAAATATACGTACCCATATTTGTCCACCATGACGAGCATAACGAGTAATCGTTCTTCGTCCGGCTTCTATCTGCCCAGATGTGATCCAAGCGGGTTCAAGTGCTTGAAGAGCGAATCTACCGAAACAAATGTGATTGCCGCGGTAAGATACTCCTTTCATTCTTCCCCTATGTTGTTTACGAAATTTTGTTCTTTTTGGGTTATAGTCGATGGTTAATAGTATTTTGATCCCATCTCTAATTCAGAACCGGACGTGAAAGTTTCTTCTCATCCGGCTCCTCGTGAATAATCTATGTCAAATTGGACAATCAATAGTTATTAGTTATATATAAATGTGTCTATATCTATGCATTACACATATTGTATATAGAATCTAATTTACAGGACGAATAACTCTTATATTTCCATCCAATGCCTTAATAAATAATTTCACAGGCGAATATTGACTCTTCCAATATTTGCTCCATGGGGCCTATAGACTCCAATGAGCTTAATTGATTTTCGGTTTATTTCGCCATCCTATCCAATGAATGATTAAGATTCCTATATGATCTTATGCAGTCATAGGTTCCATCGTTCCATAGCTTCTATCTAAATGCCCAGGTCTTCCCTCCGCAATGGAGCTTTATTTTCATCTGTTACGGAATCAATTTCCTTAGTTTCCATCGACCCGAAGCTCTTTCTCCTTCATAAACTGAATTCCTTCAATCTTGCTTGAATGAATCAGGATGATTCTTATGCTTTATCACACTGCTTTTTGGAGGGTAGTTAATGAACCATACAATATTGGGAGAAGATTTCTCCTTTTTCTTCTTTTTCCGCATTACCAAATACCTTTCTCGCTTCATGAGAGATCAAAATATCATTTTTCTCTCGCGGAAGAAAGTATTTACGAGGTGATAGTATCTACCCATAATTATTGGATCTTGGCAATATGAAGCAATGAGTTAGTCTCTAGTTTTTTTATAGAGACCAATACATTCTTATTTCGAGTTCTCCATAACTCCAGAAAAGAATGAAAAGCTTGATTCCAACGAGTCGCACACTAAGCATAGCATGGTTCCAAAATGGTAAATCTAATTTCTATTCGATCTGATAGAATTGATGATCCATGATCGGGCAGATTGGAGAAAAAAAAGACCAATTATTCCTACTCTTCCAAAATCCAAATTTTGATCCCTAAAACTTCATAGATGGTTTGAACTAGATAATAACAATAATCAATCCTAGCCCGAATTGTCTGTAGGGGAACCCTACCTCCCCTGTCCCATTTGACCCGGGCAATTTCCTTTCCGTCGAGACGTCCTGCAATTTGGATCTGAATACCTTCTACCTCTTCCCGTTTAGCCAATTCAATAGCTTTCTTCATTGTTTTTCTGAATGGAACTCTCTTCTTCTATAGGGTTTCGCAACTTTTTTCTATAGCAATGTGAAGTTTTCGGTCCACAGAATCGAGCATATTTAGTACATCGTTTCTTAATTTTTCAATACCTTGACCCCTACCTTCTATTAGCAACAAGTTGGGAAATCCAATATAGATTTTGACCTGAATCAAGTCGATCTTTCTGCGAATCTCTACACGTGCAATTCCTCCATAATTCGAGGAGCTCTTTATATGTGTTCGTACATAGTTTTCAATGCAAGTACGTATTTTTTGATCTTCTCGGAGATCTTTGGAATAATTCCTTTGTTGTGCTAACCAATGGGAACGATCATTTTGGGTTACACCAAGTCTAAAACCAAGTGGATTTATTTTCTGCGCCATACATATCCTTTTTTTCGGGATTCTATTGACATAATCTGATCATTCGATCTGGATATTTCCTCCGATACAATAGTTATATGACAAGTGGGTTTTTGTATTGGATAACCGCGTCCCTGAGCTCTAGGTTGAATCCTTTTCAAAACAGCACCCTCATTCACTTCGACTCTACCAACGAGTAAATTGGCTTTGTTCAAACCCATATTGTGATTTGCATTTGCCGCCGCAGAATGACTTAATTGTGATATGGGATAACAGGCCCCATAAGGCATCAGTTCCAATATCATAAGTGCTTGTCCATATGAACGACCACGAATTTGATTAATTACTCTACGCGCTTTATGAGCGGACATACATATATTTCTCACCAAAGCTCGTATCTCTGGATCTGGACTATTATTTCCCATTGACTCCATCCTCCCCAATGAATGACAAGTCTCTCTCAATTAACGACGAGATTTCTTATCGTTTCTTGCATGTCCCTGAAAAAGTAGAGTAGGTGCAAATTCCCCCAATTTGTGGTCTACCATACGATCTGTTACATAAATGGGTAAATGTTCCCTCCCATTATGAACAGCTATTGTATGACCGATCATTGCGGGTACAATGACAGATGCCCGGGACCAAGTAACTATTATCTTCTTTTCTTTTTTTATGTTTAGATTTTTATTTTTCCTCAATAAATGATTAGCCACAAAAGGATTTTTTTTTCAGTGAACGCGCCATGATCAATTACCTTTCTTTCCTTTTTTTTTTTTTTTTAATGGATATCCAACCATTCTTACTCACGTCGACGAAGGATTGAAGCATCACTCTATCTATTCCTCTTCCGATTTTTGTTTCCAAGTGCACTATAGCCCGAGGGGGTCACAGGTTTTTTCCTGCCAATTGGGGTTCTTCCTTCCCCACCTCCATGAGGATGGTCTACAGGGTTCATAGCTACTCCTCTTACCTCAGAACGCTTACCCAACCAACGTTTAGCTCCGGCTTTACCGAAACTTCTATTGTTCGCAGTGATATTACCCCCTTGTCCAATTGTGGCTGAGCAGTTCTCAGATATTAAACGAACTTCTCCAAACGGTAATCTTAATGTGGCCGATCGATCTTCTTTTGCAATCAGTTCTGCTATAGCACCTTCCGCTCTAGCTAATTGTCCACCCTTTCCAAGTGTTATTTCTATGTTATGTATAGTTGTGCCTAAGGGCATATTGGTTGAAGTAGACTCTTATTCCAATGAATAAAAATCCCTTCGCAAACTGTACAAGCCTCTCTCAGGGCATACAACTTTCTGGATGTATATGATATTCACATATATTAAATAAATAGAATCGAGATGAGAAGGAACATCTATTGTATTCTCTATGTCCCAATTCTCTACATCTTAGGTCTCTCTTTTCCATCATCTGGCTTATATTCTTTATGTAGCATTCAGAATGAATGACTTTATCAAATTACGCTAATACTTTTGTATTTTATGGATAACGTAGGAGGCATATTAAACATCTTTTTCTCTTCTCTCTCTTTTTATTTTTTTCCTCTCCCCATATTTTTTTTCTTTTGGGAATTACTACCACTGTCCAGCTCTGAATCTGCCTCTGACCATCAAATCAAATGTGAGTAACCTGTCTTTTTTGAGGGTGCCTCTATCCCATTTTATTCATGCTTCGAACAAACAATCTGGTCCTCTCCATATTAGCATATCTTCGGAACCAATGATCCGATATGAACAATTTTTGGATCCAATCACCTGCTGTCATTTATCCGCAGTTTCCCTTTGGGGTTTGTCCCATAAAAGTGTCCTAGTTGGATCAGTGATAGATTTATGGGTTTCGCTGTAAACCCAATCGGTTGCTTCCGATCACATAAATTAATAATTCAAACCGCACTCAGAGGCAGGACATTTCCTATTGATATAGAAGTTTTTGGACCAAAAAGAATAGTATCTCCAATCATGACCCCTCTGGGATGCAGAATATACATCTTATCGCCATTCTTGTAATGCACCTTGCAAATGTATGCACTTCTATTAGGGTCGTATTCTATGGTTACAATTTCTCCTGATGTGTGTTCCTTATCCCATCGAAAATCAATTTGAAAATACAGATGCTTGTGACCCCCTCCCCTGTGTCTTGCGGTAATAATTCCTCTTCCATTACGACCTTTCCCACAATGATGTTGTCCAGAGGTCAATTTCTTCTGCGGGTCCAACTGCACTCTTCCATCAAAACCTGATACAGATCTATTGTGTGTATCTGGAGTTAAAATTCTATATGAACGAATGGCCATTTAGTTTCAATTTTGAAATCTTATTGTTCTGAAAAGAGTGGAATAGAATCGCCGATTCTAAGTGTAATAAGCATATGTTTACAACGTATTGGATGTACTATCATTGACCCTCTCTTTCCTCCTTTTTCAGGGAGGCGATAGCTGTTCATAGCTATTACTTTAACATCGAAGAAATTTTTAATCTTTGTTTTGTTCGATTGCAAATCGACGTTAAAAGTATATTGGTTCCTTTCCAATAGACGAATACTTTTTTCCAGTAAAGCCGAACCACAGTTGTTCTATAACAGCATGACTCCTCTGCCGTATCTGAATAACTGAAATCGGATATACCCTCGATTATTTTGACCTCACGGGCGTTGTCCGCGCCCGACCAATTGTTCAATCTTGGAGGCAAGAAACATACATTAATCATTTGGGCGAGGAGTTGCACGAATGAGTTTCGCTCGCTTTCTGTAGTGCCAAGCAAGAGCAACTGCTCATCTCCTACAGCGCTCGGCGTGACAAGGTTGTGCCCCAGCCACTGGATCACGTGTAACCTTTCCGGCCCGAGCTCACCCTCCGAATAAGGAGCCGGTGCTCCTTGGGCCTGCCAATATTGGCATAGTCGATGAAGAGTGGGAGATTCGTCCCTTTCAGGCAGACGCCCTTCATCCAGGTAAATGATGGAATCCTCTGCTTCTAGCGCAGGAAGCATCTCTGCCTCCTGAACATTTGATAAACAGAGTTGTTCCTCGGCGTTGGTACCCACGAACTGGGTGTCGCGCCCCCTGGTGGGAGGGGGGTTGACAAATGCCAAAGGCGCGTGGCGCCGGGGTATCGAGCCCTGAAAGCGTGGTTTCTGCCCTTTTGGAGGCTCGACTTATGATAAGTTTTGCGAGATGAAACCCTACCTTTTTGGTATTGGCATATTGGCGGGCTTCAAACTCCTCAGGCGATATCCCCCATAGATCCAGATTTGGATGACAATCCAGATCTGGGAACATGGCGCATATCCTTAAGCCCCTCGGTGCCATCCATGGAAACTAGCCCAAAGAGACTAGATTTTATTAGTCTTGTTAGCTCCACCTGGAGATGGAAACTAGCTTTTGTATTAGCCTATGTACTACTGTTGGACCTAGTCCCCCCTATATGTGAATGGAATGCCTTTTGCCCCAGTGCCACGGAAACAAGTGCCTAAAGAGACAAGCTTATTATTAGCCCAGTTAGTTCTGCCTGGAGAGGGATGGCGGCCTTTAGTCGAGAGTTCGGAAAGCTCACCCTATGGACACTAGAGCTTTAGTAAATAGGTCTAGCATTAAACACCCTTTTAGACTGTCTTAGTCCATTACTTTTATCCGTGTTAATACCATATTAAGCTTAGAGTGAAAGCCCTACTAGTCAGTACAGTAAGCCGAAGCAGCCTTAGTCTGCTGTATTTACATAATACTTATAAGCGAGTGCCCACCTCACCTCCTAAAGGTGTGATCCATCCAACTACGCCCTCTTTTCAAGAGTAGTGAGCGATCAAGCTCGTTAGGGAAAGAAGGTAAAGATAGAGAGAGACGGATGAGGAACTCGAGTTGATAATTTATTGGCAGTATATGGCGATGGATATAACTTGCAGGGTGGCCTGTGAATTCTCAATATAGATGGGCATTCAGTTCAATCCCCAGTCTGCTTTCTGTGCAATCCGCAGTCCCATGTAGTTCGCATTCCGTACGACTGCCCAGGCCAAGCCCATTACGTAGCCACATAAACAGATAAGGCCCAACTCCCAAACTACCAACTAAAAAAACCAAAGCCCATCTTCCAATATTGGCAATATTGGCATTGATTTATTTTACTTAATCGATTCACTTGATGGAGAACATCAGCCAACAAATATGACTTATTCCTAAGCGACGTGGGAGAGAATAAAATGGATAAGCTCATATATAATTCAAGTTCCCTCAACTATATCTTGAAGGGGGTGAGGAACGAGCCCACTCAACCATTCTAGTAAGAATGGTTACCTTGTAGTAAGGCAGTAAGAATGGTCTTAAAGCAAGCCTTAACTCTTAAAGCCTTACTTTAAGCAAGCCTTAAAGCCTTACCAAAGCCTTTAAGCAAGCCTTAAGCCTTAATGGTTATATCTTAGCCAAAGCCTTAAAGCAAGCCTTAAATCCTTACCTTAGTCGAGCCTTCAAACAACAAGCCTTACCTTAAAGCCTTACCCAAGCCTTGAAGCCTTACCCAAGCAAGCCTTAAAGCAAGCCTTATCAGTGCCGAAGGCCCTTAGAGAGTTAATGGTTGTCGAAGGCCCTTGTAGTAAGGCAGTAAGAGATTAAGGCAGTAAGAATGGTTGCCTTGTAGTAAGGCAGTAAGAATGGTTACCTTGTAGTAAGGCAGTAAGAGAGTAAGGCAGTAAGAATGGTTACCCTGTAGTATGAGTGCCGAAGGCCCTTAGTGAGTTAATGGCTGCCGAAGGCCCTTGTAGTAAGGCAGTAAGAATGGCTACCTTGTAGTAAGGTAGTAAGAGAGTAAGGCAGTAAGAATGGTTACCTTGCAATAAGGCAGTAAGAATGGTTACCTTGTAGTATGAGTGCCGAAGGCCCTTAGAGAGTTAATGGTTGCCGAAGGCCCTTGTAGTAAGGCTATCTAGTAAGAATGGTTACCTTGTAGTAAGGCAGTAAGAATGGTCTTAAAGCAAGCCTGAACTCTTCAAGCCTTACTTCAAGCCTGACCTTAAAGCCTGACCTCAAGCAAGCCTTAAGCAAGCCTGAACTCTTAAAGCCTTACTTTCATAAGCCTTCCCTTAAGCAAGTCTGAACTCTTCAAGCCTTAACTCTTAAAGCCTGAACTCTTCAAGCCTTACTTTCATAAGCCTTCCCTTAAGCAAGCCTTACCTCTTCAAGCCTTACTTTCATAAGCCTTCCCTTAAGCAAGTCTGAACTCTTCAAGCCTAAACTCTTCAAGCCTTAACTCTTAAAGCCTGAACTCTTAAAGCCTTACTGCAGTAAGGCAGTAAGAATGGTTACCTTGTAGTAAGGCAGTAAGAGAGTAACGCAGTAAGAATGGTTACCTTGTAGTATGAGTTTCGAAGGCCCTTAGAGAGTTAACGGCTGCTTATAATAATAAACATGCTTATTATAAGCCGAAGGCTTATAATAAGAAGTATTAATAAGCCAAAGGCTTATTATTATTATTATATAATAATATATTATTATTTAATAATAAATAATAATAATATATTATTATAATGCTTATAAGTCGAAGGCTTATAATAAGAAGTATTAAGTACTTAATATGTCGAAGGCCTATAAGTATTATATAATGCTTAGTATTATTATATAATACTTATAGGCCTTCGGCCCTCTGGTGATTATTATAAGCCAAAGGCTTATTATTATTATTATATAATAATATATTATTATTTAATAATAAATAATAATAATATATTATTATAACGCTTATAAGCCGAAGGCTTATAAGTATGCTTATTATAAGCCTTCGGCTTATAATAAGCATATAATAATAATAATTTTTTTTGAAATTAAATGCTGAATGCTGAATCATAGAGGAAAACCGTCTGAAATGGCATTTTTGTTTAACAAAAACGCCACTTTGGCCACCTATTGGCATTAGATATCGTTTTTTGCCATTTGGGTGCGATAAACGACATTTTTTGTTAAAAACATGGCCCAAATAGATGGGCTCCGATGGTGTGATTTGAGCCTTAAAGCTCAAATTCAAATGCTGGGTCGCAGAGATTAGGATAAGGCCTAGCCTTTACTCCACTTTGGTGGGAATTTAGTACAATTTAGCTTAACACCGACAAACCGAAGTGCTTACACCTATTGCCTATCGAAGTGATGTTCTTTCACCACGTACGAGAACTTGTCTAGGGGAGGATTGACCGCTTACCCGCGGTAAAGCTTTAAGCAGTTCTTCCATACCAACTTGGCTGCCCGGCACTGCTTGCTAGGCGTGATAACCAGTACACCATAGGTTGGCCCAACCCAGTCCTATCATACTAGGTAGGGTTGGCTCCTCGCAGTTATCCCTTCAACATTAGGGGTGGGCAGTCTTCTGCCTCGTGACCCGTGAAGCCCTTCCACACGAGACTCCCGGATCACTATGGTCGACTTTATGTTCGACTAGCGGGTCTCGCAGTAAGGCCCAGACCATTTCATTTCTCACCATACGAATGGTGATTCCTTCTCCTTGACCTCGTAACCTCGGCCGAGTCCCTCTCCTTTCGACAAGCTCACCCTACCGGGCCTATTGGTCGATTACAGACAACTTAAGCTACTGTCAGCCACTCTAAAAGGTTGTCAGCAGCTCGGAAATGGTCTCTAAAGCGGTTTTTGGGGTCCAAACTGGAATCCTTGCTTGAGATGCCCAAAGTGGACGTCAGCGCATCACAAACGACCTTTGAGGTGGTTTTTCGAAGGGTGTATAGCTCAGTTGAATGTGCTGGCCATGCCATATTGCTAACGGATGGGATTCCTATGAGTGAGTTACTCGAAGAAGCCTGGACAATGGGACCAAGGATGGATATTCGGCCCAATCCAGAGTGCTCCCCTCTGTTTTCCTTTCCGCAGCTACTAAAAGAGTGGCGGCCAACCTGCCCCCAGAAATCGTACCCACGAGAGGGGGGCTTATCCATTTGGCCACCCGAAGCCGGGAATAAAATAGATCTTAGCAGAGGCTGGTAGGCACTGCGGGAAGGTCAGGTACCAGGATCACGGGGGTGCTCACACGGTTCAAAAACGTGTTTTCGCCTCGGAGCCCCCATTTATACAGCCCCAGCGGGCCATCCAAAAGCCGAACCAGAGTTGTTCTACAACAGCATGACTCCTTCGCCGTATCTGAATAACTGAAATCGGATATACCCTCGATTATTGTGACATCACGGGCGTTGTCCGCGCCCGACCAATTGTTCAATCTTGGAGGCAAGAAACATACATTAATCATTTGGGTGAGGAGTTGCACGAATGAGTTTCGCTCGCTTTGTGTAGTGCCAAGCAAGAGCAACTGCTCATCTCCTACAACTCTCGGCGTGACAAGGTTGTGCCCCAGCCACTGGATCACGTGTGACCTTTCCGGCCCGAGCTCACCCTCCGAATAAGGGGCACCTTGGATGGGTCTCTTCCACTGACCTAATGAGTGAGGCACTGGCCTAATGAACTGGTCTTATGAGTGGGTTGAGTCAGTCCCATTCAATCATTCACCCCACTATTCTCCTGGCACTGAAAGGAAGGAAATTGATTGCTTGTCTGCTTTTTGAAAGGAACGTTTAGGTCTCTATTTCTCCCTTCTTCTCTATCCCACCCATCCCTTGTGCGTGCGTTCGGGCTGTGGGCGGTCCCTATCTAACTGACTGATCATTCGAAGAGACTTTGGTCATTGTTTCACGGAGTGGAAAAGTAAGGTCAATTCAGTTATTAACGTGAAAGAAAACGAACGCTCGATTGGTGATAGAATTTGGTTCTTTCCCACCTAAACTTCTACTCTTATTTCGTCGAAATATGCACTATCCCTCGTAAATGGTCATACTGGGTCAATCTATGGCCTTAGGGGTAATAAGACTAAGACAAGGTACACTGGTGATTGAAAGAGGTTCCTTATTCAGTCCGCTTTATGGTCAATCCGTCGATCCAAAAGCTTAGAATCGTTTGGAAAAACCCACGAGGCGAGATAAAGGTACGTAGAGTGAGTATTAAAAAAACATACAAGGGTTTCCTATTCACTGTGGAATGAGAGAGGGTTCGGAGTACTTTCGCGGTCATGGTTAAATAACAAATATAAAGTTTTCTCTACCATCAATTGATGGTAGGTTCCCCGTTTCCGGGGTGGTACCGGTAAGAGGATAAGGATAAAACCAACTTTGTTTAATAAAAAAACGTCACAAAACAACCCAAACTTACAATCTATCCAACGGGTGGCCAAAGTTGTGATAAAACGCACTAAAATGCCAATTCAGGCGGTTTTACGATTTGGCTGGGGAGCTCAACTATCTCTTAAAGCGGCAATAGGCTTTAAGCGTCGTATATAACCTTCTCACTTGAGAAATTGGCGTATTATATATGTAATTACGCCATATCGGTGAGGTACATATCTGTTTCTATCTCTATCTTATGAAGGGCCTTGCACCGAGCTATCAATTCGTAAGGCTCTCTAGTAAGAGCTGGGGTGTATTATCGCCGCAGGCAGTTTGTTGGTTGAAGTTCTTTGCATTAAGGCGCTTCGCCGAAACTGACACAGGTCTTTCTTTATGGCCTTTGAATTTGAGCTTTAAGGCTCAAATCAGACCATCGGAGCCCATCAATTTGGGCCATGTTTTTAACAAAAAACGTCGTTTATCGCACCCAAATGGCAAAAAACGATATCTAATGCCAACGGGTGGCCAAAGTGGCATTTTTGTTAAACAAAAATGCCATTTCAGACGGTTTGCCTCTATGATTTCTTGGACTTTTGGCCCTTTCTGAGAGCTGGCCTTCGGCACTTTATGAGAGATTGCTTTCTTTTATGAGAGCTGGCCTTCGACACTCATACTACAAGGTAACCATTCTTACTAGATAGCCTTACTACAAGGGCCTTCGGTAGCCATTAACTCTCTAAGGGCCTTCGGCAGCCATTAACTCTCTAAGGGCCTTCGGCACTCATACTACAAGGTAACCATTCTTACTAGATAGCCTTACTACAAGGGCCTTCGGCAGCCATTAAGAGAGATTGATTTATTTATGAGCGCTAGCCTTCGGCACTTTATGAGAGATGGCTTTCTTAAGGTCAGGCTTTAAGGTAAGGCTTGCTTAAGAGAAGGCTTATGAAAGTAAGGCTTTAAGAGTTCAGGCTTTAAGAGGTAAGGCTTGCTTAAGGGAAGGCTTATGAAAGTAAGGCTTGAAGAGTTCAGGCTTTAAGAGTTAAGGCTTGAAGAGTTCAGACTTGCTTAAGGGAAGGCTTATGAAAGTAAGGCTTTAAGAGTTCAGGCTTGCTTAAGGCTTGCTTAAGGTCAGGCTTTAAGGTCAGGCTTGAAGTAAGGCTTGAAGAGTTCAGGCTTGCTTTAAGACCATTCTTACTACCTTACTACAAGGTAACCATTCTTACTAGATAGCCTTACTACAAGGGCCTTCGGCAGCCATTAACTCTCTAAGGGCCTTCAGCACTCATACTACAATGTAATCATTCTTACTGCCTTACTCTCTTACTGCCTTTCTACAAGGTAACCATTCTTACTGCCTTTTCACATCAAATTGAATTTATACCTGGATCAATCTTGCCTAACAAAGCACCATATAGGATGACCCCACTAGAAAGGAAGAGGTTAATAGACAGGTTAAAGAGTTGCTAGATAGAGGCCTGATAATATCAAGTTTTAGCCCTTGTGTTGTACCTACAGTATTAGCACCAAATAAGGATGGAGACTATAGAACGTGTACACACTCTAAAGCTATAAAGAAGAGAAATATCAAGTACATATTTCCATTGCCACGAATGGATGATCTTATGGACTCTTTTAGTGGCACAAGATACTTTTCGGAGAACGACAAGGATAGAGAGCATATTACCAGACCCAGCGCCTTAACGAGGTTAACTAGGTCCATGCCTGAGACCTGATCTTCTTCCTTATAGAAGGGAGGGAACGGTTACTCCTTTCCGACCGACCGAATAGGCCGGCAGACGGTTCCTCTTACTCTTACTATCTTGAACTCTTACCGACCGAGAAGGAGGCTCCAGCCAGATAGCTTCCTCTCTACCACCTCTTTACCACTTATGCATGCGTATCGCATGCTCACCGACCACCCACCTCTTTATTACTCTGCCTGCTGCCTGCTTACTAAACTGCTGCTTATCTTCTTCTCTGAACTGACCACCTCTACCTCCCTCCTGCTTTTTCTTATCACCGCTTTCTTCCCGCATTACCGCCTGCCTCCACCTCTGCTTGCTCTGATGCGGGCACAGGATCTGGCTACGATGCTGTTGAAACTGGTGCTCCTTCCACCATGAATTATTAGTACTTGCACCTGAAACCTTTTCATACCTTCGCTGGTTCACGGGCAATTGGATCAACGGGTTATGAATCGCTTGCATCATCAAATGGCTCTGAATAAAGCGCTTAAACTGGAGCTTCCATAAACTGGATCTCGCTTTGGAACCAGCACTACCAATAGCAATATAAGCAGAGGTGGTAGCAGGAGCAGCAGGAAAGGTGGCTAGTTAGCCAGATGCATTTGAACCTCAGTTTCCTTACATGTAATCCTACACTTGTCGAGTGTCGGTTTGGATTCCTCCGTACCCACTCGATCCTTCCATGCGCCAAGCATAGGACTCACGATCAATGATCCAACCAAATTTAACCTTCCTCATTGCGTACTTCTATTTGTGTATTGAATTCTTCTGTCTCGTCTAAAACCCTAACTGTGAGAGCGGATGGCTACGTAGAGGCAGCATGGAGGTTTAATCATGCGTCTTACGGTTTGAAGCGATGTAGTTATCAATACGATGTTGGTCATCCGAGATAAGTTGGATTAGATATCATTAGTAGTTTTATTTATTTCATTAATTTACACCAATGTTAATTTCTCAATATTAATTTTGTTATAATTTTTCAATTCAACGTTAGGAACTCATACCCTCAGTTTGGGAATTTGCTTCTTCTCAGCCGTAAACTTCCATGATATCTTAATTTATGTCATAAAACTCTGGATCAAGAAAAATAAAAATATTTAAAATATTGAAAAGTAATCAATATATTCGCAACGCATTCCTAGCAAGCAACAGTTTTTTAGTAACTAACATTGTATTATTTTATGGATTTGAATTAGTGACTTTTTCTGAGGAAACATGGATTCTTAGCGATTATACCTACTCAATATAAAATAATTAAAAAAAATAAAAATTAATTAATTAATTTTAAGTAAAAGAGAATTTTTTTATAGATTTTTTGACATTTTTCTAAAATATTTTTCAAAACAAATTTATCTGAAAATAGATCATTTTGCAAAATTATTTGTTCATTTTTTTAATATTTCTTTTAATTGGAAAATGGCAGATCTCTCTAACACTTACAAATTTTGCAGATTATATTTGGCCCTATAAAAATAACCAAAGAATTATCTTGTCTATTGATAACTCTACAACTTGACCTGAAAATATAACATTTGTATCTATTTTACAGTTATGAAACACACCACATACATGACACAAACTTGAAAATTATGTTTTTGAATGCCATAAACAAGTGGTCATTAAGAATTAACCATATTCCCTATATCAAACAATTATCTTGTCCACCAAGAACCCTCCTAATTGGCCTTAAAATACACCATTTTGATCTATTTTTTAGCCATAAAACATACCATATACCTGGAAAAAAATGAAATGTATGTTTCTGAATGCCATTAAACAAGTCATTAAGCACTAACCATATCCCCAAAGAATTAAATATGATATTGCACTATATATTTTTAACTTCTTTTTACTTGAGCAATTTCTCAATCACTACTCAATTGATAGCCCCATCCATACATCAATAATACCAGTCATTGTTTCCACATCCTTTGAAATTTGACAAGCATATACTGCAGTGTCAAAGTCTGATATCCTCCCCTACTCCCTAAAGGGATAAATGGGCCAATTTCACATATTTTCTACAACATATGTCACTACTAGATTTCTGAGGATTAACCATAAAAATAAAAAATAAATTATTTGAATAGCTTTCATTTTCCATATTTTTTCTACCACTAAACCTATACCAAAAGACATTGCATTGACCCACTTTATTTGTATATGTAGTGCCAGCCTCATCCTATACCCTAGCCATAGTGTGGACCTCTTCCTTAACTTTGATGCAACTCTCTTTCAATTTTGTGATAAATAGCTTCCATCCATTTTCTTGTTCACCTTCCATGTCCAAATACTGAGCATAGTTTTAATATTGTGTCGAGATGGTAGTTGCTGCCATATATTCATAGTTTTAATATCGTATCAAGATGGTAGTTGTTGCCATATATTCTGCTTGATTAAGATAATGCAATCCCTGACCATGTTGATGCTCTTACATATTTGGAAGAGATGTCATAATGCCACGACATCATACAAACTTATTTCTTTTAAACAACTTTACTTACATTCCATGGAAAATTATCTTCTATTATGGGAAAGACAACTATAAATGTATTGAATTAATTGGAAACACTTTATAATAATTTTCATCAAATACTTCATCCCATCCATAAATTCTCTCGAGCTATAAATTTCCGCTCTCTCATTTGTTTCCACACACAGTTTTTTGTCCTTAACTTCCATAGCCCTTGAATAGGGAAAGACTTCCCAAAAAGGCCATGTGCTCCAGTTAGGGAAAGACTTCCCAAAAAGTCCATGTAAAGAAATTTATCTAAAAATAGATCACTTCACAAAATTATTTGTTCATTTTTTTAATATTTCTTTTAATTGGAAAATGGAAGATCTCTCTAACACTTACAAATTTTGCAGATTATATTTGGCCCTATAAAAATAACCAAAGAATTATCTTGTCTATTGATAACTCTACAACTTGACTTGAAAATATAACATTTGTATCTATTTTACAGTTATGAAACACACCACATACATGACACAAACTTGAAAATTATGTTTTTGAATGCCATAAACAAGTGGTCATTAAGAATTAACCATATTCCCTATATCAAACAATTATCTTGTCCACCAAGAACCCTCCTAATTGGCCTTAAAATACAACATTTTGATCTATTTTTGAGCCATAAAGCATACCATATACCTGGAAAAAAATGAAATGTATGTTTCTGAATGCCATTAAACAAGTCATTAAGCACTAACCATATCCCAAAAGAATTAAATATGATATTGCACTATATATTTTTAACTCATTTTTACTTGAGCAATTTCTCAATCACTACTCAATTGATAGACCCATCCATACATCAATAATACCAGTCATTGTTTCCACATCCTTTGAAATTTGACAAGCATATACTGCAGTGTCAAAGTCTGATATCCTCCCCTACTCCCTTACAATGGAAAGGGATAAATGGGCCAATTTCACATATTTTCTACAACATATATTAATACTAGATTTCTGAGGATTAACCATAAAAATAATAAATAAATAAAAATATTTGAATAGCTTTCATTTTCCATATTTTTTCTACCACTGAACCTATACCAAAAGACATTGCATTGAACCACTTTATTTGTATATGTAGTGCCAGCCTCATCCTATACCCTAGCCATAGAGTGGACCTCTTCCTTAACTTTGATGTAACTCTCTTTCAATTTTGTGATAAATAGCTTCCATCCATTTTCTTGTTCACCTTCCATGTCCAAATACTGAGCATAGTTTTAATATTGTGTCAAGATGGTAGTTGCTGCCATATATTCATAGTTTTAATATCGTATCAAGATGGTAGTTGTTGCCGTATATTCTGCTTGATTAAGATAATGCAATCCCTGACCATGTTGATGCTGTTACATATTTGGAAGAGATGTCATAATGCCACGACATCATACAAACTTATTTCTTTTAAACAACTTTACTTACATTCCATGGAAAATTATCTTCTATTATGGGAAAGACAACTATAAATGTATTGAATTAATTGGAAACACTTTATAATGATTTTCCTCAAATACTTCATCCCATCCATAAATTCTCTCGAGCTATAAATTTCCGCTATCTCATTTGTTTCCACACACAGTTTTTTGTCCTTAACTTCCATAGCCCTTGAATAGGGAAAGACTTCCCAAAAAGGCCATGTGCTCCAGTTAGGGAAAGACTTCCCAAAAAGTCCATGTGCTTCAGTTAGGGAAAGACATCCCAAAAAGGCTATGTGCTTCAATCCTCAACTTCCCTGAATATTTTTAGCATACCTTTGGGGAGGGTATAGAGCACAGATTATTGATATCACTTCCAGGGCAGGTTTGACCAGAGTTAAGCCTTCCTCCAAATTAGAGCCATCTGTTACACCAATAATAAATTCTTCTAATTTTTATTATAATAGTTTTTTCCAAGGAAAAAAATTACATATAATAAAATTATAAATGAAGTAGATGTTTTTGAGCATTCTAGATGGCATATTTAGATAGGAATATAAGGCTAATCTAATAGTCTCATGCTCAATAAACAAATTGATATCAATGTAGATTCTCCAAAAATAAAAAAGAGAGGTCTGATTTTTATCCATAATAAACCATTTAAAAAATCAAAAACATAACTATTTTCAGTCCATCCATAACAAAGCACATCAAAATGGAGAAAATCACTAATAAACAGTTTTAGACGAGCTCAAAACAAGGTCATGAAAACATTTTCTCTACTAATATACTTAATTTTTTTTCTCAATTTGACATTAGTGAGGCTACATCATGGTAAGGTCTAAAAGTAACACCCCAATAGAGCAGGAAATTGAACCCGAGACTTAGTAGTTATATATATCCAATACCCTATCATATATCCAAGACCCTTTGGACTTACTATATATTAATTTAATGATAAATTAAAGCTTTATAATATCCTAAAAATTTATGTTGAATATTAATAATTAATCATTATCACATTTGAATGAAATTTATTACCTTAATTGTTAATTATTTCCTATCAACTTTTAAAACTATCAAGGAATATCACATATTTTTTGAATTTTTTAAGTTTTTTATTTGGGTTATTCTATTAAGAAACTAATGATGAGTGAGGAAGCCAATACAAAATGAAATTGTGAGGCTTTGAATCTATACCTTTTCCCTTTCCCTAATCATGGTTCTTCTTCAATCCTATCTATAATATTGTAGAGGGTTGAGCGTTATAGATGGCGTACTTATTAGAGGCATGTGGAGGAGGTAAAATAAAATTGAAGGTCTATCATATGAGTGTAGTAAATGATGTTGTATAAGATAATTCAATCATCACTATTATAGAAAAGTTTTGAACCTTTATGCAAAGCTTCATTATATGACTAAGACCATAGGGTAATATGGTAATATGGGGGATTCATTATTATCATCTTAGCAACATTTCCCCTTATTTTAGCAATGAATGGAATGCGACACAACGTAGGAATACCTAGTAGATCTTAGGGATATGATGGTCTAGTCAAACCAAGTCAAAATCCTCCTAAGATTTCTACCTCTATCACCACCACTTAAGAGAATCAAATAATTAGTGTTTAGGTTGTTTTCAAAGGAAATTTTCAGTTTGAGCTAAAAGGGTACTATGGCTATTTAAATGCTTACATCAACTAATATTAACTCAAGGAAGGTCCCCAAACATACTCCATCAATAAATTACATAATTTTATAGGAAACCGACTTATAATGTAGTAAATTCAGTAACAATCTAAACTATAATGGAAGAAATAAACAACCCAAGACCCTATGATAATAAATTTAAAAATAAGGATTATAATAAGAGTTAAATATGAGTTAAATATGCACTTAATTGCAAATTTTTCACAATAAATGAACATATAACAACAATAAAATCCCTACACTTCATCCCTAAAAAGTGCCTGAAAATTGCATAAAAGTGATACTTCATCTTTTGTAATATATCTCAAACACTTTCTAAACCTAGTACCATGACATTGAAGTCATTAAACTCAGAAAATATTATATCTATTGTAATTAAACCCTAAATTACCCATGAACATAAAAGAAAATGATATTAAAATAGCAATTATTTACATAGGAAAGAATACTAGTTGTTTTCTCTATCTATGGCATATGGATTCAATGATAAAATCTCTCGAAAGGAAAATGAATGGATATATGTTAAAATAATAAGAGAGACAAAAATATATCCCTTAATATTTTTAATCTAGGTGTCATACAATCTTCAAGGAAAAATATTGATTGTGCTTCACTTAGGTTCCCTCAAATAATTTGATGCAAAATATTCTCTAAAATCAACATAAACAAGATCAGTAAAAATAAATTGAGTTACTAATTACCATGCGCTCATCAATGTTCACCAATATTTTTTCTTGAACATAGAAACCATCCATATCAACAAGTCCTCCAAATAAGTGACTCTACTTAGGCACCCACATTGAAGTAGAGATAAAAGACAGTAATTTAAGAAATGAAGAACCTACACAATATCTCATATGTCAATATGAGGTGATTGCTCCCCTTATTTATATGAGGGAAACCAAGCAGATTACCTCACGAAGTGATCGAGGTGGATATTGGTAGCCACCCGCCTTGGTTTTCCCATATGTTTTGCGGTTTGGGGGCACCTTTCCCTTGCTTCAAACTCGCAAATCCAAAGTCCCGCTTCTTCTATTTAAACTTCTTCTCGATCTTGACAGCATATCGATAGATGGCACCGAGCGAGGATATGTCTAGGAACTCCATTTCGCTTTGGATTTAGTTATGCAAACAACCACAGTACTTGAGTACCAAATTCCACTTGGAATCCTTGATGCCCAACTTAGTGCGAAGGGAATGAAAACCATTTGTAAAATTCTGACACATCTTGGTCCCTTCCCTGTCGCAAAGTGGTCTGCTTTATGTATTTGTATTCATAGCTACTAGTAGGGTAATATTGTTCCATGATGGCATCTTGAAAAGAATTTCCTGTGGGTGTGGGTGAGAACAGTGAGGACTCCCCCTCATCCTTTTGCTCACAGTAGGTTTCCCACTAGTCCTTGACATGGGGGGCGGCCTTTAGGAGTGAAAAGGTAATATTATCTCGGTTTGAAAAGTCATGAACTGAAAAACATCCTTCCAACATATTTAACCATTTAGGTATGACATTCGCATCTATCTAGCCTTCAAATATGGGAATGTCAATGTTAACTTGTACCTTAAAAGGTGTGGCGACTCGAGAGTGGGTGCCGGATGAAGATGTGTTGCATGTGGGTAGTCATCGAAGTATTTGGGAAAAGTAATCCATCATCGCATTCCTTTGTTTCTCAAGGGCCTCCTCGAGCAATATTTTGAAAGGATATCCTGCTCCCTCGTCTTTCTTTTCTTTTGCCATGGGATGTTGCCGAGGTCTACTCTTTCTCGGTTTTTATTTGCATATCCCCAATGAGGTCAGGGTAGAAAATAACAACACCACGAAGACAAAGGAGGACACAGTAAAGTGGTGTGAGTTCCATAAAAGCTCCACTCACAACACAAATGAGTGTCTTGGCAAGCACTCACTAATGGCTGAGCTGAAGGCTTCTGAATCAGAGGTATGCTCCGACTCTGATTCAAAACCCGATAAGGTGAATGAAAAAGGAAGGATATTATTGGTGTGGAGCCTAGTGCCATCGCTACCACCACCAAGATTCAGAAGGATGAGCGCAAATATCTATAGTAGGGGGATCACCTCTTCCACTCACAAATGTGACTGAAGGGTTCTCCGCTACAATTCATTTTCATTGGCGGGAGCCAAAAGAACCTCATTTTTGTAGAGGTCCTGAAGTGGCTAGGCCTACCAACCACAACACACCCACAATCGTACACCATCGAGTGGCTTCACCAAGGACGAGGTCTTCGCGTCATCCAACAATGTCGCCTTCCCTACAACATCAAGCCCTTCACATATGCGATATTGTGTGATGTTTCTCCTCTCGAAGTTTGTGATGTATTATTAGGCCAACCAAACTTGTGCAAGCAACATGTTGTGTATGAATCTAGGCATCCCACTCTTATTATTACTTTGAGCAATAAGTTGTACAAGATACCAGAGGTAGCACCGCCTACCACCATCTCTCTTAGCACTACGAAGCAATCTAGTAAGATCATCTCCCAGACTGGGAAAATTGTTTTTCTTATAATTCCCCCTCTGGGCCAGAAGAATATTGTGGCGACGGCCTACATACAGGGCTCCTCCACACGACAACAACAGAAGGACAAGGTCGTGGAGGAATACAAGGAAATTTTCACCTCTCCCATAGGGGTACCTCTACACTTTCAGGTCAAGCACTCCATCGATTTGACCACGGGTGCATCGCTACCCAATGGTCTGATCTATCGACCGTATGTTCTAGAGAACAATGAGATCAAGAGGAAGATTCAGGAGTTGTTGTAGAAAGGGCACACTAGTCCAAGTTCATCGCCTTGTGGGAGCCCGATCGTGTTGGTATAGAAGAAGGATGGGACCTGGAGACTCTGTATTGACTATCGGGTGCTGAACAACATAAATGTCTGGAATAGGTATCGGATTCTATGGATTGATGACCTGTTGAACCAACTCAAGGGGGCCAAATATTTTAGCAAGATTGACTTTAAGTACGGTTATCACTAGATAATAATCAAACCCTTCGATGTGTGGAACACTACCTTTAAATCCAAGGAGGGCCTTTTTGAATGGCTAGTCATGCCCACGTCATGCCTTTCGAGTTGAAAAATTACCCCGCAACCTTCATGAGGCTCATGGACGACATTTTGTGACATTTCACCAACCCATTCTTGGTGGTGTATTTGCA
Source organism: Pinus albicaulis (assembly GCA_034641835.2). NCBI lineage: Eukaryota > Viridiplantae > Streptophyta > Pinopsida > Pinales > Pinaceae > Pinus > Pinus albicaulis. The sequence goes on from CM076570.1 coordinate 1,367,172,417, forward strand.
TGGCATCCTGATCTTCAACCAGAGTTGGTAAGAGCACCTCCACGACATTCGACAGGTCCTCCAAACACTGCGCAACACAAGTTATGTTTAAATTTGGAGAAATACACTTTTGGCATGACCCAGGTTCAATATCTGGGGTACATCATCGATGAGAGGGGTGTGCATGTAGAGCCATCCAAGATACAGGTCAGTCGCAATTGGCAAACCCCAACCACCTCTACTGCAGGTTCGTGTTGGGCTTCTCTCATATCACTTGGCCTTTGAGTCAAGTCACCAAGGGCAGGGTGAAAGCTGAGTTATTTTGGTCTGAATCCCTACAGAAGGCATTCGCCGAGCTGAAGCATAGACTCTGCTCTGCACCAATGCTCACATTACCAGACCTGCAACAACCATTTGAGATTGAGACAGATGCCTCTCACTATGCTATTGGTGTAGTTCTTACTCAACAGGGGAATCCAGTGGCATATCATAGTGAGACACTTTCAAACACAGTATGAAAGGATCACACCTATGACAAAGAGATGTATTGCATTGTGCAGGTCTGCCAAAAATGAAAACATTACACTTTGGGGAAGGAAACGATCATCTACACAGACCACCGACCCCTGCAGTTCATATAAACACAAGGGAAGTTTCAAAACAATCATCATAAAAAATGGTCCGCATACCTGCAAGAGTTCCATCTAAAGATTAAGTACTGACCACTGTCTTGGCACTGACCACTGTCCTCGACTCTTGCGAGCACGAGAATTCAGGGTAGCCAACTCTTTACAAGAGTGATCAAGAATTCAAAAACACATACCAGACACTCCTAGAAGGCAAGAAAGTTCCAAATTATCACCTCTAGGATGCACTGTTATGCCACCTGGGAAACTTCTTTGTTCCTTCAAGCGAACGTGCCAAGATGATTTGGTAAGCGCACTATAGCCGGGTCGTTAGACATTTTGGGCTAGAGAAAATAGTGGCAATATTGCAAAATTATTTTTATTGGTCGAACCTTCAACAAGATGTTGGGAAGTACATCAGATCTTGCACTTACCGTGTCATTGCCAAACCGACCATGAAGAAGCAAGGCCTATATACTCCTCTTGCTTGTCTAGTAAATATTGCTTCTAATTCTTTGTTACATACAACAACATATATAATTCAATGTCATATGATGGGTATTTGAAAACTACTTCACAAAATAATTTGAGTGATAGCTATTCCGTCATTCCCTTTCCTTAAAATTATAACCACAACATGCTCACTACCATTAATGTCAAATTCAATTGATTGTTCCAACATAGCTGGTGCCACGGTTGGGCATTCAGAAAACCTTTTCTTCATTTCTGGAATGTTTTCTTATTCCTAGGCACTAGAAACTCTTACCAATAGTTGTTATAGCATGAAGTTGTGTTGCACCAACTAAAAATTATATGATAAACCATATTAACTTTGGGAGTTTCCCAAAAAACTCATACATTTTTAACATTAATAGGAGTGGGACATCAAGCATGTCCTCTATATATGACTAATCTTCAACTCACCTACACCAATCGTGCACCTCATGTACACAAGAGTTTACTAACAAACTCACAATTATTTATGCTTTCTATCAACTAGTGTGTCCTTAGTATGTCTAATATTTGTTTGAAATGTAAAACATGCTTCTCCCATGTAGAACTAAGAACTAAAAACCCACCTATATATACTATGAAAAATGAATCTTTGAAAGATCATATTACATTGATCCTTTACCAAATAAAATATGTTGGTGCACTACATGTATTGAGAGACATCATAAATTATTAATACAAACATAATTTATATGAAAGGTGGTATTACAAGTGTCATATGCCTTGATCCTAACATGTGATAACCTTTATTTAAATGCAACTTGATGGATTAAATTTTATTCTAGAAATGATCTAACAAGCCATCAATATGGAAGACAAATGGTACCAATTCCTAATAAAGATCTGATTCAAATAATTATCCTCATTGTAGAGTATTCGTAAGCCATCCCTTTTTGGTACTAAAATGACAAGAATGCCACATGGAAGTACATCATCTTATGAATCCTTGCTTTAAAAACTTTGTTCGCTTCTTCTTCGCCTACATTTGCTCCTATAATAGGATCATATACACATTACTATGTTTTGAAGAGAATAAATTTATAGAAGTTGGATCTTATGTTCCACTTCCCTTTAAGGGGACATGCATTTAATCTCTTATAACTCTTCTTTATATACTAGTCAAATTTGTTCAACTGGTCATAAATTTTTTCATACATTGTTTGAAGGATATCTTGACATCCTTTCGCTTGGAATATTTTTAGTATTTCTTCATGAAAAGAGCTACATGTTTCCATCATAAATTGATCAATCTCTCAATATAGTGGGAACTCACCATAAATAGTATGTAGCATCTTCTTGTGTGCATTGATGATTGAATATCTACCATCCTTGATGAATCAATATTATATTCTCCCATCTCATAAATATGATGTTCCTCATGTACATATAGGGACTATCAAACACCACACTTTAGACATTAGCATGCACCACAAGTAATTTTATTTCTTTATAATTTTTGCATTAATATACTTACATTACCTTTTAAATTTTGTCCCTACATTCTTATTCAGTGATATTCAAGTTTATAGATGAGAGTGACCATCCATGTCTGATCAAATGTTCATTACCATGTCCTTTGTGTTGGTATATGAACTAGAATCAAATGACATGTCGAGATGTTCTTTGTTTGAATCTTGATATGAAATAATTTGGTCATCTCCTTTTCCTATGAATTATAGAAGCCAATCATCTTTTATTCCTTCTCCATTTTTCAAATAGTTTTCAAGTCCACACTGAACCTACTTAGATATCATATTTTGGTATTCAACTGCGTTAAGTAAGTCATTCATGTATGACCATTTGCGTGAGAGGTAGTCATAACTGACTAATTTCTCATGATTTTTTATAGTCCACTTAGCACTCATTGCATCGGGTGATTCTCACAGGGGTGAAGAAGTGGGATTGAAACTAGTGAAATGAGTCACATAGCGTCAACCACCACTTCCGAAGCTTGCATCTAGTAACCAAGACTTCCCGGGAGGTCACCCATACCAAATCACCATTGGATCAAGCGCGCTTAATGGTGTATTTTTCACCACAATCAAGCCCACTTAGCTTTCTACCCCATTTGCAAAATATTAGCAAGTATTGTGCTCACGAACCATTCAAGTATAGATCCCTTCACTCTTTGTATTTCAGTATTGAGGGATTTTAGCAATGCATTATATTAGATATCATTTTTTTGGATTCAACTGTGGTAAGTAAGTCATTCATCTATGACCATTTCCATGGGAGGTAGTCGTAACTGACTAATTTCTCATGATTTTTTAATATTCCACTTAACACTCATTGCATCGTGATGCTCACACAGGTGAATAAGTGGGATTGTAACTAGTGAAATGAATCGCATAGTGTCAATCATCACTTCCGGGGCTTGCACCTGGTAACCAGGACTTCCCGGTAGGTCACCCATCCTAGATCGCCTCTATCTCAAGTGCGCTTAACTTCGGATTTTTCCCAACAATCAAGCCCACTTAGCTTGCTACCCCATTTATAAATCCTTAGCAAGTATTTTGCCTCATGAACTATTCAAGTAGAGCTCAAGTAGAGCTCCCTTCACTCTTTGTATTTAAGTATTGACAAGATTTCAGAGTGCATTATATAAGATATCAATTTTTGGATTCAACTACGTTAAGTGAGTAATTCATCTATGACCATTTCCACGAGAGGTATTCGTAACTGACTAATTTTCTCATGATTTTTTAGAAGTCCACTTAGAACTCATTGAATCGAGCGATGCACACAAGGGTGAATAACTGGGATTGAAACTATTGAAATGAATCACATAGCATCAATCATCACTTCCATGGCTTGCACATGGTAACCAAGACTTCTCGGGAGGTCACCCATCCTAGATCACCTATGGCTCAAGCGCGCTTAATTGTAGATTTTTCCCCACAATTAAGCCCACTTTTTATCTCCTTTCCTTCTTCCGCTAGAATATTCTTCTTCTTAAACTCTTTCTCTAACAATTTTGGGCATTTAAATCTAGATATAATTCCCAAACAAAAAATTCACTTTTCCCATCAATTTTGCAATGGTCATAATGGTTGTTAGAATTGTCTAACACATATCCAGTGGCAGTAATGTTCTTATTTCTCTCTTTTCCCTTATTTTTCTTTCTCTTGTTGTAGTATCCATGTTCTTCTAACTACTTAAATACATTTCCATACCACTTTTTCTTATCGAATTTACTGCACTTAGCTTACACACATGCCTTATTTGTGGATTTTTTGTTGAATAGTTTAATTTGTCCTCTTAAGCAACCTTCAAGACCAACTACATAAGTTCATGGGAGTTACTTCCACATTAATGGTTTTCTACCAAAACCATATAATGTGATCTTTTACATTTTGTTCATTCCATTGCTATTTCATTTCAAACTTTTGTGATCTATATTGACATTGAGAATGTCTTCTGGATTAATCACATTATTAGTTGTTGGTCAACGTTTTGAACCATATAAAGTGGTTCATCCATTACTGTCAATTTTTTTGATTTAGTTATCTAACAAAAACTAATAAACCACAATAAAGTTTCGCAGCTAATGTTATATGTAGGAAAATTTAAAATTTCATAGACATGCAGAGGAACACCAATCCTTACCTTTGAAAACCTAACATGTGAACTCATTATACCTTTAGTTTTTAATATAACGAAGATTGTATTAATATTCAATGTAGGGAATGATTTATATGAATCTATGAGATATTATGGTCTAATAAAATCATTTACATACTAAGCATATATCTCTTCTATGTTAATATCTCTTCCACAGTCATTGCTCATACTATGGATCAATGATAGTAAGAAAATAAGAAAAACTCATTTTGGCTCCTTATGTTAGGTCTTCGATAACTTGAATATGGCTACGCTCAAGTTTTTGGAACCCTTTTAGAATATTCAGGATGCTTTTATAAGTCTCTAATAAGTTTTCATTCATCATAAAGTCCTAACTGCTCACAAGTAAATCATCTTGAGCTAACCCAAATATTGCATTACTAAGCGTTAATAAATGAGTCTCTGCTTTTTGGAAGGAATAATATTCTCATAAAAATATATTTCGATGAAAAAAACCACCCTTGGAAATATATATACTTGTAAAACGATGTGAGGACCTCCAAGCCACGTGTCTTTCAAATCATATACAACAAAATTGCACTTATTAGACATTGTAGTTTCGGTTCCTTAATGTACTTTGCAGAGCCTAACATAGTCCAACCATTTTATATTTAATAATTATTGTATCGAGAGACGCATTATATAATGCAATACAATGCAAAATAATAGAAATGTGTAGGCGTAATATAATTTAATGTATGTCAATATATATATATATATATATATATATATATATATATATATATATATATAATTTGAATGTCTCCTTCATATTATTATTAAAATTTAAATTAAAGCACATATAAATGTAAAATGTTGAACTAAATGTAAAATGTAAGGCATAGAGCTACTAATTTTGATCAAAAGAAATTACTATGTCTATAATGTAAATTAAGATACTATTTTTTCTTCAACAAGTTATTTCTTTATATATTATTATTGGTACAATAATCAATATTATTGATGATTATTATTCCAATATATTATAATAGTAATCATATCCATTATAAGCATTATTATATTATACCTTATATAAATTATTGACTACAAAAAGTGACAATTCTTAATCATATGGATGGAAGGGGGATAGAGGGAAAGAGAGAGAGAGAAAGAGAGAGGCAAGCAGGAAGGAGGAGAGAGGGAGGGAGATAGTGACAAAACTCGAGGGTAGAGAGAGAGAGATATAGATAGATAGAAAGACAGGGGAAGGAAGGAAGAGAGAGAGGATGTGAGATAGAGATGGAGAGAGGGAGGGACTGAAAAATTCGTAGATAGATATAGATGGAGAGAGAGAGGGAGTGACAAGGGAGAGATGGAGACAGAGTGAGAAAGAGATGAGAGAAGGGAGGAGAGTGAGGAAGAGATGAGAGAAAGAGGGAGGAGAGAGAGAAAGAGACGAGACAAATGGATGCACCGAGTTGGAGGGGGAAGAGAGGGGGAGAGAGAGAAGGAGAGAGGAAGAAAGATAATGTGAGGGTAGAGACATAGGGGGTGGGAGAAAAAGGGATAGAGAATAAGGAAGCATGAGAGGAATTGAGAGAGTGAATGAGAGAGGGAGGGAAGGGGAAGAGAGAAAGAAGGAAACACAAAGATGAAAGGGGGAGAGAGTGTGATCTAGGTGGATATTGGTGGCCACTCGCCTATTCCACTTGACCTCCACCATTGTTTCTTCAAGTTTCCTCAAGTGTAGCACAATTTACTATTTTCTTTAATTTTTCAGGTCATGAACTTCTGAAGCCGTTTTGAGACCCTAAATAACCTTCTTTTTTTTTAAGTGAAAACTCACAGCCTACGATAAGGGTTTGCAATTGAAAGTTGTAGTCCTCAGATAAGTATTTCTCACGAGGTATTTTACATGATAAATGCAGATCATATGCCAAAGCTATGCCCTGGTAAGTTGATGTACCAATTTACCCTAATAGGTCCCACAATCGTTTGGCACTTCATCTCCTAGGGTTAGGGTTTTGGATGTGTATGGTTTTATATTGTTTCTAATTAATAAAAAGGCCTTTGAGCCTCATTGTAATACAATTCAAAAGGCATGTAGCCGCCACATCTCTTCTCAAAGAGAATCTACCATCGCCTGAGCTAGTTTATTTCCTTTATGCATGTAAACAATTTTCAGTACTATGTTATTACTTAATTAAAGTTTTGTTTTAACTATATCTATGTGTTTTTCTTCATATTTGTATTTCATTTCGTTCTTGCATAAATCTAGATTAGTGGTATCAGAGTTGGCTATTGTTTCTCTATTTATCTATGTGTGTCCCCAATGAGGTCAGGGTATAAGGAGTTGGGACTTGAATTGGTTGAACCCTTGCAAGACCATCCCCGCCAACACCGACGACCACCCATGGGGACAAAAAAGAAAGATGAGGGAGCAAGATATCTTATCCAAATGCTTCTCGAAGAAGCCCTCGAGTGACAAAGGAGCGAGATGATAGATCACTTTTCCTAGATCCTTCGACGGATGCCAACAGGCAACAGATCTTCATAGAGCAGTCACTTCGGAGGCACCACCCACTTCAAGGTACAAGTTAACTTTGACATTCCTATATTTGAAGGCAAAATAGATGTGGATGTCATAGATAAATGGTTGAATTTGTTGGATTTTTGGTTCATGATTGTTTTGATAGGGAAAAGATTAATTTTTCTCTCCGCAAATTCACCCCCCATGTCAAGGATTGGTCGGAAACCTATTGTGAACAAAAGGATGAGAGGGAATCCTCATTGTTTCCAACCACACCCACTTGGAAATCCTTCAGAGACGTCGTCGAGGAAAAATATTGACCTCTCGAGAGTTATGAAGATACATACATAAAATGGACCACACTGCGATAGGGAAGGAACCAAGAAGTGCAAGAGTTCACAAATATTTTTCACACCCTTTGCGCAAAGTTGGGTATCAAGGATTCTGAACAGTATCTAATAATCAATTATCGTAGTTGTCAACACAAATACATCGAAGACGAGATGGAGTTCTGAAACATCTCCTTGCTTGACACCACATACCAATACATTGTCAAGATCGAGCAGAATTTCAAACAAAAGAAGAGAGAATTTATATCTATAAATTCGAAGTAAGTGAAAGGCGCCCCCAGATGGTAGAAAAAAATGGAAAATCCAAGGTAGGGTGACCTAGGAAAACCCATCGAAGTTGTCAGCAAATAATAACACCACGAAGACCGAGAAGGACACAAGGAAGTGGTGTGACTTCCACAAGATACCCACTCACAATGCAAGTTAGTGTCATGCGAAACAATCACTAGTGACTGTGTTGAAGGCTTTAGAGTCAGATTCATGTTTTGAATCTGAGCCAGACCCCGACAAGGGGAATGACCATGGAAAGCAAATTATTGACGCATAGCCCGGTTCCATCATTTCCACCACCAAGGTCCAGAAAATTGATCCCAAAGATGCAAAGGAGGGAGAAAGTCTCTTCCACTCACAAATGTGGGTGAAGGGTTCTTTGATGCAGTTCATTGTCGATAGCAGGAGCTAAAAGAACCTCATTTAAGAAGAGGTCATGAAGTGGTTGGGCCTCCCGACCATACCACACTCGCAATTGCACACCATAAGGTGGCTTCACCAAGGACGAGATGTCTGCGTCAACCAACAATTTTTCCTTCCCTATACCATCAAACCCTTCAAAAATGAGGTATTGTGTGATGTTGCTCCTCTCCAAGTTTGCAATGTGTTATTATGCCAACCATTCTTGTGGAAGCATCATGCTATATATGATTCTAGGCCTCACACTGTTATTATTACTTTGGGAAATATATTATAAAGGATATCGGAGATAGCCTCACCTACTGCCACCTCTTTGATCTATGGTAAGCAATGCAGTAAGATCATCTCCCAGAGCGATAGATTTGTGTATTTTTTTTATTCATTCTCAATGTAAGGGGAATATCGTGGCCACATCCATGGCCTAAGGGAATGTTTTCTCCACACAAGAGAATCAAGTGGATAATGTCATGGAAGAATATAGGGACATCCTCTCCACAGTTATCCATTCTTAACTAGCTCAAAGGGGCCAAGTGTTTGATCAAAATCTATTTGAAGTCAAGCTATCACTACTTTCCAATAGAGCCCACAAATGTATGGAAGAATGCCATAAATCCAAGGAGGGCCTTTTTGAATCGTTATTTATGCCCTTCATGTTAAAAAATGCCGCTACCACTTTTATCAGGTTGATGTATGGCATCTTGATTCCCTTCACAAACGCATTCATGGTTGTATATATGAAAGACATTCTTATTTCAGTAAGATTTGGGAAGAGAACTTGCAACACATTCAACAGGTCCTTCAAACCCTACGGTAGAAAAAAAAAATATGTGCCAACCTATATAAAAGAACCTTTGGCATGAGTGAGGTCCAAAATATCGGTTACATCATAGATGAGCAAAGTGTGCATGTGGATCCACCTAATATCCAAGTCATTCGTGATTGGCCATCCCCAACCACTCTAAAAAATCTTCACATATTTTTGGGCCTTGCTTATTTTTATCAAAGGTTCATGTTAGGATTATCCCATATCACTTGGGCTTTGAGTTAGGTTACCAAGGGCAAAGCGAAAGAAAAATTTTCTTGGTTCCAGCCCAAACAGAATGTATTTGTTCTGTTAAAGCACCACCTCTTCTCTCGACATGTACTCGCATTGTCGAACCTGCAAGAACCATTTGAAATCGAGGCAGACACCTCTCACTATGCTATTGGCACAATTCTAACCTTGCAAGGGCATCCAGTGGCCTATCACAGTGAGAAACTTAACGACAAAATTTGGAAATACCCCACCTATGATAAGATGTATTCCATCATGCATTTTTGCCAATAATGGAAACATTACATTCTGGGCAACGAGACGATCGTCCACATAGATCACTAACACCTGCAATTTATACAGACCCAAGGGAAGTTGCATAATGATATCCATCATAAGTGGTCAATATATCTTCAAAAATTTCATTTGAATATCAAGTACAAGAAGGGCAACACCAATCATGTTACAAATTACCTCAGTCAACCACTAGTTGAAGAACTGGACACTCTTTAAAACTCTATGGGCCACGAGACCTTTCGATGGTTGCAAATATATAAAAATGATCCAAAGTTTGCTACCACATACAATATGCTAGTGGATGGCAAGCAAGTTCCAAACTTCCACCTCGAATATGCATTATTATGCTACCCAAGCCATCGTTGAGTTCCTTCAAGAGAGCGTGCCAAGATGATTTGTGATGCACACTATTGTCGAGTAGCAAGACACTTTGGCGTGGAGAAAATTGTGACCATACTACAGAATTATTTTTATTGGTCAAATCTCCAACAGGATGTTTAAAAATACATCAAATCCTGCACTTCCTCTGCCATCTACAAGTCAATAATTAAGAAGCAAGGCTTCTGTACTCCTCTGCCTACTCCTAGTCAGCCTTGGGAATCAATATCCATGGACTATATGTGTAGAATTCCTTCTACCAAGCATCACAACGATTGTGTATTTATGGTCGTTCAAAGATTTCTAAAGATGGCCATATTAGCTGCCTACCATAAAAGTATTACAATACAGGCCGGTTCCTAACTCTTCTTTGAATGAGTGTGGGTACATTTTGGGATCCTACAGACCATTACATCAGATCGAGTAGTAGGTTCCTAAGTGAATTTTGGTGGACCCTTTTGTTATCACTCATTAAGTTGTGAAACATTTCTTGATAGGGTCATACATGTCACTCACCAAATGGATAAGGTCTCCTAAGCCATTTTAATGTGGTATAGGAAATATTTTTCATTTTTTAAGCATATCGTAAGTTTCATGATCACCTCCATTTATGCCATTTCAGTCAAATCTGTCCCATATTATTTTAGTTTTCATTTCCAATACATTTAAACCCAAAAGTGCACACCTGTCGTTTTTTCAAATTTTCGTAGCGTTTTACACATGAAAACAACAGATTTCGCTATGAAACTGCCTAATAGTTTCATAGCGAATCTGTCAGAAGCCTGACTATTTCCGCTACGAAAAATCATTTTCTAACCTGACTTGTCAAAGTTGTATGAGGTGTCATTTTCTGATTAGAGCATTAAAGGTGGAGGTCATTCAAGGTTGTTATGGCAAAATTCAAATGTACATAGCCGTGTTTGATGTCATCATTACCATTTTTGCTTGCATGTGTTATGATTGAAGCCTGAGCTGTCAGTTAAACTATTAAATCTCATCTCAATTAGCCTTTTTTCATATTGTGCTTTATCCTTGCATGTGAGTCGATCCCTGAAGAGTTGCTTCATCGAGCCAAGAAGGTTGTTATCAAATTTGAATTATGCAGGTGTCATTAGCAAGCGAAGCAGTGAAGACTATAAATTATCAATGGCTGCAAGAAATAAAACAAATAGGGGTGGCCATTGTCACAGGTATGATCCCATGGATATGAAATTACTCAATGAATACCCTACTGCTATGGAGGTTTTTAGAAGGACTGGATGCTTGCAATTTTGTTAGAGGTTGTAGGGCTTTCATTTACAGGTTTCAAAGGATTTTGCCACCAGCTTCACAGGAACAACATGAATTATGAACCTTACAGTGACACCAAAGAGCATATCATCAGCTACAGGAATCCCTGGAGGTGGTGAACAGTGGTTTAAAGGTATCACATTCACAATGCAAGATTGTAAAGAGTTTATCAAGCCATAACACATTGAAGTTGATTTGACAAATGCTATCCCTAGGAGTTTCATGAAGGAGAATTATACAAAGTTGTTGATGGTCATTCAAAAGTATTCTACCTGTGAAGGAAGATTTCACATGGTCTACTCATACCATCTCAGACTTATTCTACATTTTTTAGGTAAGAGGTCACTTGACTTGCCTTTCTATTTATACAAAAGTCTAGGAAAAATGTCATATAAGGTTCAAATTAAGTCTGAGGGAAATGAAACATCTCTTTTTCATCATGGTCTAATTAAGCTGTTAGTGTCAGAAGTATTGAGAAGGTTAGGCAGAAATTGGAATTCTTTCTTGTTCATGAGTGGTTATGAAATTGATGTGGTCACTCCCAAGAAAACCACAAAGCCTAGAACTACTTCATCACTAACTGTGGCAGAAGAAGATGAAGAAGAAAAAAGAGCATCTCCTGCAGAACCAGTAGACATGGGAGTAGAACCTCTACAAAAGACTGACACTCCTCAAGCAACACCTGCAAAAAAAAAGCATACAGTCAGCAATCAAGGCAGCAAGAGAGTCACTAGAAGCCAGACATTGGCTAAAGGAAATCTGGAGGGTATCCTTCATGCAATTGACATTGAAGAAAAACCAATAGTGCAAGCTGAAGACATTGAAGATGGTTGAAGAAAGCTGAAGAAAGGTAAGACTGCTAAGAAACTAGACTTTGCAAGTGATGATGTTGGTTTTATATTTCATCCAGGGAAGCCAATGAGTAGACATCCAAAGAAGGCCATGGAGAGTAAGAAGACAGAAAAAATGAATGAAGCCGCTCATCCAACAAGCATCATAGATTTGTCTCCATCAGCGAGGGAAGAAGTGGTTATTAGGCAAAGACAAAATAATTGAAAAATCATAAATTGAATCCCTCAAAGAGCAATTAAAGGAAGCATGTAAAGAGATATCAATTTTGAAGCTAGAGGCAAAGAAGCATAGGATTGAGAAAGTTCAATTTGAAGAGATGAGGAAAATATGGGATGAATAAGTCTCAAGTGTTTCAATATCCTTGGACAATGTAGAAATGTCGCTTAAATGGACTCAGCCATTGAGAGGAGAGGTCAAACATATTAGAAATATGAACTTGCACTTACAATCTGAAAATAGAGCATTAAAGAATCAATTGGAAGATCTTCAAGCGCAGTTGGATTTTATTCAAGTGGAGTTAGAAAAGAAAGGGCTAAAGATGAGGGTGGTAGAAGAACCCATCAACCAACTGATTGTGAATGAAGAAGAAATATCAAAAGAATGAAACATTGAGTTGGAATATGTTTGATGAACTTCATGACTTACAAGCAACCTAAAGTGTACCATTGGAGATCAATTTTTGAAGACAGTGTTAGACTCGGCAAATTCTGGTTTTTCAGACAGTTTCGCAGTATGCTTTAGGCTTGAAGCTTATAAAATGCTACGAAAATTCTGAAGCTGCATTTTTGCTTTGAAATTTAGTTTTGTCAAGTATTATGGAGGGAAATTGATTGTTTGTAAGGTGTCTTGGCATAGTAAAGATGTTTGAACAGTAAAGGTGGCAAGGAGATAGGTGAAAAGGCAAGTTTTCATAGGCTACGAAACTGCCTAAACTTCCCTGTTTCGTAGCGAGGGGCTTTTGGAAGATTTTTGAATATTCCAACAACACATCAGTTAGCTAGAGACCTCCAGCACGTCAGTTGGCTATATTAGAAGAGTCCCATGACTCGCAATGTATGTCACACATCTAGCTCATCAGGCAGAACAATGATTAAAGTGAAGGTGATCCATCCCTGAAAAGTAGGATTGTGTTCCATAGATCTAGGGGTGATTTAAATATGTAAAGTGATGGTGAATTGTCCCTCGAACATGTGATATCTATCATGTAATTGTTTCACAGTTATAAAACCGAATGTAATAATTAGGAGATAGAGTCCTATTAGGAGTTTGATTTCTTAAAGGATAGTTGTCCTTTTCTGTTTCAAGTAAGTAGTTTCAGTTATGATAGGTGTCAGAGTTATAATTTGAAGATCTAGCCAGCTGGGCAGATCATTCACATTGTAAAGAATGTCTATTTATAGGTTGAACATCGAAGAGAAAAGGGTTTGAGAATACTACACTGAATTGATGCTTGTATGTTTTTGTCCATTATCAGTAATATACAATGACATTCTACTTCCAGACCTGAGATTCTCATGAGGTGTTTAATGCCTAGGTTCTATGTATCTTTATGTCGAATCACTTGCAGTAGATTTTATCTCTAATTACTCATAATTCATACTATTTTTCTCTGACTTTCTTTAGGGGTGAAATTACTGTGTTTTCCTTATATTGTGTATGTGAATCATCCTGATTAAAGACCTCTATCTGCTTCAGCTTCCATGCGAAGAAAAACTGTCATTAAAAGCACTGATGTTGACTCCATAGCCCAATGGAAGCAAGCCTTCATTTTTCCACCTGCAATCATACAAAAACAAAGTCACAATTCATAGAGTTAGCTATCTAGTATTATTTCTATTGAAAATCATAGACCCCCTTTGAAAGAGCCCTCTAAAACTGAAGAGGCTAATCTTCAGTTAGAATTGGTTTGAAAGAGTTACATTGAGTTGATTGATGAGAAACCAATGAAGATCAATTTGATGATAACACCTTTTTTCATTGTTCGACACCAATATCACCAAGTCGATTGCTTTCCACCCCCAGAATGGTATCTATAGAGAGGTTTTCAACATCATGATTGTGCACATACTACGCATGTACAACTCTAAGAATTCACAGTAATGGGATGAGAGTCTTCTCTATGTGCAACAAAACTATAACAGAGCTCTCCATAGATCGACTGGCCACAACCACTTTGAATTTATCCTGAGATTTCGAGCATTATGTCCCCTCGATGCTACATTGTCTTATGAAACTACACAAGAAGAATCTGCCCATGTTTAGTCTGAAGCTGATAAAGCCACCAGGTTTATTGATCGCATTCAGCACATCCACCAGAAAGTTCACGACATCTTGAAGAATGCTAATTCCAAATACAAAAAATAACATGATCAACATCAGGTGCCCCATAAGTTTCAGGTGGGTGACAAAATTTGGTTACATCAGTATAAAGAGCGCATCACTAGAACCCATCGTAATCTTCAACCACTCCGATATAGGCATTACACCATCACCAAGGCTATGGGAGACTATGATTTCGAGCTCATTATCCCCCCATTCCTTGTATTTCACCCCGTATTAAATGTGGACCACCTTTTGCCATACTTTCCATCATTGTTGGACACATCAAACATTGTTGAGAAATTGACACCAACAGAAATCAACTCAGGCTACAATGAATAGGCCACAATTAATCGGATCATGGACGCATAGATCAAGAACACTCACCAACAGAAGATTCAAATGTATCAGGTTTTCAAAGTTGGCCAACTCCTGCACAAAGGAAAGTAGCTCGCCAAAGACCAAGTTCAGTAGAAGTTTTCCCATCTCATGAAAAACCTCAATGCAATGTGGACCATTTCTTCCTAGGGGAGGAGGACTTATCCAATTGGATATTGGTAGCCACCCGTCTATTCCACTTCTACCCCCACCATTGTTTCTTTTAGTTTCATTAAGTGTAGCAAAATTTACTATTTTTGGCAGTTTTTCGGGTCCTAAACATCTGGAGCCATTTTGAGGCCCTAAACGACGATTTTTTGGAAAATGGGGAAAATCATAGCTATGGAAAGGGTTGAACTCAAAAGTTTTGTTTCTTGAATAGACATTTATAACGAAGTATCATGCGTTTCAAACAAAGATCGCATGCCAAAGCTACGACCCTGGGAAATTGATGTATAAATTTACCCCAACGGGGCACACAAACGTTTGTTGGTTCATCTCCTGGTTAGGTTTTTGGATGTTTAAGGTTTTCCCTTATTTCTCAATAATAAACAAGCCTTTGAGCCTAATTGTAACACAATTGAGAAGCAATGGAGCCTCCAAATATTTTCTCAATAATAAACAAGCCTTTGAGCCTCATTGTAACACAATTGAGAAGTAATGGAGCCTCCAAATATTTTCTTAGAGATAAGCTACCATCACCTAAGCTAATTTATTTCCTTTCAGCATGTAAATAATTTCAAGTACTTTGTTATTAATTAATTGAAGTTATGTTTTCATTGTATCTCTCTGTTTTTGTTCATGTATGTATTTCATTTTGTTCCTACCAAAATTCAGATCATGGCAGGAGAGAGAAGCAGAGAGAGATGGAGATAATGATAGAGTTGGAGGGAAGAGAGAGATAGAGAGAGATGGGGGGAGAGACATAGCATGTGGAATAGAAAGGGAGTAGCGTGTTAGCCACCTATAAATTTTGTTATATCAAAAGGAGGCTAAGACTTTTTGAGCCTTCAAGGAACAAATTTTATTACTAAAAAGTGTTGGCTCTTGAAGACTCTTGAAGGCCTCATGCCTCTCCTCTGTCCAAATCTTCACTGTTGTTCCTATACTTATACTAAAAAATCCTGTTGATTCCCAAGGAACAATATTGCTGCAAGCACCTTTTTCCCTTTCACTTCCCATGAAAAAATCCCTCATTTTCATGATTTTTCCCTTTCCCCTTCATCAAAACCCTTTGATAAGGTTTAAAGACTCCTTCTTTGCCTTATCGGAACCCCTCTAAACCATTGAAATGCATGTTTTATATGTATTTTAGTCTTTAGCCCCTCCTTTTTTAACCCCGGTCATATTACCCTTCATATAACCCTCAGCCCCGTAGTCGGGCGCCAAGCCGCATTATAAATATATATAAAACCTTTGGTTATATGAATTTTTCGATTTTTATTATGTTATAAACTTTTTCGCCGATTGAAAAACCCCAGTCAATCCCCACCGTCGATCTGATTTGCAGATCAACGGCGCGGAGTCCGTCAGCCTAGTGGTCCCCGCCAACCACTCACCGTTCCAAAAACCGCGCGGTATTCAGCGCATCGCCTTTGGGCGAGGGCGGTCTTTTCCCGATTGGCAGCGATTCCATTCAACATTTGACACGCGTCCTGGGCACTGTTCATAAAACCACCGTCCATCGTGCATTAACATTCGAACGTGGACCCCGCGCGATATTGGCATCCACCGTCCGATCTGGGGCGGGCCATCCAATGGCTATCGCTCACCGAAGATGCCCGACAGTTAACCGGGCTACGGCGCAGCATTCAATTAATTTCTGTCGTCAATCTGATCTGCAGATCGACAATTCATATTTCATCGCCCACTTCTGTCGCCCAATCAACATTTCCCATTTTGACTTTCCATTTTCCGCTCCCGACCGTCGATCTCTGCGCGATCGACGACCCTGATTCAAAATTTTCTTTCGCCTTCACTACCCCTTCTCCCGATCAATCCTGACCGTTGGATGATGCCATCCAACGGCCATGCTTCCTCCACATGTCCTCCGCAACAATAAACCTATATATGTAGGATTTTCTAATAGTTTTTGTATTGTGCAGGGTTTCTACGGTTTTTTCGCCATAACTCAGGAAATTTCAAAGGCAGAGGGTGACGATCCTCCCGCCCCAAATTCAGCAAAGCAAATCCTTCACAGGATCGAGATTCATGTTTCATCAATGTTTCTTCAAGCATTGATGCCATATCGCCCCTGCGCAGCCCTGTACATCAGCAAAAACCATGAATCGGGCGCAGTCAGAGAGTATCAGTGAGGAAGACCAAAATTTATCAGAACAGAGGATTAAAAGACATATTTTGCGGGGATCACAGCTAAGAACAATTATCAAAAGCCTAATCCCCAAGTAAAACACAGTTTAAAGAAAATCTGAAGTGTTTTATCGGCTGGAAAACCTCCACCACCACATCTGAGGCAAATTGATTCCTCCCAACTACTCAAATGCCACCTGTACCTCAAAGTATTCAATCAGACACTGAATTTATTGATCAGGACCGGATATCTGCCTCACAACACAGCCAAAGGGTAAATTCTGCAGGCAAATTAATGACAAACATCTGCAAAGTTACTTCGACACCACACTGAGCCTCAAAGGTCAACAAAAGCTCCCGCCGAGCTTAAATATTTCTGTAAATCATTTAATACAGAGGATATTTATGAAAGTTTCTTCATTGAGCCCCTCAAAGGCCAAGAAGCCATTAAGTTTGTATTAATTGTAATTGAGATCTTTTATCAGATCTCACCTCGTCATCCTTCTATATATACTACTGCAGAAGATGAGAGAGGGGTTGGTTGCAAAACTTTGATATACACTTGAGCTTAAATTTCTGAATGTAAATAGTGATTCACTGGCTCTTGGAGCTTTGCTGGTGGTAGATAGGTTAGGCTGAGATGTGTAGATGGTTGCTAAACTAAAGCACTGGACTTAAAGTTGTAACTGGTTTGGAGCATCAATACAAGCTAATTTATGGGATCCTTCTTTATGTTGACGGTGATGTTTTTCTTATTGTAACTTGTCATTTTGTTTCTGTTTTCACTGTGTTCCATTTTCTCTTATAAAAGAACAGCATGCATAGAGTTAGGACCTATTGTACATCAATAACCTTCTCTGACTGAAAATCTTTATCTGAATGTTTTCTTCTAAATTGTGTTATTTAGGGATGATTTGTTTCAGTTCAAGCATAGGAATGTTGGCGTGCCCTGGTCCTGGTTTTATCTCCACAGCTGTCTGAATTTTTCCCTTGGAAAGTGTTAAAATTTTGCTAGTTTAGAAGTACTTACCAGATCTTAGGTCTTTCTGTGTTATCTTTGTGTTTGTCTTGAAAGTAACCAAGTAAAGCAGAGCTAGGAGAGGATTTGTGGTGAGCCCAGCCCGCTAGTTTCTTCTCCAAAAGTTGCCTTCAAGTTTCCCTTTATTTTAAAATGTTTTCTATTGAAAGTGTATCAAAGGATGGCTAGTTTAAAAGTACTTACCAGATCCTAGTTTACTTTTATGTTTTTCTTGAGTCTATGTCAAAGGCTGGCTAATTTAGAAGTACTTACCAGATCCTGGGCTGCTCATTGTTCTACATATGTTTATTTCTCCTTCTTATTGTATCATTTCATTCCATAAATCAAACTTCAAAGAGATCCTTAGACATAGATGACTTGCCCCATGGACCACTCTTGCCTGTTGTTGTTCCAATTAAACCCTATTATGACTCCATAGCCCAATGGACTAAAAACCAACGTTATATCTATCTTTTTAGCCTAGCTGTTCTATTCACTTGCAACTTCTCACCTTTGAAACTCTTTGCACTTAGGACTTTCCACCTCAAACAATATTCATGCTCAACCATCCAAAAACAAAACAAACCCTTGGCCTTCATCACTAGCCTAATATCATTACCCTAAACTTCAAAGACAAATCCATCTTTGCACTCATTGGAGAGATCCCTCTCCTGATTCAGGAGGGCTAGATCCTAGAATCCCAAAGTTGGTTGAAACGATGTTGTTTCTGTACTTAGACTTTTCCGATATTGTTAATTACGGATTCCTAACATAGCAGAAGGAGGAGAGAAAGGGAGTAGTGGAAGGAGGAGAGAAAGGGATTAGCGGAAGGGAGAGAGAGAGGAATTTAAAGAGATTAGTAGAGAGGGAAGGAGAGAGAGGTGGAGTTGAAAGGGGAGAGAGAGAGGGAAGAAGAAATACATAGAGAGATAAAAGTGCAGATAAGGAGAGGAAGTAACATGGGAGAGAGAGAGAGTGTGTGTTGTTTAGGGGCTAAGAGAAAGAGACAAAGAAGGAGAGCTGGAGGGAGATAAAAATATAGATAAAGGGGGGAGAGAGGAAATAAGAGAGAGACAAAGGGAGGGAGAGAGTGAGAGATAGATGGATGTGGAGAGAGAGAGAGTGTGTTTGGGGGAGAGTGAGATAGAGAGACAAAGATGGTGAGATTGAGGGAGATATAGATATATATGGCGAGAGATAGAGAAGAAGAAAGAGATGAACAATGAAAAATATAGATATTATATAGTATTATATAATATTAGAAATCAATAACGATAGAGGAAGAGGAAGTAAGATTTTTACAAAAGGTAAAACAAGTTAGATTTAGAAAGCCATGAATATTTTGGTTTTTCGCTAAAATAGATGCATCTTTTTCAATGTAGTTGTTTATTTATAATCCTATCTGATTAATTGAACTAAATGCATTGATTTCAAATATAGAAATATAGATAAAGGGGGGAGAGAGGAAATAAGAGAGAGACAGAGTGAGGGAGAGAGTGAGAGATCGATGGATATGGAGAGAGAGAGAGTGTTTCGGGGAGAGTGAGATGAGAGAAAAAGAAGGTGAGATTGAGGGAGATATAGATATATATGGCGAGAGATAGGGAAGAAGAAAGAGACGAACAATGACAAATATAGATATTATATAGTATTATATAATATTAGAAAACAATAACGATAGAGGAAGAGGAAGTAAGATTTTTACAAAAGGTAAAACAAGTTAGATTTAGAAAGCCATGAATATTTTGGTTTTTCGCTAAAATAGATGCATTGTTTTCAATGTAGTTATTGATTTCTAATCCTATCTGATTAATTGAACTAAATGCATTGATTTCAAAGATAGAAATATAGACAAAGGGGAGAGAGAGGAAATAAGAGAGAGACAAATGGAGGGAGAGACTGAGAGGTAGATGGATATGGAGAGAGAGAGAGTTTTTGGGGGGAGAGTGGGGTAGAGAGACAAAGAAGGTGAGATGGAGGGAGATATAGATATATATATATGGTGAGAGATAGGGAAGAAGAAAGAGACGAACTAGATGTTGATCTCTAATCCTATTTTATTTCTTGAACTAGATGCATATTTATGATTTTATGTAACTAGATGTATGATGTGCACTAATTTCAAAGTAACTAGATTAACAATGTGCAGTGAATTCAGCGTTAAAAAAAAATATATTGATGACGTACATTAATTTATATTTTACATTAATTCAACCATAAATAAAAAAACTTGAATTTTAATATTAAATAAAGTGTTCACTTACTTGAAATGTTTGATTCTTCAAATTTTATTTACTATTTGTAATTATCTACATTGTTATTATTCCCATTTTCCATCATTCAACATTGTTAGTAACTTTGCATTGAAACGAGGTAATAGAAAAGAACTACCATTGATAATTACTTTGTGTTTAACATTCCACAAGTCACAATGATCGACCTTGGAGAAATATACTATTAATATTGGAGGGTGTAACATCCTTGGATTAAAAATCCCTGTAATAAAGTTAATAAAGGAAAAATAAGACCAACGTCATGGGACATGTATTCCAAGATGAATCTTGGGAAAAACATCCTAGTGTGGGTGTTCATTTGCTTTATTATGGCAAAGGCAATCGCAAAGGCTTTGGAAAGGAAAGAGACATTATTTGACATTTATTTATGAAAATAAAGGAAATTAGGAGAAAAAGAAGATAAAAGGTCACAGGTTGCATGTGAGGAGGAAATTGAAGGAAGATAATGGAAAATTGTAGAAAATAGAGGCATCATTGATAAAAAGGATTTTGAGGATTATGACATAGCTTTTGACAATTAGGTTTTAGAGCTCTCTCTCTATCCTCTCACATACTCTTGCACACTTCGAGCATTCTTGGAGCACTCTAGCATTCGATCGAGGAAAGCAAAGGAAAGACAACGAAGGCAAAGGGAAGCAAATATCAAGCAAGGAAGTGTTGGATCAAGTAGATATAGCGAGATTAATTGAAGGTATCGAATTGCATGTATTCTTTCCTTGCAGGTTTTGGCATTTGTGATACATGCATATATGTATTTGGTTCTCTTGTTGTCATTGGCATGGGTTTTGTTAGGTGTGACAGTGAATTTCAACCTTTCCTTTCCATATCTGGATACTCATGGTGTGATGGGGTTTCTCTTACTTGGTTGAGATGGATTTTTGGATGGTTTGAAAACTAGGTGGGGTGGTCTCGGGAAGAAACACAAGGTGTAAGAATCCCTGGACCGGTGAAGGTGGGATTACGATAAAGCATGATTGTATATACCCTCGTTGTGCCTACGAATCCTCGATCGATGAATGGCACAGCGAATCCTCTCACATACTCTTGCACACTTCGAGCATTCTTGGAGCACTCTAGCATTCGATCGAGGAAAGCAAAAGAAAGACAAAGAAGGCAAAGGGAAGCAAATATCAAGCAAGGAAGAGTTCGACCAAGTGGATATAGCGAGATTAGTTGAAGGTATCGAGTTGCATGTATTCTTTCCTTGCTATTTTTGGAATTTTTGATACATGCGTGTGTGTATTTGGCTCTCTTGTTGTCATTGGCATGGGTTTTGTTAGGTGTCATAATGAATTTCAACTTTGCCTTTCCATACTTGGATAGTCATGGTGTGATGGGGTTTCTCTTACTTGGTTGAGATGGATTTTTGGATGGTTTGAAAACTAAGTGGGGTGGTCTCGAAAAGAAACACAAGGCGTAGGAATCCCTGGACCAGTGAAGGTGGGATTACGGTAAACCCTGATTGTATATACCCTCGTTGTGCCTACAAATCCTCGATCGGTGAATGGGTGGATATATGGTAAAGCCTCGAGGCTGGAGACAGACAAAACCCTCACAGTTTAGGTGGAGAGATCTAAAGGCATCCATTCTTGTATAGTCATAGTGATCCCTGAATCGACATGTTTTGGGATTGTAGTAAATCCTGGTAGTGTATGTTTCTTTTTTGGGCCTAGGAATCCATTGGCAGGGTTGTGGTAAACCCTGGTTGTATAGATGACAGCTTGGCCCTAGGAATCCATTTGCAGTAAATCCTTAAGAAGCCCTGGTTGTTTTGTCGTAAGTCCCACATTCATACTTGGAACATGGCATGGGGATGATTTGTTGAAAGAAATATTTGGTTCAGCCCAATCTAAGTCACTCGCCTAGTTTCATTTTTCATCTGTTAATAAGATCTATTTTACTTTTGCATATTATGTGTAATATACTTGTTAGTATGTGTATTTAATGGTTGTGCTATCATTGTCGATGTGTTTCTTATATGTTGGTTGTAAGCATGGTTTATGAGAGACTTGAGTTATGAATCTCATCTTGTTTTGTTTCATAAATTAAATATTAATGAATGCATGATGTAATAGGATGTATTGCAAGTACTATGAGAGGCCATCAGAACTTCATGATAATTCTCAGATATGTATGAAGTCCCTATTCTCGGATGTGTTTATATGACATGTAGATTACATGTTCATAATGTGTTTGAAAAAAATGTATATCTCCGCTAGGCCTTGTCAGGTCAAGTCCTTGCTCAAGTTTCACATTAGAGGCCTTTTCATCTTGTTATTTATCATTTCTAAGAGTTTCATAAAGTTCTAGGCAAGGGCCCAAGTCCTAGCCCAGAAAAAGTGGCTCATAATATGGTATCGTTCGAACAAAACTACCTCAAAAAGTTGGCAATCGCAAGAATGTCCTTGTTGTGAATGCGACTGGAGGGTTTCACTCGCATGGAAGCTGGTTATCGAGGTGACTCGCAATCAAGTT
Organism: Pinus albicaulis; assembly: GCA_034641835.2. Taxonomy (NCBI): domain Eukaryota; kingdom Viridiplantae; phylum Streptophyta; class Pinopsida; order Pinales; family Pinaceae; genus Pinus; species Pinus albicaulis. The sequence continues at coordinate 1,367,195,310 of CM076570.1, forward strand.
CATTCAAAGAGCATGTTAACTTAGGGATTGAACACTGGAAGTGGATGGATAGTCCCTAGGGGTATTGTAGCTTCTAATAAAGGTTAGTTTGGTTTTGGTTTCTCCATTCAACTTCCTTGACTATACTTGGGAAGTTGAATCATGTCATAATAACTCTACATCACATGTTTTTGCTTGTGGACCAGTTAGCTTGGGTAAATGTGGGAGAAGTGTGTTACAGAGTGGTATCAGAGCATGGCTCACCACTTGGACTAGATGGATGGAATATGACTATCATGCATGCATGTTTGTTGTACATTATCTTGTTATTAATACATGGTGATGGTCATTGTTGAAGTAGTGATGTCACATAGAAGTTGATGTTGTTGGAAAGTGTTTGTAGTGAATGCATGTCAATTGAATATGAATTTGTTGTGAATTTTTGTTGTCTATATCGATGTGTGCATGTTGGAATTGGTGTTCTAATGAGTTGTTTGGATGGAATTGATGTCAACTTAGTAGCATGGTGTTGGAGGATGAATTGGTGTTGGTTGGCATGATGTCAACCTAATTGTATGTGTTTATACAAACCTAAGCTTGATGGTTTCAATTGTTAGTGTAGGTTGTTGGCTTATGCATGGATGCTTTGGGAGGATGTGGATCGCCTACACCTATTTGACAATATTGGAGACTGTCAAGTCATGACTATGGTACTATGTGTTTGCATGGATGGTTTTCAACTTGTATGATCGGTTGCAAGATCTATCGTTGATGGTTGTAGAAGTCGGAGTAGTTGTGGTGAGGTTGGATGGCTTGAGAGTTAGTGCAGCTGATGGATGGCATGCAAGTCAACCTAGTTTGACTTGTGATTATGATGGAGATGATGCAGTGGGTTGGAGTGTTGCAGAGGCCACATTGGCTTCTTGAGGTCTATGTTTTCCGAATGGAAAGTGGCATCTACCCATGGTATTCATCGACCCATGGTATTTTTCCATCCATGAAATTTACCCATGGTATTGTAAGTGGCACCAACCCATGGTATTCATCCACCCATGGAATTTACTTATGGTATTCTAGGTGGCATTTACCCATGTTATTCATTCACCAATGGTATTCACCCACCTATGGAATCTACCCATGGTATTCTAAGTGGCATCCACCCATGGTATTTACCCACACATGGAATTTACCCATGGTAGTTTAACTAAAAAAGACTATAAGTAACAAGTCACATTTTGTAAAAAAAAATTGTCCACCACAATGTAGCCTTTACAATTATTCTATGTTTTAATAAAAACATATTTTTGTGGTTTTGTTTAATGTGTGTTCTCCTCTATTCTTATAGCATTTCAATTTTTTATATATTAGGGCCCTCCCCCCAAGCTCTGGATCAGTGGTATTAGAGCATTTTCTTTGGAAAAATGGGAATATATATATATATATGTATATTTTGCAGGAATGTTTTGGGCACCAAGTTTGCAGACCAGATATGAAACTTTTGGTGAAAAATTTACAAAAACAAATAACAAATCTAGATTCCTTGCGAAAAAATACCCAAATTCAAAAAGAAAAATCAGCCGAATCAAAGTCCAAGTTAGGGAGATATCGCTAATTCAAAATCAGTGGTATTGCAAAAATGTTTCTGACAACAATTCGTGGATGGCGAATATCCTATCATTATTTTGCAATTTTTGTGCAAAATTTTAGAAAAATGATTACATATCTGAGGTCCTATTGAAAAATCATCAAATTTGAGAAAATAAATTGGTCAAATCAAAGTTCAGATGAGGGAGATATAGCTGATTTAAAATCAACTATTTTTTCAAAACTTTTATGACAGCAAGATAGTTGTAGCGATAATATGAGTTTCCAAAGTGTCCAAATAGGGATTTCAATCACATGGGAAGACGAAAAATGGTTATTCTCTTTCCAAAAAGAGGTTATAATATAGGTTTTGAGTTATATTGACCGAGCTATGTCCATTTTAAATTAGCTTTTATATATGGAGCACATTCAGAGTGGGTTCCCTTTGGAGACACTCCTTCGCACCCCACTTTAGTATGCATCTCTTTCACATTCATCAGTTTCAACATAGAAAATTACGACTTGCGTTCTTTGGAGATATGCCCTCCCACCCCTGACTATGTTTGCACTTGTTGCTTCATCAACAATCAGTATCATGGTTATTGATCAACCACACAAAATTCTTGTCATCAAAGTCCATTTGCTAAGCCACACACTATTAGTATCACAACTGGTCACAAGTATTACAGCGTATCTTTGTCCTCTGATCTTCATTTTTCATGGTTATGGGTCATCCACAAATCCACGTTTCATCGAAGTCCATTTGCTAGGTCACACACTATTAGTGTCAAAGTTGGTCACAAGCATTACAGGGTATCTCTATTATCGAATCTTAATTCATCATGGTTATGGGTTAACCACACAGAACCTTTATCTTTAGTGTCTCTTCGTATTCAACAAAGACTTCTCAAGAAGAAACTTCACGCTATCAGGACCATTTCTTTCTAAGGAGGGAGGATTGATCTGAATGGAAAGTGACATCTACCCATGGTATTCATCCACACATGGTATTCATCTAGCCATGGTATTGTAAGTGGCACCCACCCATGGTATTCATCCACCCATGGTATTTACCCACCCATTGAATTTACCCATGGTACTTTAAGTGGCATTTACTCATGGTATTCATTCACCTATGGTATTGATCCACTTATAATATTCACATACCCATGAAATATACCCATGGTATTGTAAGTAGCATCTACCCAAGGTATTCATTCACCCATGATGCATACCCACACATTAAATTTAGCCATAGTATTGTAACTAAAAAAAATACTGTAAGTAACAAGTCACATTTTGTAAAAGGGCGGATTGTCCACCACAATGTAGTATTTAGAGTTATTGTTTATTTTAATCAGTGTTCCACGAGGATGCATCCCCCAGGGTGGGGGATGCGCTTCCTCGCTCCCCCACACTCCCGAGATGTGAAAATCTTGGAGAAACTTTCTCCGGGTCCCTTTTTTTGGAAAACGTGGGGAAACTCTAGGGGGCACTTTTCTGGTGACAAAATGTATCTCTTGTGGGGTGGATGAGGGGATGCAAGAGGGATGCAAGAGGGACGTGTCCCCCAAATTTCTTCGCTAATAACAATTAAAAAACAATTCTTGTATTTCACTGCTTTCTATGTTTATTTCCAGATCAGTTTCTATGGTTGTTTAAGACTTCATATTTCATTGTCATATGATGAATTTAATTTTTGATGTGCATTACGCAGTTTCAATTGTCAAATGATGAATTTAATTAGATGTACCTTGCATAATCTTAATGCCCACTGCCAAATGATGAATTTAGATGAAACATTGCATAATGTCAAATGATAGAATCAATTTAGTAATTTATTTTTAGATTTACATTGAGGATCGCAGAAATGTCAAATGATTATTTTACTTCACAATAGTCTAATACGAAATGATAATCATATTAAAATTTGCATTTCATAATTAATAAGGTTTACTATCTACTAATTTAGTTATTAACATATTGTTGGGATTTTATTTTTTTATTTTTGTATATTAAAATTTTAATAATTTATAATTTTTATGGCTCTGATGTCCCCCCCGTTTTCTTATATATGTCACCCTTGTGCATATCCCCACTCCCGCGTTTCCCCGTCCCGGAAACTCGGTGGAACATTGGTTTTAATAATAAAATGTTTCTTTGTGGTTTTATTTACTGTCTGTTCTCTTTTCTTTCGACGTTTCAATTTTTCAGAACTTGGGGGGAGGACCTAAAGATATAAAAAAATTAAATGGATCTTTGGGAGTGGAGGCATCCAAGATCTGAGAAAAAAATGAATTGTTAGAAAAAAAGGAGAGAACACATAGTAAATAAAACCAAAGATAAATGTATTTTTATTAAAATAGAGAATAATTGTAAAACCTACATTGTGGTGGACAATTTGTCCTTTGACAAAATGAGAATTGTTACTTATTACATTTTCTAGTTACAAAAACACAGGTAAATTTCGTGGATGGGTAAATACCCTGGGTTAATGAATATCATGAGTAGATATCACTTACAATACCATGGGTGGATAAATACCATAGTTTATGAGTACCATGGGTGGTTTCCATTTACAATACCATCGGTAAATTCCATGTGTGGGTAAATACCGTGGGTGGATAAATATCATGGGTGAATGAATACCATGGATAGATGTAACTTAAAAAAAAATGGGAGGATAAATACCATGGGTGGATGAATACCATGGGTTTATGCCACTTTCCATTTGGATCATTTCTCCCTCCTTAAGAAGCAATGGTCCCTAATGCGTGAAGTTTTCTCCTTAAAAGCCTTTGTTGAATATGAAAAGCCACTGAAGAGAAGGGTTTTGTATGGTTAAACCATAACCGTGTTGAACGAAGACCTAAAGATAGAGATACCCTGTAATGCTTGTGACCAACTTTGATATTGACAATGTGAAAGATAGCAAATGGAATTCGATGAAGTGTGTGTTTGTAGATAGCTCAAAACCATAAAAAATGAAGATTTGAGGATAGAGATACCTTGTAGTGTTTTTGACCAACTGTAATACTAACAATGTGTGTCCTAGCATATGGACTTCAATGACAAGAATTTTGTGTAGTTGACCCATAACCATGATAACATGGGTGATGAGTACCATGGGTGGATGTCACTTACAATACCATGGATAAACTCCATGTGTGGATGAATACCATGGGTGGATAAATACAATGGGTTAAGGAATACCATGGATAGATGTCACTTACAATACCATGGGACGATGAATATTATGGGTGGATGCCACTTTCCATTCAGATTAGTTACATAAGCTTCAATGGCTTCATGAAGTCTATCTGATGTTGATCAAGCTCTGGAAGATGTTTGGGCAAGTTATGAGCTCAGGAAGCATGGTTTTTAGTCACATATGCCATAGTCACGTGGAAGGAAGGTCAAGGGAGTGGTTTCAAAACATATTCGCATGGAGAGATGCCTATGGGAGTGAATATAGCTCCAGTTGCATGCATAGAGTGTTAAACGAGCGGCGATGCCTGTAAATGAACTTTCTCCAGATTTCTCACACTCCTCGAATGATTTAATCGGTTTTTATGATGTTTATTCTTCGGAATTTTTATGGAAGTTTCTAATTATCTAAATCAACATGTCCTAATGTGTTTTTAAGCGTGAACACATTAATCAATTGAGTAATGGAGAAGATGCAAATTTGTTTAAATATAGGATCACCTCTACCATTTGTGAGGTTACTTACGACACATTGAAAATTTGAAGCTTGTCGATTGAGTTCCTATTGCAGAATAATTTCAGAGGTTAATGGTTGATTTCAAATCATGTTTCTATTCCATATTTTGAGATCTTGATGGAGGAGGAGATGAGGCTAGAATTGATCCTTGATCATGTCCGATTTAGTTTTGTATGCAAGGGCTGAGAGTTAATTTACATTGTTGTCGCAGTGGTTCATATTTATGTTACTTATTTTATATTACCTGCTGCTAATGTAATGTGGCCATGTGTGTTGCGTTTGATGTGTGGATGTGAGAGAGGAGTATGATTTGAGATTGATTTAGTGATTGATCTTTTGAGCTATGATGATATTGTTCTTGTGGTGTTCATTTTGAGCAGTTTTAGTGTTCCAGATTGAAAATGTATGAATGGTGAACCGCATAGAGAATTGGGGACGTGGGAGCTTTGACAATACTAGGATTGAGAACATATTTCTTCATATTTCCAATGGAGGTTGGGAAATGCTTGTAAATGAGATAGAGTCTATAGAGTCGTGAGTACAATGGTGGTTGGGAAAGGCTTCTTGATCATGATAGGAGTCTGTAGATTGGTTATATGGAGATCATAGTTCCTTTCAGATATTTGACATATTGTAATCTCTATGTAATTATTTGATTGACAGATAATAATATATATTGAGCAACGAAGCAGCAACAAGGGTGGGTTTTGCCTCGATGGGGGTTTTTCCACCGGAGATCCTATGTCCTTATGTGATGTTATGATTGTTACTCATTATGCATCTTTATTTCTTATGATTATGTCTCTCATGTGTTGATCTATTTGAAGTTGTATGTTTCAGAACTAATTCATACTTGCTAATAAATTAATGGATTAATATATTGGAGATACAACGGTAAAATCGTGTGATTGTTATCACTACTGATTCACGCCCCTCCCCCCATCTCAGTGGTGATCCTAGATCCAAAAATTTATATCAGAGCATGGTTCCCTCTAGTCCAGCTTCACCACTGGAAGGTAGATCATGGGTAACTCGGAAGAATTTGCAGCTGATGGGGTTCCTCTTCTACATGGATCTGATTACATGCTTTGGAAGGTAAAATTTGAAGCATATCTTTTAGCTCTTGATGTGGATATTTTTCTCTCAATTGAATATGGTACAAAGGATGATTTTAATTTGGAATCCAAGAACATCATTTTGAAGGGATTGTCAATTCATGATGTAGCAAAAGTGAGACACTGAAAGACTTCAAAATAAATTATGGGCAAGCTCCATAGTTTGTATGGAAGAGAAATGTTTCAAGATTCTGAAATTATTGTAAAAACCCATTGCATTGTTGAAGAGAGAGAATTATGAAAATGATTCCAGATTCATAGCAGTAGCAAATCCAATCTTATCTCAAGAAGATAGTTAGAGTAGTCATAAGAGTGATAACATGCAAATGATTCATTTAAAAATTCAACATGAGGAATTCATTAAGAAGAATAAGAAATTTTCAAGTCAGCTGCAAGAACGGGAAGGCTATTGTGTAATTCTAGAAAAGGAATTAGCTTCTTTGAGATGTCGTGTTGAAAAAGTGAAAATTTAGCTATCTCAATATCAAAAGTTGGAGAAAAGAACCAACATTTTGGATGAGATCCTTATCAATCAGAGATCTCATCTTATCAAAATGAGAGTGGGTTTTGACTGTGAAACTTGTCGAATGAAGGAGAAGGAGAAAACAAAGGAAAACCATGTAGAAAACAAAGTAAAGAAAAGGAAAAGGAAGAAACATCGTCAAGAGAAGGCTAAAGAAGAAAAGCATTTATCAGCATAAACAACAAAAATAAGATCATTATCACAACATGCAACAGTTCATGACGACAAGGAATCAACCAATCATTCGTGGTCCATCAAAGAAAAACACAAGGTATCCAAATTTATTTTATGGATATTGTTTTTCTTGCAATAATTTTGGTCATCATTCTAGAGAATTTAACTTTTTTGCGGGATAACAAAATTTTATGGATAACCATTGTTTCAAGTGTGGAAAGTGTGGCCACAAAGTTGCATCTTGCAGATATGACAAGATCAAGCGAAAAAGAAGAGCAATCTCACCCTTGAAGACAAAGAAGGTATGGAGGAGAAAATATGAGTGGCAAATAACCAACTCTTCAAAGGACATCATGGTAGAATGTTCTGGTTTGAAGAAGGATATTCTACTCAAGGGCAGTAGATCTTTATCTTGTGCACAATAGGAGATGGCTTCAAGAGAAGCCAAACTTTATAGGTGCATGTGATTAGGAGGAGGAAATTTCAGCCTCATACATCTTCATTTGAGGTTCACAATATTTTTTGAGGCATAGAAGGAGAGTACATGAGTTTAGGGGAAGTTCTACAAGATTGATTATTATATATCATTTTATTCTTTTGACTCGTGATCGTTGATAGTTGCAGCCATGTTGTGAGGAGATTATTTTTCTATATTTTAAACACTAACAAAATTTCATGAAAAAAAAAACAATTGTTGATGGTAAGATGACATATTCCTTGAAGGAGTTTGATATGGCTTTATGATATGCATGTATAACACTTATGCCATGCATCATGCTATATTATTTATGGAAAGTTTGGTGATAGTTTTTTAGAATGATGTTACTCTCATTGAAACCCTCACTCTTGTACTTCATTAGAGAGTCATTTTTGACGTAAGGAAGAATCATTGATACATGCATGTGCACTAGGAAGATTTTTGGTCGATTTATGTGAGTTGATTGAAGAAAATTGTTACATCATTCAATATAGTTGTATCATGGTTGAGAATCCATTGCATGTGTATTAACATGAATCATATATCTTACATTGCATTATCATGAGGCCATGCATTCTATTTGCGTATCATATTGGCATGAGTGTCTCAACTTGAAGACTATCACATATATTTTTTGATGATGAAGAGGATTGTGCTTGTTGGTGCACATATGATATCAATAGAGCATGGATGAAGCTTGTATTGTGTCTTATCCCTAGAGGTTGTGCCACAAAAGCATGGATGCAATGATATTGTTGTTGATTTGTGTTTGAGGATTAATTGCATAATTTGCTGCTACATTATTGGCTTCAGATCATATTATTGCTCGTGATGTATGTGTGTTGTCGGTGTCAGATAGAGAAAGTTTGTGTTGATGGCATATACATGTTTTGTCATATGATAATTTTTTGATTATTTGAAGCATGTTGATGATTGATTCACATGTATGAATATAGGTTTTTGCTACTTATTGGTAAATATTAAGGCACCATTGTTGCTTTATTTCATTCATGGAGGCTTGTATCATTAGGGTTGCTAATTATTGGTATAGCAGATTGCTAGTTCAAGACTTTTTCTGGAAAATATTTGGACAGAGTCGTACACACTATTTTTGGGATGTAATTATTCACTTTTGATGATATAGCAAATCCTTTTAGTTTCATTTCTTATCTTCGTTGTATTGATTGAGTGATCCATGAAATGGATTGTATGTATCTTCATCAGTCAAGATTGTCTTGAGAGAGAGCATCATGAGATTTATTTCATCCTTATATCAGTCGGTATATTCTATGTTCTGAAGCCATGTGTGGGCTTTCAGAATTATTTTGTAGCCATGTAACATCATGTATCACTCTTGGGTCATTGGTAGAGTCGTATGAGCAGTGTTTATGTATATGTGAGGAGTATATTTATGTTTTGATGAAGCATTGTCAGAGTCTATCATTCTTGTGGCCATGTAGTAGGATTATTAAGCCATGTATTTTTAATGCAATATTTCTGAATCATAATCCTTAGTTCTTTTGGAGTAGCCTCCTACTTGTCACATGGAGGATATTATATTGTGTTGCTTCTCACACAATTTTAATGATTATGGTCATCATATGCCTTGCTTCTATTGTTATCGGTTATGATATGTTGTTGCATGGGAGGATAGTGTTGCCATTATCTAAACTATATTATGGATGTAGTGTAGTCTTTCTTTATGATGGTAATTAGTTCTTTTGTTGCTGCTACAGGTGATTTTTATGGAGGGATGATGCTCATGTTGTCATTTCCTTGGTTGAGAGTGAGGATACTATAGTTGGTGCTGCTGAGTTGAGTGATGTTATTTCCATTGCTACTTATGACGTGTTCATGCTCATATTATATTGATGTTGTTGATGGTTATGTTATGCTACTACTGTTTATTGAGAGTGGTGATAATGGAGTTGTTGGTTATTTTTTTTGTTGTTGCTTCTGATATGTTGTTTCTATTGAGAGTCACAATATATTGCTGCAATTGGGCCTTGAGATTGATGTTTCTGCTTCAGGGGAGAGAGAGAGAGAGAGACTATTGCTATTGTTTTGTGTCATTCTGCTATAACGAGTGTTGTCTGTTGGTGCATTATGATCTGACCTTGCTACCCACACTATGTGGGTGATTATGGTTATTGCTACTTGTTGAGACATAGCCAGTGTCAAGCAGAGTAGTACTTATTCAGCTATGCTTTCTTAGTTATAGTGAGATCTTTTCCATTGATGTCAAAGGGGGAGTGAATAAGGTTGCTTTGGTCGATCCAGTTAGGGTTGACATCAATTCCAAAGGGGTAGATTGTTGGCATTAGTGTTGTTATGAGTTGTTTGGCTGGAATTGATGTCAACCTATTATCATGGTGTTAGAGGATGCATTGGTCTTGGTTGGCATTGATGTCAAGCTAGTTGAATGTGTTTATGCAAACCTTAGATTGATGGTTGTAGTTGTTAGTGCAGATTGTTGGTTTATGCATGGATTATGAGGTAGGATGTGGATCTCCTACACCTATTTGATAGTATTGAACACTTTCAAGTCATGAATAAGATACTAGGTGTGTGTTTGGATTGTTTTCAGCTTGTATGATTAGTTGTAGGATTTTTCATTCATTTTTGCATATGTTGCAGTAGTTGTGGTGAAGTTTGATGGCTTGAGAGTTAGTGCAGTTGATGGATGACATACAAGTCAACCTAGTTTGACTTGTGATGATGGTGGAGATGCTACAGTGGATTTACATAGTGTTGCAGAGTCGACAATGGCTTCCTGAGGTCTATCTAATGTTGATTAAGATCTGGAAGAAGTTTGGTCAAATTCTAAGTTGGGGAAGTGTGCTTTTTAGCCTCCTCTGCCATAGTTGCATGGAAGGAAGGTGAAGGGAGCAATTTTAGTCCATAGTCGCATGGAGAGCAGCCTATGGGATTAACTATAGCTTTAGTTGCATGCAGAGGAATTTTAAGGGAGTGGTTATTCCTGTAGATGAAGTTTCTCTGAATTTCTCGCTCTCCTCGGATGATTTAATTAGTTTTTATGATGTTTCTTATCTGGGAATTTCCATGGAAGTTTCTAATTCACTAAATCGACATGTCCTAATGTATTTTGAAGTGTGAACACATTAATCAAGCGAGTAGTCGAGACAATGGAATTTTGTTTTAAATAAAGGAGAACCTCTACCATTTGTGGGCTTCCTTAATGCACATATTACAGAGTTGAATATTGTAGGTCGAGTTCCTATTGTAGAATAATTTCAGAGGCTGATCCCGGAGTTTAAAGCATGTTTCTATTGCATATCTTGAGAGATTTATGGAGGAGTTCAGGAGAGAATTTCTCCTTGATCATGACTGATTTATTTCTATATGAAGGGCCTAAGAGTTGATTTACATAGTTGTAGTAGTGATCATATTTATGTTGTTTTTTTTATATTATTTGCAGCTAATGTATTATTTCCATGTGTGTTGGGTTTGATGTGTGGATGTGAGAGAGGAGTATGATTTGAGATTGATTCAATGATTGAGGTTTTGAGCTATGATGATATTGTTGTTGTGATTTTCATGTTGAGCAGCTCTAGTGTTCAAGTTTGAAAATATATGAAAGGTGAACCACATAGATAATTGGGGTGGGATCTCTGACAATACAAGGATTGAGAACATAGTTATTCATAAGTGCAACGGAGGTTGGGAAAGGCTTCTAAATCAGATATATTCTATAGAGTCATGAGTCTAATGGTGTTTGGGCAAGGCTTGTTGATCAGATAGAGTCTCTAGAGTCATGATTCCATTGGTGGTTTGAAAAGGCTTGTTGATGAGATAAAGTCTATGGAGTCGTGAGTCCAATGGTGGTTGGGCAAGGTTTTTTGATTTTATAGGAGTTTGTAGAGTCGTGAGATGGAGATCATAGTTCCTTTAATATATTTTCCATATTGTACTCTCTATGTAATGCTTTTCTTGATAGATAATAATATATATTGAGCAACACAACAACAGCAAGGGTGATTTTGGCCCCAGCGAGGGGTTTTCCACTAGAGATATTGTTTCCCTATGTGATGTGATGATTGTGTTTCATTGTGCATGCATATTTCTTATGATTATTGATCTAATGTGTTGATCTAGTTGAGGTTGCATGTTTCAAATATAATGCATACTTATTAAGAAATGAATGGATTAATATATTGCAGAAAGAATGGTAAAATTGTGTGATTATTACCTCTACTAATTCAACACCCCCCCCCCCCCCTCCTTCTCAGTAGTCATCCTGGCTCCAACAATATATCCATTGTCATGGCTATAGTTATCGTGCATAAGGTCATGGTATGAATTTGGTATTGTCATGCATGGTAACTGGATAATCATTGAGATGATATTGGTATATTTATTATGATTATGATTATGATTATACATGTATCATGCTAATCTGGTTGATCTTGCAAATAATATATCCTCCCCTGAACTATACTGAGGTGTTTTGGTTATGTTATATTTTGGTTTAGCATACATGATATACTTGGAAGAAGAAGATCAAATATGGATAGCAAGATAATAGACTAAAGTTTACAATATTATCCCTATAGATCTAATGAGCAGCGTGGTGATAGGTACTCTCCTGATATAGCAGACACTGAGAATTTTGAAGTAAAAAATGATAAGTTGCAAGGCACACAATAATGTAGTCATCCTTCAGAGTTTGTAAAATTTGTAAATACAAGGATCACTTAGGATCAATCATGGATAGGAGTGATCCAGGTGGATATTGGTTTCCACCCGCCTACTCCACTTGGGGTGCCACCATTGTTTCTTTCAGTTTTTTAGTTTCCTTAATTATAGAACAATTTACTAATTTTAGCAGCTTTTTCGAGTTCTGAACTTCCCAAGCCGTTTTGAGGCCCTAAACGATGTTTTTTGGGAAAACCAATAGCAACATGCATCTCTGACCAATGTTTCTCACATCAAAAGTTGTAGTCCTCATATAGATATTTCTAACGACGTATTGTACACGTCAAATGGACATCGTATGCCAAAGTTACGTCCCGGGAAGTTGATGTACCAATTTACCTATTATGGAAGCCATAGTTTTGACGCTTCATCTCCTATGGTTAGGTTTTTTATTTTTTGGGTTTTCCATTATTTCTCAATAATAAATAGACCTTCAAGCCTCATTGTAACACAGTTCAAAGCACTGGAGCCACCACATCTCTTCTCAAAGATAAGCTATCAACACCCTAGCTGGTTTATTTCCATTATGTTTATAATCATATTTCAGTTATTTGATATTAATGAAATGAAGTGTTATTTCCATTGCATCTTTGTATTTATGGTTATATTCGTATTCTATTACATTCCTGCATAAACCTTCATCAGTGGTATCAGAGCAGTCTTCTCCTTCTATGTTTTTCTTTGCATGTCCCCAATTAGATTAGGGTATAAGGAGTTAGAGCTCGATCTAGTTGAACCCTTGCAAGATTAGCCTCTCAAACCTCAACGACCTATGACAGAAGAAAAGAAAGATGAGGCAGCAGGAGATCCTATAAAATTATTGCTCGAGGAGGCCCTCGAGAAAAGTGATGATGAATAACCTTTCCCAAATCCTTCAACGACTGCCCACCAACAGTGCATCTGCATCCAGCAGCCACTCTAGAGGCACCACTCCGTTTAAGGTACAGGTCAACTTCGACATTTCTGTATTTGAAGGCCACATAGATGCAGATGTCGTAGATATATCGCTGAATTAGCTGGAATGGTATTTCTCGGTCCATGATTTATCCGACCAAGAACATATTATTTTTCCACTCCTCAAAGCTGCCCCCATGTAAAAGACTGGTGGGAAACCTACTGTGAGCGAAAGGGCGAGAGGGAACACTCTCTGCTCTCGACCACACCCACTTGGAATTCTTTCCGAGATGGCATCAAGGAACAATATTTCCCCATGGGTAGCTATGAGGACAAGTACATCAAATGGACCATGTTGCAACAACAAAGGGATCAAGATGTGCACGAGCTGACAAATTTGTTCCATACCCTGTGCACAAAGTTGGGTATTAAAGATTTGGAGAAACATTTGTTGCCCAAGTACTGCAATTGTTTGCACAGATACATTCAGGACAAAATGGAGTTCCTCAACATTACCTCACTTGGCACAGCATATCGATATGTTGCTAAGATCGAGCAAACATTTAAGCAGATGAAGCGAGACTTTGGATTCGCATTGAAGCAGATGAAGCGAGACTTTGGATCCACGAATCCAAAGCCAGGGAAAGATTCCCACGAATCGTAGAACAAGGGGCAAAGCCAAAACAGGGTGACTCAAAAAAACACCACAAAGCCAAAGAAGGACACAGGGAAGTGTGAATTCCATAACATCTCCACTCACAACACAAGTGAGTGTCGGGCCAAACATTCGTTGGTGGCCAAACTGAAGGCATCTAAATCAAATGCATGTTATAATCCCAAGTCAAAACCAGACAAGGGCAATGACAAAGGGAAGAAAATCACTGATGTAGAACCTAGTGCGACCGTTGACACCACCAAGGTCTAGAGGGAGGATCTTAGGATCCAGAGGAAGGGGAGTGTCTCTTCCATTCCCGAATGTGTGTGAAGGGTTCTCCACTGCAATTTGTGTTGATAGCAGAAGCTAAAAGAACCTCATTTTAGCAGAGGTCGTGAAGCGGCTCAGGCTACCAACCAAAGCACACCCGCAGCCTTATACCATTGGGTGGCTTCACCAAGAAAGAGATCTTCCCGTTCGCCAACAGTGTCGCCTTCCATACAGCATCAAGCCATTCACGAATGAGGCACTGTGTGATGGTGCCCCTCTTGACTTGTCTGATATACTATTAGGCCAACCATACTTGTGGAAGTGACATGTTGTGTGAGTCTACACCTCTTTCTATTATTATTACTTGGGAGATAATTTGTACAGGATACCAGAGGTAGTACCGCCTTTCGCCATTTCTTTGAGTACTGCAAAGCAATGCAGTAAAATTATTTCCCAAACGAGGAAATGTGTTTTCATTACGGTTTTCCCACAGGGACATAAGAAGATTGTGGTTGTAGCCTCCAAACAAGGCTCCCCTACACGACAACGACAGATGGAAAAATACGTGGAGGAATACAATGACATTTTCTCCTCACCCACGGAGGTTCCTCTACATTGTCACATCCATTGATCTAACCTTAGGCACATTGTTGTCTGATGTTGTCGTACCTCATGCGACCACAGACAAAATCCACACATGTACTGTCTAAGGCTAATAAAGCACCATGATTTATTTAACGCATCCAACACATCAACCATCATGTCCACAACATCTTGGATAAATCCAATTCCAAGTAGAAGCAGCGACATAACCAACATCGAGTGCCACACAAGTTACAGGTGAGCGACGAAGTTTGGTTGCACTCGCAGAAAGAACGCCTAACTAGAGCTCATCAGAAGCTCATACCACTCCAATATGGGCCTTACAACATTATCAAGGTTGTGGGAGACAATGCATTTGAGCTCAGCATTCCCCCATTCCTTTGTTTACACGGAGTGTTCAATGTGGATCCCCTTCGGCCATACATTCCACCATTATTGGACACACGTGACATTGCAGATCTCATGGAGGAGCTCAACGCAATGGGGACCACTGCTTCTTAAGGGGGGAGGAATGATCTAGGTGGATATTGGTGGCCACCCGCCTCTTCCAATAGGGGCCCCACCATTGTTTCTTTCAATTTTTCAGTTTCTTTAATTGTAGCACAGTTTACTAATTTTAGCATTTTTCGGCTCTTGAAATTCTGAAGCCATTTTGAGGCCCTAAAAAACGTTTTTTGGGAATATAGGGAGCAAAATGGTTCCCTAACCAATGTTGCTGACATCAAAAGTTGTAGTCCTCGGATAGATATTTCTAACGAGGTATTGTGCACATCAAACGAACATCTTATGCCAAGGTTACATCCCTGGGAACTTGATGTATTACCCAAATGGGGCAATTAGTTTTGGCACTTCATCTACTAGGGTTAGGTTTTTGGATGTTTGGGGTCTTGCATTGTTTCTCAATAATAAATAGGCCTTCCAGCCTCATTGTAACACAGTTCAAAGGCATGTAGTCACCACATCTCTTCTCAAAGATGAGCAACCAATGCCTTGGCTAGTTTATTTCTATTATCTCTATAATCATATTTCAGTTATTTGATATTAATGAAATGAAGTTTTATTGTCGTTGCATCTTTTTATTTATGGTTATATTCGTATTCTGTTGCATTATTGCATAAACCCGAATCAAAGAGGACAATAATGGGGCATATGGGAG
The DNA here is from genome assembly GCA_034641835.2 of Pinus albicaulis. Classification (NCBI taxonomy): domain Eukaryota; kingdom Viridiplantae; phylum Streptophyta; class Pinopsida; order Pinales; family Pinaceae; genus Pinus; species Pinus albicaulis. The sequence goes on from CM076570.1 coordinate 1,367,211,181, forward strand.
TCAATCTCACAGTGGGCACAAGTCGAATAGATATGACACGAACAGGGATGGATGATTCTTTGACACACTGGATAGGAGAGGTGATCGACACCGTATCTATTCTAGTTCTAGATATGAAAAGTAGCATGGTTATGACAAGGGATATTTTCTAGATGCGTTTAGGAAATCCAAGCCACCTACATTTGATGGAGATTTGAAGAATACGAAAGATGCTGAGGTATGGTTACATGGGATGAAGAAATTATTTGAGTTGCAAATTACATGGATAAAATGAATGAAATAATAGTTATCTTCAACCTCAAAGGGAAAGCAGACATTTGGTGGGAATACGTGAAGCATGTTAGAGACATTGGGACAAAGGAGTTGAGTTGAGTTGGAATCAATTCAAGAGACTCTTTAGTAAGAAGAAATTGCCAGAGATGTACTATGACAGTAAGGCCAAGGAGTTCTATGAACTAAATATGGGATATATGACATATGAGGAGTACATTACTAGTTTCTTGGAGTTATTGAGGTATGTATCGTATATTAAGGATGAGAAAGCCAAAGTTTAGATATTTTTCAGTGGACTACCATTAGCATTTAGAGATCGGATTGAGTATCATGAGTCTCAGTCGCTTGGAGAATGCATTGGTAAGTTGAAGCATTGTTATGAGCAATCAAAGCGTAAGAAAAATTCTTAGCAGGGTTGGAAAGGGAAAGGTAATGCTAAATGTAAATGGTAGTTGAAAAGGACACAGCCCCAACATGCAGGTGAGAAAGAGAACATTGCACCTTACAAGATTTTAATGGACCTTAGCTTGGAGAACAACAAAACAGAGGTGATGGTAGGAGATAGTTGTAAAGTTGGACATGTGGTAAGGAGAATCTCAAGAAGGACTGTCCACAAAATCAGGGTGGTAGGTCTGACATCTACAGTGCACAGGAGGCACAGACATTTGGGGATGTTGGGCAAAGCATTCCTCATATCTATCAAGTATTGGACATTATGCAAGCAGATCACCAAGAATCTATTATCGAGATGGACGATAAGCTTTGTGATCAATTTATTTCTATTTTAATTTACCCTGAATATAATTCTAGTTATGTTAACCCTGACTTGGTGGATAAGTGTGGTTTGAATAAATAAGTGCATGTAGAATCATGGCTAGTGAATTTGGCTATAGATACAAAGAAAAGAGTTCATCATTGGGTAAGAGCTTGTGAATTTGAGTTGAATAATATGCCTACATCAACGCATCTTAATGTAATTCCGTTAGGATCATACAATTTTCTAGTGGGTATGGATTGGTTGTATTTTCACAGGACTAAGGTGGATTCTTATGAGAAGGTTATTTAGTGCTTACATGGCAATGAAGACCAAAGGATCTTACAGGATAAGAAGAAGGAATCATCAGTTAGAATGGTCACAACTATGTACGAAAAGAATAGTCGGAGGAAAGGGTGTGTTATTTGCAGTGCATATATCTAGTAATAAAGGCAAGGATACTGATGATGAAAAAGTATTAAATAGGTACCCAGTTATACAACGATTTCAAATGTATTTTCCACAAAGATTTTAGAGTTGTCGCCTCATAGGAAAGTGCACTTTTTCGTTGAGTTGGTACCAGGGGAAACACCAAACTCAAAGACATATTACAAGATGAGCACTCCACAGTTGGTAGAAATGAAGTTGTAGTTGAATAAAATGCTTAAAAAGATTTACATCAAGCCAAGTGTGTCATCATGGGGTGCATCAGTATTGTTTGTGAAGAAGGATGGTACTCTTAGGTTGTGTATTGACTACAGGTAGTTGAACAAGGTAACCATCAAGAACATGTATATGTTACCAGGATCGATTGTGGATCGATTACTTGTTTAATCAACTGAAGGGAGAAGTGGTGTTCTGGAATATTGATTTGAGATCAACATACCATCAGGTACGCATCAAAGAAGAGGATATATACAAGACTGGTTTCGAGACTAGTTATGGGAATTATGAGTTTTTTATCGTTCCATTTGGTTTGAATAATACTCCAGCTAGTTTTATGTTCTTGATGAATAATGTGTTGCGTCTTTATCTACACAAGTTTGTTGTTGTTTTCATTGATGATATATTGATATATTCTAAGAATGAGGACATGCATGTCGAAAACTTACCAACAGTAACGAGATTGCTAAGAGAGCATCAGTTGTATGCCAAGCTTAGAAAAATCAGTTTATTTCAAACAAAGGTACATTACTTGGGGCATGTTGCCTCCAAGGAAGGCTTAGTAGCGAATCTGAAAAATATAAAGACTATCATGAATTAGGAAGCTCCTAAGAATGTGGATGATGTAACGTCATTAATGGTGTTGACAGGTTACTACAGGAGATTCATCATGAATTTATCGTGGATTTCCTATCCTATTACATCGTTGAAAATGAAAGGTAATAAATTTGAATGGACAAAGGAATGTGCAGCAAGTTTTGAGAAGTTGAAACAGTTGTTGAAAATGCTCCCATTCTCAAGATTGCAGAGCTAGATAAAGAGTTTGTGGTGTGCACAGATGCTTGCAAGAGAGGGATTGCCAGTGTCCTTATGCAGGAGGGACATGTGGTATGTTACGAATCAAGGAAAATGAATGAGCACAAGAAGAATTATGTGACACATGATCTTGAGTTGGAAACGATCATTCATTCATTGAAGATGTGGAGACATTACCTTCTTGGAAGGACGTTTTTATTGATGAGTGAAAACAGTGGAATGAGGTCCTTATTTGATCGACTAAATCTAAATTCAAAGAAAGCTATATGGTTGGTGACAATTAGTGAATTTGACTTCAACATCGGGTTCATTAAGGGAAAGGAAAACATGGTTTCGATTCTCTTAGCAAAAGAGTGCAGGTAAATCATATAGTTGTTATGAGTTCTTATGCGACAAATCTTACATGATCAGATCTTGCAGGCAAGACAACATGATGACAGGTACAAGGAGATTAGGAACAAGTTACAACAGGGTATAGGAGATCAGGATGTGGACTATCATCTTACAACAAATGTTTGGTTAGATTTAATGATCGAATCTATGTGCCAGATAATATCGAGGTCAAGAGGCTTATATTGAGGGAATTTCATGTCAAGCCATATTCAGGTCACCCAGGATATCAGAAGACATTGACAGCACTGACGAAGTTATACTATTGGTTGAATCTAAAGAAGGAAGTGGCAGATTTTGTGGCTAGATGTTTGGATTATCAACAGGTAAAATCAAAGTGTAAGCATCCAGGTGGTTTACTACAGTCAATCCAGATTCCAGAGTGGAAATGAGAGGTCATTTCTATGGATTTCATCACAAGTTTTCCAACAACATCTAGATAATATGATTCCATCATGGTGGTGGTGGGCAGGTTGAAAAAGCTATCACACTTCATTCCAGTGAAGTCTACTTATTTAACTTGATGTCGGACAGGTATTCATCAGGGATGTAGTGAGGTTGCATGGTGTACCGAAGAATATTGCTTTTGACAGAGATGCTAAGTTTGCCTCTAAGTTTTGGAAAGATTTATTGCAAGTTTGGGGACAACGTTGACCTTCATCACAACATATCATTCGCAAACAAAGAGAGTCAACTAGATTTTGGAGGACATGTTGAGAATGTATATTATGCATCATCGGTGGAAGTGGGAAGAGAATCTACCTTTAGTTTATTTTGCCTACAATAATCGATATCAGGAGGCACTGAGGATGACTCTGTTTCAGGCACTCTATGGGTAGAATTGTAATACTCCCATCATTTGGAGTGATCCAATGAACAAGGTGTTGATTAGACTGGATATGTTCGCAGAGATGGAATAGGAAATGTAGGTTATCAAGAAGAATCTAAGGGCAATAGAGGATAGAAAAAATTTATGCAAACAAGCACAGGGAATTTAAGGAGTTTCAGGTTGGGGAGCATCTGTATTTGAGCATCGATCCCATGAAGAGCTCATTGAGGATTGGGTCATGTGCGAAGTTGATACCCTGATATTGCAGGCCTTTCGAGATCCTTCAGAGGATTGGACCAATGTCCTATAGACTTGCACTACCTCCAATAGTGAAAATCCATGATGTTTTCCATGTTTCATTGCTTAAAAGATATGTAAACGATGTTGATCATGTTATTGATTAGTATCTATTGGAGATGGAACCAAAAGGAGAATTTCAACCAGAACCTTAGTGTTTTTTGCAAAGAAATATTTTCATGCTCTAGAACCGAGCAATTGAGGATGCCAAAGTGCAATGGAAGCACTTTGGGCCCGATGAAGCTACATGGGAGATGGTTGATCACATGCAGGATATGTATCCTTCCTTATTTCTTAGTTGAGGCAAAGAAGTTCTAGTATATGTATATATGTAGATGGATCTAAATACCGCCATGACATGTCTTATAAAGCTCCAATTAGCAGTATGGTTGTTATGTTGTTATTTTTGTCATGTTGGTTGTGCTTTTCAGGAGGTTTTTCATTGTAAATATTGCATCGAGCTAAGTTAAAGCGACATGGGAAGTGTGTTTTTCTTTTCAGCGGTCTTGCTGGTTGTAGGTGTCATTGAACACCAAGGATGGTGTTACCCTAAGGGGGACTGGTTTGTAACACCCCGAGGTTAAAAATCCATGTAATAAAGTTAATAAAGGAAAAATAAGACCAAGGTTATGGGACACGTATTCCAATATCAATGTTGGGAGAAACATTCTAGTGTGGGTGTTCATTTCGTGTATTATGGCAAAGGCTTTGGAAAGGGACGAGGAATTATTTGGAATTTATTTATGAAAATAAAGGAAAATTGGAGAAAAGGAAGGTGAATGGTCAAAGGTTGCATGTAAGGAGGAAATTGAAAGAAAATAATGGAAAATTCAAAAAAATAAAGGCCTCATTGATAAAAAGGCTTATGAGGATCAGTACGCAATTTTTTACAGTTCAGTTTTGGAGCTCTCCCTCTATTCTCTCTCTCACCTACTCTTGTACACGTAGATCATTCTTGGAGAACTCTAGCATTGGATGAACAAAAGAAAAGGAAAGACAAAGAAGGCAATGGGAAGAAAATATCAAGTACGGACGAGTTGGATAAAGAAACTATAGCGAGATTACTTGAAGGTATCGAGCTGCATGTATGACTTCCTTGCTAGTTTTTGCATGCATGGTACATGCATGTGTGTATTTGGTTCTCTTGTTATCATTAGCGTGGGTTTTTCCAAGTGTGACTGTAGTTTTCAACCTCGCCTTGCCATTTCTGGATAGCCATGGTGTGATGGGATTTCTATTACCTGGTTGAGTTGGATAGTCATATGGTTTCAAAAGTGAGTGGGGTGGTCTTGGGAAGAAACACAAGGCCTAGGAATCATTGTACTGATGAAGGTGGGATTGTGCTAAATCTTGATTGTGTATACCCTTGTTGGTCCTAGGAAACCTTAGCCAGTGAATGGTGGTATATACGGTAAATCCTAGAGGTCTAATACGGAAAAACTCCTCACAATCTATGTGGACAGATCCGAAGGCATCCATGCTTTTATGTGCTTACTGATCCCTGGACCGGTATGTGGTGGGATTGCGGCATCCTGGTAGTGTATGTTTCTTATTTGGGCCTAGGAATATGTTGGTGCGATTGCGGTAAATCCTAGTTGTGTAGATAAGGGATTGGGCCTAAGAATCCCTTAGTCGATTGTGGTAAAGCCTCAGGAAGCCCTGGTTGTTTTTTTGTAAGTCCCACATTCATGCTTGGAATATGGAACGATGGTGATTGCCCGAAAGAAATATGTGGTTCAGCCCAATCTATGGTTGGGTGGTATGTGGAAGTCCCTGACATAGCTGCATTTTTCTTATGTTAATAATATTTTTTTTCCTCTTGCGTATTGTGCATAAATTTACTTGTTATTATGTGGCTTTAATGGTTGTTCTATCATTGACGATCTGTTGGTTATACGCTGGCTATAAGCATGTTTAATGATAGACGTGAGTTGTGACTCTCATCTTGTTTAGTTTCATAAACGAAATATTAATGAATTAATAACCTAATAGATGATATTACATCTATTATTAGAGTGGCATCAAACCTTCTTGACAATTCTAAGATAAGTATGAATTCCATGTGCTCAGATTTGTTTATATGACCTTCAAATTACATGTTCGTGATGTTTTTGACTAAATGTTTATCATGACTAGGCCTTGTTATGTCAAGTCCTTAATCAAGTTTTACATTAGAGGTCTTGTCATCATGCTATATATCATTTATGAGAGTTTCATCCAGTTCTAGGCAGAGGCCTTAGTCCTAGAACTAAAAATGTGGCTCAGAATCTATGGTTGCTAGCACAAAACTACCTGAAAACGTATGCAATCACATCGATGCCCATATTTTGCATGAGACTAGGGGGTTTTAGTCACATGGAGGGATTTTTATGGGTGCGACTGAGGGTCTAGTTCAGTCAAAGAGCAAGTTAACTCAAGGGTTGAGCACTTGAAGTGGTTGTATAGTCCCTGGGGGTCCTTTAGCTTCTAAAAAAGGTTAGTTTGGTTTTTGTTTGTCTATTCCAATTCCTTCACTTTACTTTGGTATTTGAATCATATCATAGTAGCTCTTCGTCATATGTTTACGCTGATGTACCAGTTAGCTTGGGTAAATGTGGGAGGAGGGTGTTACAGACGAAAAGAGAGAGAAGGTATGATGTTTATTACAATAGCTTGAGATAAAGATTGTAATGGTCTATGTTTTCAATTGTGATTTTCATATGATCGATATGAAATATGGAAAACTAACGAGTGTGACAATAACAAAATTAGAAGAAAATAGTTTGAGATTGATCACAATGAATATTGTATGTAATTAACAACATTCTTATTATTCAAATATCATATCATTCAACACTGTTGCATTGTCACTTTGCTTTCAAAATTTTTATTTCATCATTTTTCATCACTCATGTCCTTAAGAGTATATATCATCTAAAAAATATAAGGTCACTAAGCAAATTTAAATTAAAATGATGATATTAGTCTCAGACATATTTATCATACTAAAAATGATTAGAATAATTAGATGTTGAAAAAATTTTGTGTGATTTTGCACAATTGAAACAAGCTTAGATCCGTCTTAACCTCAGTTCTATCAAGCAACAAGAGGGAATAAATATCTCAAGGTGCAAACATTTCCTGAAGTTTTTCACAAAAAAAATAGGTTTGTACCTTGGAGATTTGATCCCTCTCGACACTTGATAGATTCGGAGTTAATACGATTTGAGTTGTAACAACCTCGTGTTAAAAGTTCATGTAATAAAGTTATTAAAGGAAAAATAAGACCATGGTCATGCGACACATATTCCAAGAAGAATGTTGGGAAAAACACCCTAGTACGAGTGTTCATTTGGTTTATTATGGCTAAATGAAATTGGAAAAGGCAAAGGGCAAGGTTTTGAAGAGGCAAAGAGGCATTAATTGGAACTTTATTTATAAAAATAAAAGAAATTTGGAGAAAAGGATGGTGAAAGGTCACATCTTGAATGTGAAGAGGAAAATGAAAGAAAATAATGGAAAATTGAAGAAACTATAGGCCTCATTAATAAAAAGGCTTATGAGGATCAATTCACAGCTTTTTCCAGTTTAGTTGTGAGCTCTATATGTTCTCTCTACTCTCTCTTACTCTTGCACAGTTAGAGAATTATTGGAGAAATATAGGATTGGAGTAAGGAAAGAAAAGGAAGGACAAAGAAGAAAAATAGAAGAAAATACAAAGAAAGTAATACTTGGATCAAGCTGCTATAGTCGGATTACCTGCAAGTATCGAATTACATTTATGATTTCCTTGCTACTTTTGGCATGAATGGTACATGCAGGTGTGTATTTTGTTCTCTTCCTGCCATTGACATAGGTTTTGCTAGGTGTGACAATGGTTTTTTAGCCTTTCCTATCCATTTCCAGATAGCCATGTTGTGATGGGGTTTCTCTTAATTGGTTGAGATGGATTTTCGAATGGTTCCAAAACTGAGTAGGGTGGTCTCAGGAGGAAACACAAGGCCTACGAATCCCTTAACAGGTAATGGTGGGATACATGGTAAATCCTGATTCTAGATATACTCGTTAGGACTACAAATCCCATGGCTGGTTATGGTGACATACACAGTAAATCCTAGAGGTGTTTACTCTCGTTAGGCCTATGAATCCCTTGACATATTATGGAGAGATACCCGGTAAATCCTAGAGGGTGGAGAGGGAAAAGTTATTCATGGTTTAGGTGGAGAAATATGGAGGCATCCATGCTTCTTAGGGCCTAGTGATCCCTTGACCGGTACAACAAAGGATTGCGGTAAAGCCTAGTTGTATAAATGAAGGCTTGGGCGTAGGAATCCCTTGCTGGGTTGTGGTAAAGCCCGAGGAAGCCCTGGTTTGTTTTTTTATGAGTCCCACATTCATGCTTGGAATATGGCATGGGGATGATTGGCGTAAAGAAAGATTTGGTTCAAGCCAATCTATGTTCAGGTGGTACATGGAAGTCTCTGACGTGGTTGCATTTTGGATATGTTAATAAGGGATCTTTTCCACTTGTGTATTATGTGTAAATGTGCTTGTTATTATGCGATTTTAATGGATGTTTTAACATTGCTATCATGCTGGTTATTTGTTGGTTATAAGCATGGCTTATGACAGACATCAGTTATGCCTCTCATCATGTTTTTTTTGGGTAAATTAAATATTAATGAATGAGTGACATAATAGATGATATTGCAGCTATTATGAGAGGAAATCAAACCTTCTTGATGATTCTCATATAAGTCTAAAGTCCTTATGCTTAGATGTGTTTATAAGACCTGTAGAATACATGTTCATGATGTGTTTAACAGAATGTGTCTCATGGCTAGGCCTTGTTGGGTTAGGTCCTTTTTCCAGTTTTTTATTAGAGGCCTTGTCATCTTGTTATTTATCCTTAAAGAGTTTCATTAACTTCTGGGTTGGGTTAGGTCATTTTTCCAGTTTTTCATTAGAGGCCTTGTCATCTTGTTATTTATCCTTAAAGAGTTTCACTAACTTCTGGGCAGAGGCCTGATTCCTCGCCGTTAAAATTCTCTGAGAATTAGGGGCTACTATCATAGAACTTATTGGAAAAGTTTGCATTCAAATGGATGACCATGTTGTGCATGTGACTGGAGGGTTTCAACTACATGGAGGGGTTGTCATGGGTGCAACTAGTGCTCTAGTTCAATCAGAAAACAAGTTAACTTAGGGGTCTGGCACTTGGAGTACTTAGCTAGCCCATAGGGTCCTGTAGCTTCTAAGGAAGGTCAATTTGGTTTTGGTTTGTCGATTTCATTTTCTTAAATATACTTGGGGAGTTGAATCATATCATAGTAACTCTTCGTAGTAGGCCTGTAACTTGGGTAAATGTTGGAGAAGGGTGTTACATGAGGCTTGTCATATGTCATGCATTAAAAAATCATTTAGTCATTGACTAACATTGTGATATGATACTAAAGGTTTCTATATGAAGCTCACACTATGAAAAATATAAAAAATTCAATAAAAGTAAAAAAAGGAGATGTGTAATTCATTCAATTCTTAATATAAAATTAGTATTTTGCAAAATATTAATAATAACAAAAATATCAATGCAGGCGATAAATAAAATATTTTCATAAAATGGGTTACATAATAAGGTTTCTATATGAATCTGACACTATGAAAAATATAAAAAATTCAATAAAAGTAAAAAAAGGAGATGTGTAATTCATTCAATTCTTAATATAAAACTAGTATTTTGCAAAATATTAATAATAACAAAAAGATCAATGCAGGCGATAAATAAAATATTTTCATATTATGGGTTACATAATATTTAATTATATTTCACTATATATTAATTAAAAAAATATATTCCAATACCCACGTTAAGTAACATATTACAATGTTAACTATATATATGTGTGTGTGTGTGTGTGTGTGTGTGTAAATCCCTCGTAGGTCAAATCAATTAAAACACACACACACACACACATACACATACACATACACAGACATATATATATATATATATATATATACACACGCACATTGAAACTCATTGTCAATATCATACTTCACAACAAAACCATCACCAATTGAATTTCCTCATATGGTTGAAATATTTCAAGTAGTCTTATTATTCAATAGTTTTCCTTGTGGGAGAGTAACAAGAAGTTGCAACGTTTTAGAAGGAAAACCCTAGCCCTGAGTTTCTTTGAACAATGGTTCCCTCCATTGTGAATATGAATGTCGAGACATCCACCAAGAAAAATAGTGTCCAAGTGCATGAGCTCTACCCAAAAGAAGATAGAGCCTCAAGTTGTGGAGAAAGAGTCGAGGCCACCTCCCATTGTTGAAGCTTCAAAATTTGATGAGAAAGTCCTGAAGTTGTTTCAATATTTGAATGAGCCAAAGTGTTGATGCCAAGCTAGAGAAATAAAATCATATAGAAAATGCCAATGAGGAGGATAAAACTTTGTCCCTCTGTCTCTCAAGGTTTGCGTGTTCAAATATTCATGCTTTCCCTCTTCCTTAACCTCAGATTGGAGTAGATCTAATTGAAAAAAATCACTCTGTCTCCTCCAATGAGGTTGGTGGGAAAGACATAAGATTCAGCTCTGGTCAGGGCTAATTAGAACAAGGTGAATTTTTTCCAGATTTTGTAAAGAATATGAACAAGACCTTGATCCCATTTTAGATCTTGGAAGAGGATTATGTGACAAATCTAATGAAGATCTTAGAGAAAAGGATACAAATCCCAAGAGCCATGCAACTTCTTCTATGTCAAGAGAAGTAGTTGTAATTTTCTCTCATATGCATGACTATTGCATAACTAAGAACTCTAGTATTGTACTTCTTTTGAGGTTTCTTAGAGGTGCTTTGGTCTCTAAGAACCTAATTGCTTTAGTTTCTTACAAGGATGCGGCTCAGGGGAAAGGCCTCATTATAATGGTATAACTATAGTTTAGTCTAGGACCTTATATTGTTGAACAACCATAATAAGTGTTGGCTCTCGAAGTAAAAGTAAAAGAGGTAAACCAATTCTTTTTGTTTCTTCAATTAAAGCTATGATTTGTAGTTTTAACAATTTTTGGCGAAAGTTAGAACCTTTACATCAATGATTTTTCATGACAATGTCCAAAAATTGTCATATTTACCTATGTTCCAAAGGTTTGTCCTCGTTGAGTTTGATTCCAAAGAATATATGGGAAAAGTTTTGAAAGAAGGTTCTTGGTTCTCGAGAAGAGTAGGGATTTGTAGCACACCTTTGTTTCCAAAGTTTGATTCTACAACAATGGTGGTAACAAATATCTGCCAATTTTGGTAAGTTTGTCAAACCTTCCTCTTCCCTTTTAGCGTCATAATTTTTTAGAGGACTGTGGGAACATTTTGAGTTCCTTTAAAAAAGATGAATGTCGAAAGAAAGGAGAAAGGTTTATTCACCTTTGCCCGTATATGTGAAGAAAAATACCCAAGTAAGGGTTTACCTAATCGCAACTTGCTAAAACACAAATCCTTCCAATGGATCCAAATTTATGACTGTGGAAACATGGCATTCATATGCCACATAGTTTTTCAAGCATGACATCTTCAAGACTAATGCCCACTCGCTAAAAAGCCACCAAAAAGGAAAAAAATATAAGAAACAAACATAAAATGTTGGAAACCTTTTCATCGTATTTTTCCAGAGAACAAAGAAGTGGAAATCAAGGAGGAATTTTCAAAACAACAATATAGGAATACCCAGGTTCATTATGGGGATGCACCTCATATGCATAACAACTCAAAAATTTAACTAATCCATGCAGAGGAACATCACGAATCGGTGGTCAGAAAAGAAGATAGAATCGAGGGAACAAGGAGAGTCCATGTTTCAGAAATCTCAAATTCAAACAAAGAACATCCACCAGAGGTGACTGAAAATGATTTGGCAATGGTTCTTCATGACCATCTTGCAGGGGGTGGCAGAACGTTTAGAGAAAAAAAGGACAAAAAGAGAAGATAAGTGATTTTTATATCACTTAATATTCTCCTTTGTATCTTCTATTTTTAGTGTCTTTCCTCATCCTAAACCTTAAGGTTGCACCTACTTAATGATTTTAGCATCTCCATAATGTAATTTTGTTCTTTTTTCAAAAATTGAAATTAAATTACAATTTTTTCCCTAGGAAAACAAATTCTACATTTTGACCCATTTTGAAGTATATTTTCTAGTCAAGTTTGACTAACATTAGTAAAAATTTGGTGAAATTGAAAATATAAGCTATGTACTCTACCAAATCCAAGAGCCAAAGGGAATTTTCAAGACATTGAATCCATTAATGTATTAAAAAAATAAATATTAGATTTGAAGCTAATTAGGCATCCAACTTTTTCCTTAGTTGATCTAGAATGTGTGCATAAGCCACACAACCAAAAACTTTCATGTGGGTGACTCCTTGTTTTATTCCACTCCATGCTTCTTCCGGAACTTTATTCATCACTGCTTTGGTTGGGCATCTATTTAGTACATACGCTGCACAATGTACAGCTTCAGCCCAATAATCATTTGGCAAATGTTTTGCCTTTAGCATAATCCTTACCATATCCATGATTATCTTATTTTTCCTTTCAGCAACACCATTTTGTTGCGGTGTATACCTTGTTGTAAATTGCTTGTGTATGCCATTTTCTCTACAAAAACGCTAAAATTATTTAGAGATACATTCACCTCCTCTATCAGTCCTTAAGACCTTGATATGCTGCCCACTTTGGTTCTCAACAAGTGCTTTAAAATTGAAAAAAAATTCAAACACTTCACTTTTATATTTCAAAAAATAAACCCAAGTTTTCCTTGTAAAATCATGAATAAAAGTTAACATATAGTGGTTGCTTGCAAGTGATGGTGTTTGCATTGGTCCACACAAATCTGAATGGACAATTTCTAAGGGTGCCTTTGCCCTTATGCTTTTCCCTGATGGAAAACTTTCTCTGTGTTGTTTACCCAAGATACAACCTTCACATAGGTTGTCTGGTTTCTCAATCAATGGTAATCCTCTTACCATTCCTTTCCTATGTAACAAATTAAGACCTCCAAAGTTGAGATGTCCAAATCTCAAGTGCCATAACCAATTCTCATCTTTTGCTTCTCTTTGGTAAGCCTCTTGTGTCACTGTTTCCATTTCTTCTCCATTCTGCAAATATGCCCTCATCCTGAGAGGGAACATTCTGTTTCTTGTCATCCTTATTTCAGCAATACATTGTTTGCTTGGTGGTTTATCCATGATGGTGCATACATCATCTTCAAAGAAAACATTGTAGCCCTTTTAAATGAGCTGCCCAATGCTTAACAAATTACATTTCATACCTAGTACATAATATACATCATATATTCTCTTCTTTTCTCCTTTCTTTGTCAAGATATTTACTATGCCTTTTCCTGTGACAAAAACCTTATTGTCCATTCCCAATGTGACTTGAGACTTCACATTTTCATCTAACATAAAAAACATAGCAATGTTTCCTATCATATGGTTGCTACATCCTGAGTCTAGAAACCATAAATCTTCACTCTTTTCCTCAGCCATATTACATGCTAAAAACAATTTATCTTGGTTGATATTTTCCCTAGTGAAATTTGCACTGGGTCTATTACCCATATCATTCTGCTTCTTCCTACATTCATTTGCATAATGCCCATATTTTTTACAATAATGACACTGGACATTAGATTTCTCATACCTTTTTCCATGAGCATGTTGTTGTCCACCTTGCTAGATACTGTTTTGGCCTTGGTTATGATTTTGATTGTTGCCCCTTACTTGAGCATTTGCTAGGTTGTTTCTTCCTCCTCTGTTTTGGCTTCTGCCTCTACCTCTCTTGTTTCCTCTACCTTGACCTCTTTCTCTTAAAAAGGACATTTGGGTCTTGAAGGCATGCTCCAAAGATGAGTTTTCATTTCTACCCAATATTTGCTCATGTGTCATCAGTGATGCATGAATCTCATCAACTGAAAAGTTTGAGAGATCCTTTGTCTCTTCTATGGTGGTGACTATAACATCAAACCTTGAGGGTAAGCTCCTCAAAACTTTCTCCACAATCCTTCTTTCTTCAAGTGTCTCTCCATGAGACATTATCTGTGTGACCATTCCAATCACATGTGTGAACAATGAGTCTATGTTATCAGACTCCTTCATGCAGAGAGTTTCAAAATCTCTCCTCAGCAATTGTAGTTTTGTTGTCTTCACTTTCTCCATATCTTGATAGGTTGTCTTGAGAGTTTCTCATGCTTCCTTGGATTTCTTAGCTACTGCTATCCTTGGAAACACACTCTCATGTACTGCTTGATAGAGATAGAAGAGGGCTTTAGAGTCCTCCTTATTGCTCTTCGACAAGTCCTTCTCTACCTCTGGTAAGGCATTAAACTCATTTTCATCTACTGGTTCTTCAAAACCATCCTCAACAAGTTCCCATAAGTCTTGAGAGGAAAACAAGGCTCTCATGGTGATTGCCCAATAATCATAGTTCTTCCCATTGAACTGTAGGAGCTGAGCATTACCAATACCCATGCTTGTGCTGGCTCCTGCCATGCCTAGCACTCTGAACTATGCTTTAAATCTTGACTGTGATTTTTAAAATAAACTGACTGTCTTCAAACAGTAACACAAATTCTGTTTTGAGAAATACCTTGGATTTTAGCTGAGCCTTCACACTGCTAGAGAAACTGTTGCAACAAAAAATCCTTCCTTCGGCTTCTTTGACACCTTAAAGAGCCTAGACTAGCTCTGATACCATGTTGGAATTTCTGAGAATTCCAAAACAAACACAGAGAGAATAATACTCTCCTTCAAACACAGAGAATTAGAACAAAAAAAAATGCTCACTACCAAACAGAGATTCACAAACTGTGATTCTATTTCATTTACTGAAAAATCTATTACAAAAAGAAAAAATTCCTCTAACAGAGGGATTTTAAAATTGGACTTCTGCACACACAGTGCCAAAAAGATTCTCTGTCTCACAGAAAAAAATACACTATGTCTGTCTGTTTGTTTTAGCCTTCGGGCTCACTCTGTTTTTAACACACTATTGTGTATTCATTAACTCTCTGTCTATTTGTGTTTTTGCACACACACACACTATATATTGTTTTTTACATTAGCCTTCGAGCCTTTTATCATATGTGGCGCAACACATATATTAACCAACAAAAACAACTAACAAATATAAAAAAAAACCATGTATGGCCCTCCGGGCCCACATTACATTGGCGCAACATAATGAAACCAAACCATAGAACTATAAATATATTATAAACTATATATTTTATAATAGATGTTCATATCTATATGAAACATTGTTACATAGCCAAACTCAAAGAACTTTAGTCGCACGACAATACAAACCGTAAGACTTTATCCATTCGTCCGGACTTCAAAACACATTTAACCAAATTGCATTGAAAAATCGCGTAACAAATTGTATGATGTCACCAGGGCAAAAACTCTGTGCAATCACCACCCTATTGGTCGAGGGATGGGGCCTGCGAATTCCAAACGTTTTATATGCCAAAATCTAACAAAGTTCGCGTAACAAAAGTTTACGCTGACATCAGGTGGTTTTGTAACGCGAAAACTTTAGAATCCAGTTTGTAAAACTTTTCGTGTCTGATTTCTAGGCTGATGACGTCGGCACCAAACCAACGCGAAAAGCGTTGATTGGTCCATGTGCCTCCTGCGCTGGCGGTGGGACCACTACTGCCGTGGCCCAAATTAAATCAAACAAACAAAAGGTTCCCGCGTATCAAAACAAAAGCTCTGTTTTCTATATAAAGGACTGTAAGGTTTAAAACTGACTGTTCAACAAGAATAGCAAGCGACTTTTGACAGGCTTTGTCAAAACAAAATTGGAAGGCAGCGACAGTGGGCAAAGCAATTGAAGTTAACACTTCAACATCTGGAATCTCGTAAATATCGCTCCTTTCACCACCACATTTTTGAGTTGTCACTTGACGTCCATTTAAAACGTAACTGCTTCTCACCATTGTTGATGAACATTGCTATATCAATAATATTGACACCTCGACATGTCAGGGCTTCCGCGATAAGAGTCGTCAAGTAATGAACCATCATCCTGTGGACCAACTACCATCTATCAGATATTTTTCTATGGAGGTCTTGATATTGAATGTGTTCAAAAGTTGATCAAACAACTTGACTGTACATAAGAATTGATGCTTCCTCACCGGGGCTTCCAGTTTAAGAACTACCAAGCCTTTTTATAATCAATTAAACACACAAGAATTGATGTTTCAGACATCGGAGCTTCTAGTTTAAGAACCATCAACCTTCTTTTATAACCACAACTAAAAGAAATAAAAAAATTCTTCAACTCAAACTACAAACTGGAACATACAAACAAACTCAGCTCACTGAATTGCACAACAATACATAGCCATTGAATAACAAGAATATAACATTTGGCCTTTTATTTGACTTTTTTTTTAATTTTTTTATTTCTAGATAGGAGCTTTATTTGACACACACTAACCACAACATCAATCACCATCTGAAATATTTAGGTTGTTCTCTCGAATTTTATGTTACAACTTTGACCTAGAAGTCGTGCTTTAAAGTGATCATGAGCCATAAACTCAAGGCTACATGATAACTTAAAACGTAAATTTACATGCTACAATTATATATATATATATATATATATTTTCAAACCCAATATCTCTGTAGGGAGTCATTAGGAGGGGAGCCCGAATGTAATAGCACTGGAACAAGAATTCAATGGGATGCAACACAGCTCATATCCATGATCGGAGGCCTCGCTCTTCTCTGTCGTAGTATTCTGAGAAACGCTACCCAAACATTTATTGATGCATTTATTGGTAACCCAAATCTATCAAGTATTGATGGCTTATGAAAGAACTGCTATTACCTCCCACCACCCTCGCGAAACAAAACAAACAACACTGAATGCGTCTACGATTCATACAGCAAGATTGGCCCATATAACTATTTGTATGCCACAGTAAATACGTATCGATTTTCCAAATCGACGGAGATTGAATGGATCGTGATTGTAATTTTTCATCAATGACACCTAGCCCAGCAAGTGGTTCAACCATTTTTTCAAAGATTAGATGGGAACTCAGCTAGATGATGCAACAAATTGAAGTTATTTTCCCAGATTCGTTAAGCCTACATATCCTCAATATCTCCACGGGTTATTATAAGCCACCATCCACTCCACCAAACAATTAAAAATTACCCAAACATTTATTGGTAACTGAAATCTCCTGGGCGTTGATGGGTTTATGCAAAGAATCATTAATATTCTCGACCCCTACGCGAAAAAAACAGATCAATTGCTTCATTATCCATGCTACAAGATCCGCCTATATGACTATTATCTATTGCTCACAGGTACGTAATGGATTTTCCAAATTGATTTGAATTTTCTACCTAGTCAGAACGTAAGCTATATCTCAATGAGCATTTTAACCCAAGCAAGTGGTTCAACCATTTTTCCAAAGATCGAAGATGTGGAACTCGCCAGATGATGCGAACAAATTGAAGTTATTTCTCCAAAGATCTAACCACGCTTCAGTTATCCTCAATATTCTTACCCAAGTACAGGCCACCATCCACTCCACCAAACAACTAAAAATTGCCGATTAGACAACACATAAACACATCCAATTTGAAACCTTTAAAACTGAATCAATGATGCCTCATGAAAAAACAAAATTTGAACAACGTTCCGTCTAGTCTCACACCATTGATCTGTTTCAAGCACCAACTGCAAATTTCTTTGAGCGAAGGCTATTATCTCCATTATCTCCAGCACATACAACAAAGACACAAAGAATAAAATTACTTAAACAAATATGAAAACCAAACACTAACTAATTTATTTACAGAGGACTAGCTCTCACAAATCTCACATTTTCCTGGCTGTCTCATAAAGGAATCAAGTGAGAATAGGCTCTAGTACCATACTAGAAAAAATTGAGAGAGCACAAAGATAATTCACACAACACAAATCACTTGATGTATTTATTCATCACAACAATTACAAATATATATAGGACACAGATCACATACTTCGATGAATCTAGATCATAAGAAAGTGGATCTCTGACTCGGAAATACACAACCACAACTCAAACATAGGGAAGAATGACTTCTAGATTGACACCTCTAGACTCACAATGACAACCTGTAGATCACATCATACACATGGAAGCATTACTTCCAACACTAGGATCTTTATGGTGGAAATTATAGATCATAGAAGTGACGCGATTCCTCCAACACCCCCCTCAAACCCCCAAACACCCTCCTCAAACCCATCTTGAGTGAATAGAACCTGGGTCCAGGCAGCTAGGGGGAATCAAACCTAAGTCCAAGCTCCACTAAAATCTGCATGTTTTGGTAAACTTTCCAAACCGATTTTGGACTTTCCAAACCAGGATCCTATAGTAGAAATTATGGATTCCATAAAAGTGCGATGATTCCTCCAACAACCCTTCAAACCCAGCTCTGGAAATCAAACCTGATACCAAAGTCTCATACGATGACAACTAGCTGAGAACTATCGATCCGAGTTTAGCCCGCTGAAGAAACCAACCAAAACATGATTAAGTATGGTGGATTAAAAAGATTTGACACACCAACGAGGTATAGAAATAGATCATAACATGGTTATTGGATTCTATAAGATACGATAAAAATTTCAATAAAGGGAAAAATTTAAAGACTTAGAAAATGTTTTATTTCTTTGTAATGTTCTATTTTATTCATTTTCTTACAAATTAAGTTTAAATATAATAATATTAAAATACAGTTTATAAAATATCAACACTTACTCTTTCTTTCTTCTTTTCTTAAAGTCTTTTTTATTTTCAAAATTTAATCAACCACTCCATTCATAATTAGCCAACTTTCATTAATTATTTTCTTCCCTACTTTCTGGACATTCCAATCCTTAAAACCAAAAAGAAAATTGAAATTAATTTTTTTTTTTTTTTTTTTTTTTCTATTTTCACAATTTCTTTCCATTTTCTTTCTTTCCTTCTCTGTGAATGCAACTAGTTATTTATGTTCAGGTGGGTACTGCCTTAACATCCTATTGCATCAAAATAACAAATCTGTATGGTTAAACTAAGAACGATGGGTAGAATCATAAAGCATATTCACCTAGTGAATTAAGGAATATATAAGTCGATGGAGTTGTTGTATTGACAAAAATGAGAATCCACTAGGACATTTATTCGTTGGCACTAGAAACATTTATTGATTTGAAGTAAATTTTGGAATGTACAAGTCGATAGAGATGTTGTATCCACCGAAAGGAGAACCGGTTGGGATGTTTATTCATGGGGAGTGAGAAATTATATTGATAAATTTATATCTATGGTGTATCCTTATTTGGATTGTGAATTATTTGGATTGATGGACATGGTGATTGACCTCATCCATATTCATAATTTGTAATATTTGGAAATCCACAATCAACTTAAGGTGAGGGGATGTAGCTATCGTTGACGTTTTGATGTCAAAGCAGTTTTCATGGCACGAATTCGATGTTGATCATTGGAGAACATTTGAGGTCTAAAATAGGCCTCTTAAGTAAAATGTACAACCAAAATAAACTTTATAAGGAGAACTGGTTGGGATGTTTATTCATGGGGAGTAAGAAATTATATTGATAAATTTGCATCTATTGCGTATCTTTATTTGGATTGTGAATTCTTTGGATTGTTGGACATGGTGATTGACCTCACTCATATTCATAATATGTAATATTTGGAAATCCACAATCAACTTAAGGTCAGGGGATGTAGCTATCATTGGCGTTTTGATGTGAAAGCAGTTTTCATGGCACGAATTCAATGTTTATCATTAGAGAACTTTTGATGTCTAAAATGGGCCTCCTAAGAAAAATGTACAACCAAAATAAACTTTATAAGAACCAATAGGATTCAATATGATGATGTCAACCATGGGTGATGATTCACCATTTTTGGGGTGAAAATTTTTTTAAAAATTAAAAAATAATAAAATAATAAAACTATTTTTTCAACTTATCTCCCTAAGGTTTTACTCAAATTTCGAGCGGGAGTACTCATGTTGCACACTTTCAATGGACCGTGCTACACAAAAAATGATAAATACATGAAAAATGTGATTGCAATCACGTTTTTCATGTATTTCTCATTTTTTATGTAGCAAGGTCGATCAAAAATATGCAACATGGGTACTCCTTAGATGATGGATTAAATTATGCATCCAATGAGTATTCCCACTCAAAATTGAGTAAAGCCATAGGGAGTTAAGTTGAAAATACGAGTTGAAAAATAGTTTTTTCTTTTTTCCCTCTAAACTTTAATGTTGTAATCTAATATTATTTTATTATTTTCACTACTATTTTATAATTTATTTAGGAGGCCCATTTTAGACCTCAAAATTCCCCTAATGGCTCTTCCAGACATGAACTCTGTTGATATTTATAAACTTTTATGTGCCTGTGCTCGTTGACGTTTCCATCTAGGGTTGAAGAGACAACCTATGGAATTGATCAAGATGCTCTTGCCCCTTGACTATAATAGATCTTACTGCCAACTTTAAAATTGCAGCGAAGCAACCATTCTTCGACCATGAATACAAAGTTTGTCAATGTTGCTAAAATATCCCTTGAAGGAAGCCCAAATCAACTTAATTGAGCAAATATTTGTCATACACAAACTACCTTGTGAACAATAAAAAATGATTACCCAATAGCCATAGGTGAAGAGTGAGGAGGATGACTCATGCTGGTAGCCTCAACTGCTTCACTACGTGGTGGTTGAAGGGCAGGGGAAAAGGAAAACTGACGTTGCACATTAAACACAAACATGTGGATTAAACATGCGCAAGATTCTATATGAGAAGTCAAAAGTTATAATTCTTTACTTATTAATGCATTGTAGGCAACCATGCTAGCCCCAAGGGATAGCTCAGGTGGTTAAGTTCCTGTTGCTAAGTACTTCGTCTGTTGTGTGGTCACGAGTCAAATCTCCTCGACTCGACCATGAATACAAAGTCTGTCAATGTTGCTAAAAGATCCCTTGAAGGAAGCCCAAATCAACTTAATTGAGCAAATATTTGTCATACACAAACTACCTTGTGAACAACAAAAAATGATTAACCAATAGCCATAGGTGAAGAGTGAGGAGGATGACTCATGCTGGTAGCCTCAACTTCTTCGCTACGTGGTGGTTGAAGAACAGGGGAAAAGGAAAACTGACGTTGCACATTAAACACAAACATGTGGATTAAACATGCGCAAGATTCTATATGAGAAGTCAGAAGTTATAATTCTTTACTTATTAATGCATTGTAGGCAACCATGCTAGCCCCAAGGGATAGCTCAGGTGGTCAAGTTCATGTTGCTAAGTACTTCATCTATTGCGAGGTCACGAGTCAAATCTCCTCGACGCATTTGAAGTTAGGTCCTGCTTGTTGTGCCGAGGGGTTGATCCCTTCAGGTGGATCTATCTTAATTTTAGCTTTATATGTAAAACAATATACCTAAGGATGGCATCCTTCATCTCGGTGTGTGTCTAGGGACATGTATCTAGTTACGAATGAGTGAAGGAAGAGATTGGTTCAGCTATAAGAGACTTATGAGGAGGATGGCCCTATGTCCTAGAGCTGAACCATATTGTTGATTAGGTGGAAGGAAGGATCGATTCACACCGACCATTGTTTTGGTATTTTAGGGAGAAGTAAGGAGGAGTATGGAGGAGTACTTTGAGGAGATCATATCGGGATTATAAATGGATTTGGTGGTCAACATTATCACTGCACCTCAACATCACATTGAACCATGAAAATATTTGGCTTGTTATTCTAGTTGTATGACGAGTCATATCTTGGGTGCCTTCAATGCATAATATGAGTAAAGCATTTGATTGATGGATTAGTTGGATGATATAAGGTTCAAGGTTATTACACTTGTGTGAGAAACATGAGTTCTTGTAGAACTTGGTGCAATGACCAAATTAGCTACCTAATTTTCCAAGAGCCATAGCAATATCCAAACATGGAATAAATGTATGAGTGATTTCAGTATATGTAAGAAGATACATCATCCAAAGGAGTGACACTTAATCACGTGAGTCTTAAATTTGTAGAATTGGGGAGTTATAGATTGGAGCAATTCCAAGGACGTCAATTATTTTGAATGGGGGAGGATGTCAAGTGCTCAAGGAAAGCATGCACATAACCAAGATAATGTGAACGCAACAATATCGCCATCGTTAGGAATGTGAAAACTGATGTGTAGTTTAATGGAGGATTTCAATTTCCATGTGTATGAGTAGGCATAGTGAATGGAACACACAATAGGCATGACGAGTTGATTCAATTGCGATGATTTGGAACTATTGTACATGACAGTGGGTCTGCATGCTGAATCAAGATGACATGGTATGGTGAGATGAACTTAATATGGGTTAGTATGTGGGTGCACATATGGGCATACACACAATCGAGAGTTGAGATGGGTGGCATGTGGGCTTGTCCATGGTCACTCACACCCAAAAAATGGGATCAAAGAAGTGGCATGAGGGCATGGTGAGGGATGTGCATGCCCACATGAATAAATGAGCTTACGTACATTAGATGCATGGGACAATTCGTGTGAAAGGCAATATGATGTGTGGATAGGTCGGCTTGAAGTTGAAGTGACAAAAGAGTGAACATAATGGCAAGGGTTGCACGCCTTGGTATTCCACCATCCCATATATATACACTAACAATTAAGAAGAGAGGATGAAAACAAGCAAGAGGAATTGAAGAACTTGAATGGAGACAAGAACTTCAACAAGGATGAATCCAATGGTCAAATATCACAATTTGATGAGGAGATCCATGCCACAATAAAGAAACAATAACCTTGGAATTTTGGGATTTCTTTTTTTGGTGTTTTGTAGTCTCTCTTCCAATCATGTGGTTGGAGATGATGGATCAAAGGGTTGTGGGGAAAGTGCAAACTACATATTGGTGCACATATTTGCGCTATAGTATTTCAGGTGGTAGCAACACATGGTGAAGTTGTATATTGTATTATTTGGTTCCTAGTGAGGTGATCACTCGTTTGAAGACCAAAACCAAACCTATTGTAAACAAAACAATTTAGTAGATTTTATATAATAATATTTCAGAGTCACCTCATGGTCACTCAAATTTACCTTTGGAGTACTTTACATGCTATGTGATGTTGATACACATTAATGTGTTGAATTTTTATGCTGTAAATAAGTTATAGTTAAACATGTGGATGTTGTGGGTGAGAAAATGATACACTTGGTTTGAGATTATGTTTGAGATATCCCTATATAGATTTTCTAAGATGTTTAAAGTAAGTGTTGATTTATGATACATAGTATGAGTGAAGTACTAGAAAAATTGGTCAAGCCATCGATGCAGAACATGTTGGTGTTACAAAACTATAGGTCACATGGTGCTTAAATCCATGCGAAGTCTCTAGGGCCATGACATCACCTTAGTTATTATCATTCATATTTTTTATTTATTTTGTTATTACATTGTATTATATCATAAAATAAGCATACAAAGCTAAAAAAAATTCCTTCTCAGTGTCATGGTCTACCACAAGGAAAACTAGACTAGTGATAATGGATACCACTCATCTTTAGCAGAATGATAAAAATTGATGTCACACAACTAGACATCTGTATTATTACATAGTCAAAATTATTACATACAATATGTTAGGTGGATCTAGCCAACCATAGTTGTAGCTTATCTAAGAAAATAAAAACCAGTTTATTAATCAAGAAAATAAAATAAAAGACCTATGTTTGCATCATTTAGCCGGAGAGTTTGTCGATGTTGGGTCCTGCATGCTTGGGGCTTCAGTAGGTTGAATCCCACATTGAATATGTCCCTCAACATGTGTCAGGAGAGAATTTAGGCTTACCAAGCAAGAGCACTAATGGCGTCAAACTCTTTCAATTTCATTGAGGCAAGCTACAATAACATTGTAGTCCTCATTTTTTTCATTGAGGACCTGGCCTAAAGAAGTTTTTTTTTGCGAGTGAAAGGTAATATAGTTCAAATATTGGCTCCTCCATCCCTTGTTGTGGCTAGGGTCAGAGACCCATCCAACAACTTTAGCTCGAACTTCAGAATCTTAATACACCTAACAGTCAGACGTGGTCAATCCTTCCAATTGTTTATTTTCTTTCTAAATTTTGTGTGGAGTAATAGAGATATATTTCTGTAGCAGATTGGGCATGAGACTAGGCCTTGGGTCCTCCCAAAGTTCCACAAGCCCCCAAACATGCACCTTGAGTGCATTCTTTGTCTTGGCATATGTTTCCCATAGAAGGACATAACTCAATGCTAGTAAAATTCATAAAATGGTAAATTTCAATGTACAAGAAAAATGTCAATTAGAACTAGGCAGAGAGCCATCAAGAGTTTGGGGCCCACACAAAATAGAGAGAATGATTGTCAATTATATGAACATAGGAACTCATAGAGAGATAACCCTAAGAATGATAGGGACTCAAGGAAACAAAAACAACCTAAATTCTAACAGGGAACTCTACCTTAACTGAGCCACCATGTATACAATATTCTAAATTCCAATGCAATTACAAAACGAAACTAAACTCGATAAAGGTGGTGGAAAGAAATTTGTTTACCAAACTACTAGATGTATGAGTTCCCCAAGAATTGAATGTCAATTGTGGCTGCCCACCACTACACCATTATATAATTCTCTTTCCTCATGCATTCGTCCTTGGTCTCATAAAAAAACGATGAACAATGCTCCTTACACTGGACTGCGGTAAATGCGGTCTAGTCCAAGAGGGCTTGGGCCTTATGTCAATGTATAATCAGAAAAAAAAATCTTTACAAAGGAAAAATCCCACCTCCCACCTAAAGGAGATGTTAGGGTAGTAAAAAATACTGGGTTGGTGACAGGTTGGGTAGTAAAATTTGAAGGGTGTGGAGGTTGCCATATTAAATTGTTGGGAGGTTGAATTAATAAGGTGTTTTGAGCTCTTCTCTATCTAGTCCCCATATTTAGTGTTATTAGCCTACGCAATCATGTATGTTGTGAGTGCAAGTCTTATATGCAAGGAAAATAGGACTTCTCTTTTCACAACAATTTAACATTTGATGATATACCAATTACTTAAATAAAAAGAATAAAAAAAATCTTTGCTAAGCCTTCCTCATTCTTAAGGCACATCTCAACCAATTCAAGTTGGGAATTACACTAAGGGTAACAATTTCATTGCAAATCAATAGTTTTTTGGTGTTGCGTACAATACAAGTGGATCTTGTTATTGATACGATTCATTTTTTTATGTATGGGAAAATGGGATGGATCAAGATAGATGCCAAATAAGTATGGTCCCAGGTTTAGCATGAGTTGTACTGCTATAGATAAGTACATCTGGAAGTACCCCATCTTTTTACCTCTTAATCCAGTGAACACTTTTTTTTAATAAGAACAAGAAATTGTATTCATAGAAATTTGTGTTTTGGGCACACGATTTACATAAAAATAAGGTAATTTGAAGGGACGGTATAAAGCATGAGAGGCTCTTATAATAACCCAGAAGTTCAAAAATCCAGTCTTCCCTTATTTGTGATCTAATATATCTAGAAGTTTAGATTTTCCAAAAAATTATCCAATATTTTACAACATTTAATAAACATAACAACTTATTGAATTAGGCTAAACTAGATTTTGTTCTACATTGTCCCTTGACAAAGACAAAATTGGATCAGTAAGATTATATAGGTATTTCTTCACATCAATAAAAATATTACGAGATGACAAGGACTCCATTTCTTATTTGTTGAGATTAAATTATAGGTGCTCAATCTATTGAAAAAGGTTGATAATTTATCTTCAATTTTCTGCATAGGGGATTGGTTTTAAATAACCATTTCCATAACAGATGTCACACTAGATACCAAATGATTGTATTTCAACTATAGAGTGGTCATACCTTGTTGAATTTGATGCATTTACTCCACTAATTACCTCTAAATCTCACCATAATTACAAGTCATGCTGGTAATTCCTTTGTAATTACATTGACTTGAATATTCAAAATTGTAAAATTCAAAAGTTTGATACCAACTTCCACCACAAGCCCTCACCAGGTTGTCCGTCAAACTGAATCCTACCTAAAGGGGCATGGATAGGGATATCGATGAATTTTATTTCCCACAATGATATCCCACCAAGAATTAAAGCCATGTCCAACCTTCATTAAATATAGCAAAATCCACCCAAAAGGCTGCAACTCATGTATGACAATTGCAATCCAAACTTGATAGTTTCCATAAAGCACTGAGAATAAAGGAATATGTAAAGGAGGGAGACAAGCATCCAAAATAAAATAGACACAAATGTTAATACATACAACAATGTTAGATTCCTCAAACCTTGAGACAAATGATACATAATGTTTTCCACTTCAAAACTAGCAACAAGTCAACAAATAGGGTGATGCAAGGGGTAATGGAGAAGTGCACACTACGATCCAAAATGATTGGCTCATTGTTAAACAAATGCCTTTGACCAATGCAAACCCAAGAAATGGTACTTGTAAAAGCCACCATTTTATTTTCATTCTCTGTTTAATAACCATATTCCAAATTATTGGAAAAATGTCCAAGAAAAAGATCCCTAAAGAGAGCCATCTGTGGCATGGAAAAGGATAGGCTGACATATTTTCTCATGGAGTAGATGAGATTGGACATAAGTGTGCACATAAATACATGATGACCTCATGGCTTACATACTAGAGACAGATTATCCCCATACCACAAACATGAATAAGTTTGGAATTTTGGAACTTTAAAGTTTTAAACCTTAGAAATGAACATTTAAAAATAATAGAGTGAAAGGCCTCTTGGTTATTAATCAAAATGGTTTCCAACGCCAAATATTAGCCTTTATTGACCAAATTATTAGCAACATTGTTAGCCTAACTCAAAACATGATGCAACTAAAATGAGTGTAAATTCATTAATAAGACTTAGAATCGCTTGAGAATAAGCTTTACATGCATTTGTTGAGGAGAGAACCTATAACTAGGTGTTTAGGGATAATTATGGAGTCCTCGATGATGAAATGTCTTGAAATATTTTGAACATCAGAAAACATTAACCCTGAGAGAGTAGCATCAACCTTTTCCTGATTGTTTGATATTAATCCTAGAACCCAACATACGATGATTCAGTTGATCGAATGGGAAAAAGAATAATCTCCCTACTCCTAGTATCCCTAAAATCTGGTGGAAATTGAGAACAAATGCATGTGTGGATGCGTGTGTGAATAATACTCAAAATTATTCATTTGGGAGAAAACAATTAGGTGTATTTATTTCTCACAAATATTATTTAAGTTGGTGGAAGGATTTTTTTGCTAACTATAATAGTAAAAAATAATAAAATTTTAAAATCATATGTACATGATGTCGAATCATGTTCACCATATGTATCTACAATTTTCACTTTCTTCGTGAAGTTTTCCAAGGGGCCTTTTCTCGTAAGCCAACTAGTGGTTACTCCTCGTGATAATTTACCAAATCATTATACTGTGACCATGGGTAAAATATTGCAAAAAATCCTGAGAAGAAGGAAAATTATTCATATCCAGAGGAGGCCCTTAACATGCAGCCATTCAATGTTTTCTTGCAAATAGAAAATGCAATACTCAAGAATCAATTCCCAAGTACTGTGTCTATGAAAATCATCATGGTTTATACTGTGTAGGAAACCATGGAAATTGTTTCCATAATCATGCAAATGAATTTTATACTTAGTTTTACCTTCTTGATGATTTTGAGCAAGAAGTAGATGTTTTCTCTCATTTAGAAAATGTTGTCTTGAATAAGGAAATTTACAAGTCGAAGGGGAAAAATTCCTAGTGGGCTCATGAGGTTGTGTATTGAAAATCCTACATGGAAATTCTTCATGCTAAAGTTGCTCCTCTTCAAGAATATAACAATAGATTATTGATAAATATCACACCTTGAATGAAGATTATAATGCCTTGTTAGTGAATTTGATTAAGAAGAATGAGGTTATTCATGGTTTGCAAGAGTGAAAAGAAAACCCTAAATTGGAAGTGAGTCTATTGTAGAATACCGAGAAGAAAAATTATGTTGTTGAGTTGCAAGGCTCAACTATTACTTATTCCACCTCCAACGATCATAATTGTAGCTATTAGCTCTTAACTATTGAGAAAAATCAGAATAATGAAGGAGGAATTGGGAGGAATGGACAAGAGATTGTTATTCTTAATAACTATGAATTTTAGACATATAGAACCAATCTTGGATATGTTGCTAATAATCACTCACTACCCACTCCTAGTCATTTTGAATTTAGGAATATTTCATTTGTTACAAGCTGAAGCCAAATTGAGTTTCCTGAAGAGAAACCCGTGCTAGAATGTTGCACAAATTTAAGAAATGGTTGATCATGTATTGTGAATGATAATTTTTTGATGTACACAATTCTACTCCTATTAGTGCACCTATCTTACAACCTACAAAACAACAATATGAGCATAAGAATAAAATAAATTTACCCATGAATCACACTTCATTGAAACCTAGTAGCTTGGTATTCAACTCATTGCACAAACAATGAGAAAGGTTGAACCATCTAGACCAATATCAACCATTACGATAAAATATGGTTGGATTGATCGAGCGGTGTGTAATATCTGAATATTTTTTTTCACTCCATATAATTGTGTATCATAAGTTGTGCAGTGATACAACATTCCTCTTCTTTGTGGTTGATTGCCTTGAAAATGATCTACTAATAATCGTCCCGGAAATGAAAGTCAACTATATTTTTTGACTAGGTTGTTCATTCACAGAGCTTCAAGTGTTGGTCCTACCTAGTTTTCGTTTAAAGGAGGCAATTTTGATGATGAGAGAGATTGCCTTTATGGTAGACACTTCCTATTATTACTATTTTTTTGTCTAGTCAACTTATCAATCAGAGATTACTCCCTTGTTTATCATTACTTTAATAGTATTTCATTACTTTTGTTTGATCAATGTTTATGGTGACAATGTTCAAACATATTTAGGAACATTGTTGAAATTAATGGGGGAATTTGTCTTGTATATTTTTTTTCCTCCAAGCTTTAGTTTTCATGCTTCTCGTTTCCTTTCAATCTCTAAAGACCTCATTATTGGTTTTCTAGTTGATGTTGGTTGCTTTTATTTGAAGCCTTTGTTTTGGTTATTTACAAATTCCTATTTTTTCTAAAGATTTTATGAGGTGGTCGTCAATGTTTTCCTTTCTAGTTTCTTTGCAACGTCTTCTACTTATATATCAACAAAGCTCACTAGCTTACTTGTCTCTCATATTCAAAGGTTTTTGGTACTTTGTGATTGGAACAAGCTTTTGTCCTTGCCATGTAGTGAACCATTGTAATATCAACAATTTCAACCTCCATGTTTATCCGATGACTACCATCTTTCTATCGGAGGAGATTAATTTTTCCTACTAATTTTTTCTCCTTTTCTCCACTGAAGAGAATTTGTTCTTTGGTACATTATTAGGCAACTAGACCCAATATTTCTTTATGTTTATTTCAATTAAAAATATCTTAGCATTGTACTCTCCAATACTCTATTTTTCCAATAAACCACAGTTGTAAACTCAAGTTTAGTCTTGTCTTCCAAATTATCATAACTATCTTTACAATAAATTATATAAATTTTTCAGTATATTATTATATATGGAAGAAAATTTTACTTATATTTTATACAACTTGAGTAATACAATTTCCCTACTACCTTTACTCATACAACATGCTTCCATCACATTAGGTTAGATACCATTTGCACCATTATTTTCAGCGTTTTTACCTAACAAGGAGTGTGATGACTTGGATTCAGTTCACCAAAGCATCACCAATGGTTAGGCGGGGAAGTTTGGCCCCACGAGTCTTGTGGTCCAATCCTGAGCAGGACTATGTATGCATGTGAACTTGTCTTCCAAATTATCATAACTATTTTTACAGTATATTATTACATATGGAAGAAACTTTTATGTATATTTTAGAGTATATTATTATATATGGAAGAAATTTTTATGTATATTTTATACAACCTAAGTTACACAATTTCCCTACTACCTTTACTCATACAACATACCTCCATCACATTTCATCCTTCTTTTTAGCTTTTTTACTAACACTAAGCTTGATAACTTGAATTAAGTTGACCAAAGCATCACCAATAATTAGGTGGGAAAGTTTGACCTCATAAATCTTGTGGTCCAATCTTTAGCAAAACTATATTAAAGATAAGATTTTTTATTTAAAAAATAAAACCTCTTATCTTCCAAATTATCATAACTATTTTTACAATATATTATTATTATTATATATAATAAAATAATATTTTATTATATAGGAAAAAAAAATTAATAACTAATACAATCTCCCTACTAACTTTACTCATACAACACACCTCTTATGTTAGATACCATTTTCACCATTCTTTTCAGCTTTTTTACCTAATACGGAGCGTGATGACTGCGATTAAATTGACCAAAGCATCACCTCTGCTGTTGGATATCATCTTAACCATTCTTACCTTTCATAAACTTGGATTGACTTAAAAAAAGACTCGTGTCTAACTTTAAGAAAATATACAATGATTTTGTGCATCGTATGAGGGTTATTCTGGTTATGGAATGCAAAGATCTATATATTACGTCAGGCTTGATTTGAAGAGCACCCCCACAATCGGGTGATGACATGCTTATTCTGACATTACGTTGACGGTTGAATTATGGGGATGGCCTCGGATAATAATATGTTTTCTCTCCATTACGAGGAATATCATTCTCCTGACTTGATACCATACCTGTCGTCCTGGTTAACTACCATTTGGATTAACTGAGTGAGCTCTTCACAGATTGTTTTATTATTTTTAGGCCACTCGTGCAACAAAAAGCTGCTATTTGACATCAATCTAAAGTATATTTTTGTTGGCAGAGCCGCGACTTATTATCCATTAAATTATTGTTTTATGTTCAGCATTGCGATTGTGATTATGTAGCTTAAGTGATATTTAAGATGTAACCTACAATATAAGATGAGAATGGAACTTAGAGCAGTTACGATAAGCTATTAGGACCTAGAATGACAATAATACAAGTGACAAAAGAAATTAGCCATTATCACAAAGTAATATGTTCGATGAATGGCCTCCCAGGCTTCTACCAAAGGATACCAACATCCGTCAAAAACCCTAGACTCAAAAACTAAAAATAACGGCTCGTTAATGGCTTGGCCATTCACTAGTTTCACAACTCGAAAAGAATTAGCCATTATCATAAAGTAATATGTTCGATGAATGGCCTCCCAGACTTCTACCAAAGGATACCAAGATCCGTCAAAAACCCTAGACTCAAAAACTCTAAAAACAATGGCTCGTTAATGGCTTGCTCATTCAGTAGTTTCACAACTCGCAAGTAATGCCGTCAATCGCTTAACTATTACATGTTATTGTAAGGGCAAAAATAGGCTACAAATCAGCCAGCCAGACTTCTACCAAAGGATACCAACATCCGTCAGAAACCCTAGACTCAAAAACTCTAAAAATAACGGCTCGTTAATGGCTTGGCCATTCAGTAGTTTCACAACTCGCAAGTAATGCCGTCAATCGCTTAATTATTACATGTTATTGTAAGGGCAAAAATAGGTTACAAATCAGCCAGCCACCGGGTAGTGTTGCAAGATAGAAAGCATAATCAAATATATATACAACAAAAAAAAAAGCAGTCTATCAGCGAGGGCAAATACACAACGATAGATACCTGGGAGTGGCAAATTCGTGGAGCTTCCCTCTTGGGGAGAAAATCACAAGTCCAACTTCTGCATCGCAGAGCTCCGAGAGTTCGTAAGCTTTCTTCAGCAATCCATTCCTGCGCTTGCAAAACGTAACCTGCCTGCTGATGGCGTTCTCGATCCTCTTCACCTGGGTCTTTTCTCCCACCATTTTTTTCTCCCCTCTTTCTCTTTCCGTCCAAGATAGTACTCACACTCTCAGTAACAGAAAAGCTTTCTCAAACGAGAAGGGCTAGAATTGACATCCAATAATGGCTACCAAAGATCACAGAAATATTCACCATACTCTCAAAAATAACCAACTGCGAGCACAGCGAACGTGATTACTTCTTGACTCGTATTTGAAAGATAAAAACGACAATGGCATCATTGTACCTGTTTTTCGTATAAATCTACCCTCTAACGTGGCTTAGTTGACTGTTAGTACAGTTTGCCCCCTTGTCTGCCATATATCATGGTCCTCAATGTCTTACCATTGCAGAAAGCCACTCTATTCAATGAATTAGATATATCAATCTGTACCAACTCTCAGTACGAAAGACAATGTCAATCAAAACTTTTCTTAAATGGGACCCTGACGTATTTAAACTCTATTTATTTTCACTTTGTTCACGTGACGAAGAGTACTAGCAGTGATTTTAAGATTTTAAGCGGCCAAGCACCATAGTTATTTGCATAACGTTTAGATACGCTATTCCAAGGTCTTTGAAAGTACGCAGGAATTGTATGAATCATGGGAAACAAATACTTTGAAAGTACGCAGGACTATTAATGCGCCGAGGAATGAAATCAGTGCTTTAATCTGACGGTGGCGATTTCATTCCTCGGCGCATTAATGGGCCGATGGACTGAAAAGTATTCACATGGACTCCGCGGCCAAGCACCACACTTATTGACATAACGTGTAGGTACGCTATTTCAAGGTCTTATAAGGTACGCAGAATTGTATGAATGGAATCATGCACACCATGCCGTGTATCATAGTCAATCAGTACGGTGGCTCAAGCGTCATCAACCACATTTATCGTCAGGAATATAATTATTGTTCATCGAAGCCTCTAATACATAACATTATCTTGACCCTAATATTTAGGGTCAGCGATGCATATGTATATATAAGGTATTTGATTTTTAATTGCGAATTAAGAGGATAGAAGGCTCTAATAAAAAACATTATCTTTATCTCTGCATATATTTTATATAGAAGGATGAATATGAATGCGTTGTCTTTAATGTTATTTTTTTAAGTTTTTTTGGTGGCAAGAAAATTTGTGGTGAAATATTGATTTGTGTTATTTAAAATGAGTTTTTGATTGTGTATATGGAATCAGTGCCCTCAAAAAACCATAGAACAGTAATTCTGAGAGGAAAATTTTAAAGTGAAATCTTGATTTCTGTTATTTAAAATCGTTTTTTGACTATATATGAATTCAGTACCCTCAAAAAAAACCCGAAGAAACTTGAATTTTGCAAAAATTATCCATTAATAAATTCCTAAAAAAATAGAAGATAAAAATCCACCAAAAAAACCTTCCAAAAAACTCCACTAAAAATAGCTAAATAAATTAGAATATGTTACTTTTGTTTTTAATTACTGGTTTGTACGCATTACTTTAACCAGTCTCGACATTATCTTGAGCACAATCTTTTATCTGCAAATCCGTACCTGTGTTTTTATTGGTTTCGGGAAAATATAGATTTTATTCAGTGGGTTGTCACGTCTACGGTTATACATTAATGGAGCACAGAAAGTGAGTTGCGTGCCTCTCGACAATGTACCGACAATTTTTTCATTCGTCTCAGTGCTGTCGTTCGCATGATATAGTCATTGGTATCGTCCTATTTGATTCCATTATAGCATGATTACCTAGGCTCGTGAACCGTCCCTATACGATTACAAAAATTCAAATTTGTAATCAGTGCTTTATCTTATGTTTTCAATGTCAGGTCATAGTGTTTGTCGTTATTGTATATTTTTTTTTTGGACAAAGTTGCTCAGCATTATACACTAACACAATACGCTGAATAAATTTATGATTTATATAATGTTTGCAACTTACAAAGATATTTATTTTGAAATTTCACATATGGATTTATAAATAATAATAATAATTATTTGAAGTTTCATATATATATAAAAGACATAGAGAATAATATTGATTTTTAAAATTCACTTTTTATAGAAATGTATATAATTTAGTCATTTTATATTTCAATTTATTATTTCTAAAAATATATATTTTTAATTATTAAATATATTTAAACATACCATAATTGCATTTTTAGAATATGTATATTTTAAAATGTTATATAAATAAGTTCAAGCTATTAATTTTTGTTTCAATTTTATATATATAATAATTATAATTTATATAAATGTAAATTTATATTATATTTTTTAAAAAGAAAATATTAAAAAATATATATAACAAAAAATTCATATCAGCATATTAATAGTTGTGTAATAATTATCCAAAAAACAAAACATTGGATAATAATACATGTTTAGCTTTGCTTTCTTTTGCTAACACTGTGATTTTAAACAGAAAATCTTAATTTCAATCTAAATCTAACCATGTCATATTTGGTATTTGCACACATATCTCTTTTCATAAATGTTGCCTCTTATAGTATTGGTAATCCATGTATTATTTATTATTTAATGCTTGTTAGATGACAATATAAAATATGTAATTTAGTTTTTTCATTAATGTTTCATTTTATTTTTTTGTTTTCTATAGTATTGAAATACTATTAATATAATTTAGAGACATAATATAATTATTTTCATGAACCCTACTAACCTTTTGATATTGATGTCATTATTTTTTTTCTTTAACAATAATTCAATATAACTTTTTCTTTACTATTAGTGAAAATCATCTTCTCCTAATTTCATTTAGCTCCAAGTATTGTTGTTGAGTAACATTCTGTGAGATTAATGCAGAAATAGAATTAGTTTTGAGTGGTTGAACGAGAGTGTTTATTTAGGAATTGGTTGCACAAATTTAGGTTTGTTTCCTCTTCTTCAGGAAGATTAGGTGAGTGCAATTTCCTATATAAGAGTGATGTAATCGAGCAATTGAATTCATTGAGTTGAGTGAGCTTTGTCTCACGTTTTCTGGTGTTTCTGCTGTGCATTTGTTTTTAATTTGGTATCGGAGCGAGCTGTGTTTGGGTATTGGATTGAGCTTTGACTCATCCGCTTTCAAAACCCATCGAGAGGTGTTGTTTGTGCCTCCCTTCCAGCGCGTAGAGGTGTTGTTCGTGCTGTTCGTGAAGGTGTTGTTCCAGCGCGTAGAGGTGTTGTTTCCTGCTTTAAGAGAGAGGTGTTGTTTCCTACCTAATTGGTGCGCGGCATAACATTTCGTGGAGTTTGCAAAGCCTGCAAACGTTGCTGCTATCGCTCTGTTCGTGGAGCGCGTGGAGTGTGAGCCATCCGGCGTTCAACTAATTTCGATTTTTTTTTGAGGTTTTTATTACTATTTCAACTGCAGTTCAACGCACATAGCCCCGTGTTAAAAGACTGCTTTAACGTGTTAAAAGACTGCTGTAATGTGTTAAAAGACTGCTTTCAACGGATATCTGTTCATAACAGTGATCGAAACAGAGATTTGGTTCAAAACAGAGATCGATCCCAGTGTGTCATTTAATCGTGCACTGATTGAAATTGCTCGGGTTGTTTAAGCTGAAGTGTGGCAGCGGTTTGTTCATAGAAGCCGCAGGTTGAAACCGAAGACGGCAGTGCATGTTTTTTTTTTGTGCTTTGAACAGATTTAAAATTCGTTTTTTTTTGTCATAAAAAAGCCAAGAAAGTGAAAGTGAGCAAGTTTTGTTTGAATTTTTTTTTTTATTAAAAAAAATCAAACCAAACAAAGGGCGCAATATTTTTTTTAGTACGTCATTGACGCTTTGAGGAATCAAATGTGCATCATTGAATATTTAGATCTTTGAATTTCGTCATTTCTGCTCACAACAATGGCTAATCCTCTTGCCAATTCATACTTAAATGAATCCACTAAACTTGATGGTGAAAATTATGTAAATTGGAAATTTAAGCTGATCACAGTACTGGAGGCATACAATCTCTGGACGATTGTCAAAGGTGACGAGCCCAAGCCTCAACCTCCTGCTGCCACTCAAGATTGGGATAAGCGTGAAATGAAAGCAAAGGTGCTGCTAAGCATGTCAGTGAAGGACAATATTATTCCTCACATTCGGGACTGTGAAACTTCAAAGGCGACATGGGACACTCTCAAAGGTTTGTATGAAACTACTAATGCAAACCGTATTTTATTTTTAAAAACAAAGTTGCTATCTATCAAAATGGAAGCCAATGAAAGCATTAGCAACTTTGTTTCCCGAATTAAAGACTTGAGTGATAAGCTTGGTGATATTGGTGAAAAAGTGTCTAGTACAGACTTGGTAACTGTTGCTTTGAAGGGGTTAGTCCCAGACTATAAAGTCTTTATTTCAGCTCTCTCAGCTAGACCGACACTCCTACATTTGAATAATTGGCTGGAATTCTTCTTCAAGAAGAAGAGCGAATGAAAAATTTTGAACTGGAGTCAAATGGTTCTGATTTGGCTTTGACTGCAAGAGGCAAAAGACCATTCCGAGGGAGACCATGGGACAGGAACAGAGGCCGGTTTCAAGCAAAACAGAAAGGTATGGCACCTCCTGATTCTTATGTTAAGAGGAACATTGAATGTGATTATTGTGGAAAACCTGGACATCTGGCTAAAGATTGCTATAGAAGAAAGAATAATGAATCAAATCAAAGACATAGAAGGCATAATGGAAATTACATAAACAGAGACACCTCAGTGACTGATGGATTTAAAAATCTTAAGTTGTTTCTTTCTGATGCTGCATTGTCTGCTGAAACTGATGATGAGAATGCTTGGTTCATAGATTCTCGTGCATCAGCG
This sequence comes from Pinus albicaulis, assembly GCA_034641835.2. Lineage (NCBI taxonomy): Eukaryota > Viridiplantae > Streptophyta > Pinopsida > Pinales > Pinaceae > Pinus > Pinus albicaulis. The sequence goes on from CM076570.1 coordinate 1,367,248,013, forward strand.
CACATGACTTGTAATAAAGAATGGTATGATAAATATTATGAGAAATCTGATGGCACACACATTTACCTAGGAGATGACAGGTCACTTAAAGTTCAAGGCTATGGCATAATAAATGTGTACTTACCTAATGGACAAATGCGACAAATTCATAATGTGATGTATGTACCTGCTCTCAAAAAGAATTTGATATCTGTTTCCACTATCACTGATAATCATTTAAAAGTGGAATTTGGTAAATTGGGGTGTATTGTGAAAGATGTTCAGGACCACTACAGGGTTGTTTCTACAGGTACCAGAGTTGGAGGATTATACAGATTGGATGTGACAGTGAAGCGCCATGTTGCATTGACATCCAAAGAGACATCGACAGCAGAATTATGGAATCACAGGTATGGGCACCTAAATTACAATGATTTATCATTGTTGCAAAGGTAATCAATGGTTGAAGGTCTTCCTATTATGAAGTGTGAACATTTACCATGTGAAGCTTGTGCACTTGGTAAGCAGCATAGAGAAGAGTTTCCTGTTCATACCGAGAAACGACAGTATGATATGCTTGAATTAATTCACAATGATGTATGTGGACCTATGCAAACTAGGTCTCTTGGTGGTGCTTCATACTTTGTTATTTTTATTGATGATAGATCTAGGTATACCTGGGTCTATTTCATTCAAAGGAAGAGTGATATATTTGAGTATTTTAAAGAGTTTCAAACTATGGTTGAAAAACAAACAGGTAAGTACATTAAAATACTCAGATCTGATCAAGGGGGTGAATATAAGTCAAATGCATTTAACAGCTATTGCAAATCTAATGGAATTCAACAACAGTTCACAGTACCACATACCCCTCAGCAAAATGGTGTTGCTGAGCGATGGAATAGAACCTTGGTGGAATCTGCTCGTAGTATGCTGCAAGGTAAGAACATCTCTAATGGTTTCTGGGCAGAAGCCATTAACACTACTGTTTATTTGAAGAATCGATGTCCCACTAAGCAATTAGTTTTTCAAACTCCTTTTGAGGTTCTTCATGGTTATAAACCTGATGTGAGTCATTTAAGAGTCTTTGGATGTACTGCTTTTGCTCATATTCCTAAGGCTAACAGAAGAAAACTTGATGCCAAGTCAATCAAGTGTGTTTTCATTAGGTATTGTGCGGATCAGAAAGCCTATAAATTGTTTGATCCAAGTTCCCATAAACTATTTGCAAGTCGTGATGTGCTGTTTCATGAGCAGGCTGATAAAAGTAATACAAAGAATGATGCATGGCATATATCTAATGATGCTCATTTCAAACTTGATACTTTGATTAAGCAGGAACAGGAATAGGAACAGGTACAGGTACAGGTACAGGATCAGGATGAGAGCAGTATGAGCACATCCAACAACAGTGAGTCATCACAAGGGGGTGATTCACCTCAAAGCCGAAGAATCATGGATGGAACACCCACAGGCATTGAAGCACCAAGAAGGTCATCCCGACAAACTCAGCTTCCTGCAAGGTATAGAGATTATGCCTTAATGTCTAATATAATGAATGTTGTTGAACCAATTGATTATCAGCAAGCTAAACAACATGAACAATGGATAAATGCTATGAATGATGAGTATGCTTCTCTTATGAAAAATCAAACATGGGAATTAGTGGAACTTCCTGAAAATAAAGTTCCAATTGGAAGCAAATGGTTGTACAAATCAAAATTTAAAGCGAACGGTACAATTGATAAATTTAAGGCAAGATTAGTAGCAAAAGGATATGCTCAACAAGAGGGAATTGATTATGAAGACACTTTTGCACCAGTAGCTAAGTTGAATACAATTAGATTACTGATTGCCTTAGCCACAAAACATAATTGGAATATACATCAATTGGATGTCAAATCTGCTTTTCTAAATGGTGATTTAAAGGAAGAAGTTTATTTGGTTCAACCTGAAGGGTTTGTCAAACAGGGACAGGAGCATCTAGTCTGCGGGTTAAGAAAGGCATTATATGGGTTGAAACAGGCACCAAGATCATGGTATGTAAAGATTGATACCTTCTTTCTTCAGAATGGATTTGTGAAAAGCAAAAATGATCCTAACTTGTATGTTAAGAAAGATGGAAAAGGAAATGTTTCTTTAATATCTTTGTATGTGGATGATCTCATTATCACAGGCAGTGCTCACAAGTTAATTGAAGAAATTAAAGTTTAGTTGTCACAGGAATTTGAAATGAAAGATTTGGGTGAATTGCATTACTGTTTAGGAATTGAGGTGCGGAGAGAGCCTCGTAAAACATTGATCACTCAAAGCAAATATACAAAGGAAATTCTTAAAAAATTCAATATGAGTGATTGCAAAGCTATGTCAACTCCCTTAGAACAGAATGCAAAGTTGTACAAAGAAGATGGAACGAAAGAGGCAGATGGAACATTATATCGTCAGTTAGTGGGAAGTTTGAACTATCTCACCACTACCAGACCAGAAATTGCATACTCAGTCAGTATTCTTAGTCAATTCATGGCTAAGCCTTCAGGAAATCACTGGAATGCTGCAAAGAAATTTCTCCGATACTTAAAGGGAACAATGAATTTAGGTATTATGTATACTGATGAATCTGATGTTGCACTGACAGGTTTTTCTGATTCAGATTGGGCAGGAAATCCAGATGACAGACGATCTACCTCTGGCTATGCATTTCATATTGGATCAGGGGTCATATCTTGGAGTAGTAAAAAACAGCCAACTGTTTCTTTATCATCAACAGAATCAGAGTACAAAGCTTTGACCAATGCCACCTGTGAAGCTATTTGGTTGCGGAGAATTCTTGCAGATCTTGAAGAGGCGCAAAGTGGTTCAACATGTATCAATTGTGATAATCAGAGTGCTATCAAATTAGCACATAATCCAATTTACCATGCCAGAACAAAACACGTTGAGTTACAGTACCACTTTGTACGTGAGAAAATTGAGTCGAATGAAATTGAATTAATATTTTGTAATACCAAGGATAATATGGCTGATATATTTACTAAGCCCCTTGGTAAAATCAAATTTGAAGTTTTTAGAAGTCAATTAGGTATTGTAGAAAATCCATTTCTCCATTAAGGGAGGATGTGAGAATAATGTAGAAATAGAATTAGTTTTGAGTGGTTGAACGAGAGTGTTTATTTAGGAATTGGTTGCACATATTTAGGTTTGTTTCCTCTTCTTCAGGAAGATTAGGTGAGTGCAATTTCCTATATAAGAGTGATGTAATCGAGCAATTGAATTCATTGAGTTGAGTGAGCTTTGTCTCACGTTTTCTGGTGTTTCTGCTGTGCATTTGTTTTTAATTCATTCTTGTGATGATTTTTCTTAACAATGTCCAAGAAGAATTTCTTCATCTCATTCTTAAGGAACCTCATGAGAATGTTGAATTCTATATTTAGAGTTTCCTTGACTTTTCTCAATTCTTCTCTTTTCAAATGAACTTTCTATCTGTAGTAATGTTGGGCCCTTTTAGTTCTTTCATAGTCCTAATTCCATTCAAAAGCATTGATCTCATCCTTTGGTTGCTATAGTACATTAAGTATAATATCCCATCCTATTAGAACTTGCTTCAACCTTGAGTTAGATCGTAGGTAATAATTTTATATTTTATGCTCACTCATATTGTAAGCTTATTTATAAGCGTTTAGACCAAAGTGTAACCTTGTATTAAATATTTCTCTTAAAATTTTGATCTTTCTATTAGTTCCATAAGCTATATTTAGTTTTCCATGGGAAAAAATAAATTCATCCTATATTTAATGTTATTGGAAAAAAAGGTTCCTTACTCTAATTAACAACCATGACTTAGGCATATTTTTCCTTTAAGGACCCATTGGGTGCTTCCTAAAAGTGGCCATTAGGTACTTTAATAATCATTGTGTGAAGGATGATTCTTGATTTAGACCAACTTTGAGTTCTATACTTTTATTTTTAAGCTTGATGTTCTCCAACCTTGTTCATTTGCAAAATGAGACAATGCATTTTCAAAACACCGAGGGGCTATCAATCCTTTAACATTCTATTTTTCTAATATCTTTTTCCCATTCATCTAACTTCTTCCCAAGTAAATATTTTTAGAATATTTTTCACATTTGTATGACGCATAGTATTAGAAGAGATACTTCCTTAGCCATCAGATTTGTTTCATCGATTTGTATTAATGCCAAAGCTAGTATCTTATTTTAGTTATCAAGCTCCACATATTTAACAACATTGACATGTTCTTTAGATTCTTCCCCATTATCATCACGCACAGATCCTTTGCTTTTGGGGACTTGGGTTATGATATGCCTAATTTCCACTTTATACCTAAATGATATTTCCCACCATTATAACCAACATCACTTCCAACTTTATCTTTATGATCACTACCTTTACCCAATAAGGATGATTTCTTAGGATCATTGGATTCATTTTAATATGAATGGGAAATCGATCCTCCTCTTTCCCCAACATTACACCCACCCATCTATCTCTCTACCTTTAGGTTCATCAAAAATAACTTCTTCTCCTGCAACAAATTTTTGCTATATTGAGCAATAAAACTCACCATGGTATTCAAATCATTTGGGAGGATAGGATTTTCATTCTCATATGTTAGGAATGCACTCAAGTGTTCCCTTTTGTACTTATTTCTCACATTCCTCAACATCTTGAAACAATGAACATAACCAAAGAAAACCAAATGAGTCATATAGACTATCTCTAGTTTAAATCCCATGACGACTCTAGCTATGTTTAGATCAAATGCATCAAAACCTTGGAAATTATATAAAAAAACTTGTTATATTATTGACTAGACATCTCAACAAAGTCAAAGGGAATTAAAATAAAATTATTTTTAAAATCTCACTGAATAATACTAGCTAATGTTGTATTATTTACAAGCTTTGATTTCAAAAATATTATCAGAACAAAAAAAATAGGAAGAAGATATGATTTACACTCAAAAACACATATAATTTGGTATGTGTATCATATTCTTAAATAAATTACTCTTCTGTCCTAGAAAAAAATGCGTTTAGTTCAATAGTATCCTATTTGGCTCTTTCCTTATCAACATAGGTTTACTTGTTTTAACAAATGAACTAGACATGATAGAAATGAGAAGGTTTTATGTGCTTTAAAAAATTTACTAATCAACACCAAAACATGCTACTCTGATAAGTAATACCAATACTTTGACTCAGTGATCTGGATTTATGCAGGAACACAATGAAATACAGAAATGCACATAAAAGAAAAGATGTAGCATAAATAAAACTATATTTCATTAATAACAAATAACTGAAATATGCTTATAGTCATCATCAAAATAAACTAGCTAGGGCGTTGGTAGCTTATCTATAAGAAGAGATGTGGCGGCTACAAGCCTCTAAATTATGTTACAATGAGGCTCGAGGGCCTATTTGTTATTGAGACACAATGGAAAACCCTAAATATCCAAAAACCTGACCCTAGGAGATGAAGCGCCAAAACTATGGGCCCCGTTTGACATGCACAATGCCTCGTAAAAAAGATCTATCTGAGGACTACAACTTTTGATGTGAGAAACATCAAAGGAACTTCCATGTTGCTCTTGTTTTTTTCAAAAAACGTCGTTTATGGCCTCAAAACAGCTCCAGAAGTTCAGGACCCAAAAAACAGGTAGAAATAGTAAACTGTGCTACAATTAAGGAAACTAAAAAACTAAGAGAAACAATGGTGGGGCCCTAAGTGTAATAGGAATGTGGTCACCAATATCCACCTGGATCATTCCTCCCCCCTTAGGAAGCAATGTTCCCCATTGCGTTGAAATCCTCCATGAGATGAGGAAACTTATGTTAAACATGGTCCATGGTGAACCATTTGCCTTGTGCAAGAGTTGGCCAGTTTTGACAACCTGATACAGTTGGATCTTCTTCTCGCAAGTGCTCTTGATTTGCATGTCCATGATATGATCTATGGTGGGTTTAACTCTGTTGGTGTGGGTTGTTCTGCAATGTCAGAGGCCTCTAGTAGTGGTGGGAAGTAGGGTCGAAGGTAATCCACATTGAACATTGGGTGCACACCAAGGAATACTAGAATACTGAGCTCGAAGGCATTGGCCCCTACAACCCATATCGGAGCAGATGAAGCTTGTGGTGGGGTCCAACAAGGCGCTCCTTCTGCAAATGTAGCCACACTTTTTCACCCACCTAGAAGTTGTGTGGCACCCAATGTTGATAATGTCGTTTCTTGTACTTAGCATTGGCTCTGTCCAATATTTCATGAACCTGTTGACTAATGTGCTGAATGCGCTCAATGAATTTGTTTGCCTTGTCAACTTTAGACTGGACATGAGTCGAATCGGACTGAGTTGTTGCAAATGGCATGGCTATGTCAATGGGACATAGTGGTTGGAATCCCAAGCCCAGTTGAAAGGGGTTGTGGCTGGCTGAGTTGTGGAGAGCTTGGTTATAACTGTGTTGTACATATGGAAGGCTCTCATCCCATGTGTGTGGATGCTTTGAATTGTACATGTGTAGAATGTGTACGATCATCCTATTGACGACCTCTATCTGGCCATCAGTTTGGGGATGGAAATTTGTGGACTTGGTGAGCTTCGTGTCTAGCATTGACCAAAGGTTGAACCAAAATGTTTTGAGGAACCTGTTGTCCTGATCTGAGATGGTAGACTATGGGATCCGAAAGTGCACCCAAACTCGTTTAAAGAAGAGTTTAGTAGTAGCTTCAGCTGTGATATTCTTCTTACAGGCCGCCATAATTTCCATCTTTGAGAATCTATCGATGAATATGAAAACACAGTCATTTCCATGCTTAGTATAAGGAAGGTCCAACATGTAACCCATGGAGATGGATTCCCAAGGTCGACTTGGGGTAGGTAGCAGAGTATAAAGGCCTTACTTCTTGATGGTTGGTTTGGAAATAGCGCAAGCAGTGCAGGATCTGAAGTACTTCCTGACATCTTGTTGAAGGCTCGATCAATAGAAATACTTTTGTAGTAATGGCTCTGTTTTCTCGACCCCGAAATGCCAAACGACCTGAATATAGTGCGCTTCCGAAATCATCTTGGCATGCTCACTTGAAGGAACACAAAGGTGTCCCAGGTGACATAGTAGTGCATCTTGGAGGTGAAAATTTGGAACTTGCGTACCCTCCAAGAGTGTCTTGTATGTGTGGCCAAATTCCTGATCGCTCTTGTAGAGAAGCGGCCAATCAAAATTCTCATGCCTACAAGAGTTGAGAACGGTGGTTAGCTCCATGATCGGTGGTCAGTTGAGGTAGTCTGCAACATTATTCATGTTGCCCTTCTTGTACTTGATGTTCAAATGAAACTGTTTCAGATATGTGGACCACTTTTGATGGCGATCGTTTTGCAACTTCCATTGTGTCTGTATGAACTGAAAGGGTCAGTGGTCTGTGTGGATGACCATTTCCATCCCAAAAATGTAATGCTTCCATTATTAGCAAGACTGGACAATGGAATACATTTCTTTGTTGTAAGTGGGATACTTGCGAACTGTGTCGGAAAGTTTCTCATTGTGATATGCCACTAGATGCCCCTGTTGAGTAAGAACTTCCCTAATAGCATAGTCATAGGCATTTGTCTCGATCTCAAGTGGTTGTTGCAAGTCTGGTAACGTGAGCACTGGGTTAGAGAAGAGATGAAGTTTCAATTATACAAACGCCTTATGTTGAGATTCTGACAAAAAGAATTTTTCTTTCACTCCTCCCTTGGTGACTTGACTCAAGGGCCAAGTGATATGAGAGAATCCCAACACGAACCTGCGGTAGAAATTAGCAAGACCCAGAAAGCTGTGAGGCTCTGTTATAGTGGTTGGGGCTGTCCAATCTCGAATGACTTGTATCTTGGTTGGGTCCACATGCACCCATACTCATCAATAATGTATCCTAGATACCGAACCTCGGTCATGCCAAAAGTGTACTTTCCAAATGGGCACACAACTTGTGTTGCCGCAGTGTTTGGAGGACCTGTTGGATGTGGTGGAGGTGCTTTTCCCAAGTCTGGTTAAAGATCGGGATGTCATCCAAGTACATTACTACAAATGAGTTGGTGAATGGCCGCAAAATGTCATCCATTAGCCTCATAAAGGTTGCGGGAGCATTCGTCAACCTGAAAGGCATGACCAACCATTCAAAAATGCCCTCCTGGGATTTGAAGGCAGTCTTCCACACATCAAAGGGTTCGATTGGTACCTGGTGATACCTGAACTTCAAGTAGATCTTGCTGAAATATTTCTCCCCTTTGAGTTAGTCAAGAAGGTCATCAATCTGTGGGATCGGGTACCTATTTCGGACAGTGATCTTGTTCAGCGCCTAGTAGTCAATATAGAGTCTCCAAGTCCCATCCTTCTTCTGCACCAACATGATTGGGCTCCCACAGGGTGAGGAACTCAGCCGTATGTGACCTTTATGCAGTAGCTCCTGAATCTACCTCTTGATTTCACCGTTCTCTAGAACAGAGCACCGATAGATCGGTCCATTGGGAAATGACGCTCCTGGGGTCATACCGATGGGGTTATTAACCTAATAGTGCAGAGGCACCCCTGCAGGTGAGGTAAATATGTCCCCGTAATCCTCCACGACATTGTTCATTTGTTGTTGTCATGCGGAGGAGCCCTGTCTAGAGGTCGTGGACACAATCTTCTTCTTGCCCTGAGGACGGATCACCAGGGAAAAAAATTTCCTAGTTTGGAAATGAGCTTACTGCATTGTTTTGCAGTAACCAAAGAGATAACGACAGGCGGTGGTACCTCTGGTATCATGTACAACTTATTGCCCAAACTAACAATAACAGCACAAGGTCGAGACTCATATACAACATGTCGCTTCCACAAGTAGGGTTGGTCTAATAATACATCACAAAAATCAAGAGGAGCAATGTCACATAATACCTCATCCGTGAAGGGCTTGATGTTGTAGGGAAGGCGGCACTACTGGCTAACACGAAGATCCTATCCTCGGTGAAGCCATCCGATGGTGTATGGCTGTGGGTGTGTTGTGGTCAGCAAGCCAAACCGCTTCATGACCTCTATTGAAATGAGGTTCTTTTGGCTCTCGCTGTCGACAATGAACTGTAGCAAGAAACTGTTTACCCACATCTAGGAGTGGAAGAGACGCTCCTCCTCTAGATCTTTTGATTCCTCCTTCTGGATCTTCATGGTGGCAATGGTGGCGTTGGGCTCCGCATCGATAATATACTCCCCTTTGTCATTCCTCTTGTCAGGTTTTGATTCAGAGTCGGAGCATGCAACTGATTCAGAAGTATTCATCTTGGCTACCAGTGACTACTTGGCCCGACACTCACTTTTGTTTTGAGTGGAGCTCTTATGGAACTCACACCACTTCCCCGTGTTCTTCTTCGGCTTCGTGGTGTTGTTGTTTGCTTGCGGCTTTAGAAGGTTGTATTGGGCAACCATGCCTTGGATTTTTCCTTTGTTTTGTGGTTTTGTTGGCACCTTTCCCTTGCTTTTGATTGACAAATCCAAAGTCTCGCTTCTTCTATTTGAATTTCTTCTTAATCTTGGCAGCATACCGAAATGTCGTACCAAGAGAGGAGATGTCGAGGAACTCCATTTCCTCCTGAATGTATTTGTGTAGAAAACTGCGGTACTTCAGCACCAAATGTTTCTTCGAATATGTGATACCTAACTTTGTGCGCAGGCTATGGAACATATTCGTTAGCTCATTCACATCTTGATCCCTTTGTTGCCGCAACGTATTCTATTGTATGTACTTGTCCTCATAGCTCCCAATGGGATAATATTGTTACTTGATGGCATCTCAGAAAGAATTCTAAGCGGGTACAACCGAGAGCAAATAGGGTCCCCCCTCGACCTTTTTCTCACAGTAGGTTTCCCACGAGTCCTTGACATGGGGGACGACTTTGAGGATTACATAAATAATCTTCTCCCAGTCAGAAAAGTCATGAAACGAGAAATATCCTTCTAATAGATTCAACCATCTATCTACGTCGTCTACATCTAGTTGGACCTAAAATATGGGAAGGTCAAAGGTTACTTTCACCTTAAAAGGAGTGGCTACTCTAGAGTGACTGTTGGATGTATATGCTCCAGCGGTGGGCAACCGTTGAAGGATCTAGGAGAATTTATCGATCATCGTGTTCCTCTATTTCTCAAGGGCCTCCTCAAGAAATATTTTTATAGGATCTCTTGCTCCCTGATCTTTCTTTTCTTCCCCCATGGGCGTCTGTCAGGGTTTGCAAGGTTGATCTTACAAATTTTCAACCAGATTGAGCCCTAACTCCTTATACCTCGACCTTGTTGGGCGACATGCAAAGAAGGATCGAGAAAGAGCAAACCACTCTGATACAAGTAAACCAGATTTATGCAGGAACAAAATGAAATTCAGAAATACACATAAAAACAAAGATGCATCAGAAATAATATTTCATCTCATTAATAACAAATAATTGAAATACGCTTACAGGCATAATCAAAATAAACTAGCTAAGGTGCTGGTACCTTATCTCAGAGAAGAGATGTGGTAGCTACAGGCCTCTGAACTATGTTACAATGAGGTTCAAGGGCCTATTTATTATTGAGAAACAATGGAAAACCCTAAACATCCAAAAATCTAACCCTAGGAGATGAAGCGCAAAAAATATGGGCCTTGTTTGGGTAAATTGGTACATCAATCTTCCCAGGGATGTAACTTTGGCATATGATCTATGTTTGACACGCAAAATACCTCGTTAGAAAATTTTATCCAAGGACTACAAATTTTGATGTGAGCAACATAAAAGGAACTTTCATGTTGCTCCCCGGTTTTCCAAAAGACGTCATTGAGGGCCTCAAAATGGCTTCGAAAGTCCAAGACCCAAAAAACTGCTAAAAATAATAAATTGTGCTACAATTAAGGAAACTGAAAAACTAAAAGAAGAAATGGTGGGGCCCCAAGTGGAATAGGAAGGTGGCCACCAATATCCACCTGGATCACTTAATGTTTAAAAGTAATACCAAAAACCATTACAAGTACTCAATATGTTCTCGTGAAAAAACTCTTGGTTTGAAAAAATTCAAAGTTTGATGAGATATCACATTAAAGGTAATCTACACCAAATCAAAGACTACATTTTTGTGCATAGTGAAAAATAACAGATATTTCAAAACATGGGCCATATTCTCATGACTGAGAAATTAGGTGAAAATCCATGAAATCTCACAATATTGGTTTACTACACTTATGACCTTAATCTAGTAAGAGACAAAAGGTGGACCCATTATTGGATATGTGATATATTCCTATAAAAGGTTAATGGAAACACCTTGAGAGTCTACAAAGGAGTTAGATTCTGGATGTTCAAGGACCCAATTTGGTTTTTGGAGATGCAACATTTCCTTGAATGTGGTATGGGTAATATGTATTGATGTTCAATCATGTTCAATCATTTATATAAATATGCATTTAGGACTACATCACTTAGGAGAACACACAACTAACTATTTGAAATCAAATTCCTCTAACATGAAAACATCTATTTTGCATTGTTGTAGACTAATATCTATTATTTCTTTTTCCCTATTATTGTAACCTCAAATAACATCTATAGACTATCATCCATTGTAATCCACTTTCTCTCAAGCTAATGATTTGATAGTGTCTCCACAAAAACGTTCAAGGTTCCTTTTATTCATTATCTTGTCCTCCTCGTTAACATTATTTAGATTCATAAAATATAGTAAACCCATGCACTAACCCATCTTCCTATTGGAACCCATGTAAATGATAACCATATATTGTATGAGTTGAGTTTCAATGTACATAAATAACTCTATTGTTATATACTTCTGTTTTAAATGATAATGAAACAGATGCATCAATTAGGATAACATTATTGTCTCGAACAATAGGAAAAGTGGGAAGTGATTAAGGACGTGCCTTTGTGCTTATTTAGGTGTTATAGTATTTACAATGGGAATTACATAAAATGGAGTTCAAGTGACCAATTGGTAGTTCATGTGGATGAACTAGGGATGAGCCTCAATGAATTAGTTAGGGATAACTCACTAGGTGAATGATAACGTCAATGGTTTAGTTTATTCAATTGTACAGAATTCAAGTTGAGTATATATTGATGATAAAATCAAGGAAAATAAGAACAATGAAGGAGTATGGGTAGTAACGGAGCTAATGAAATCCAATAGTTCACTCAAATAATAGAGAGAAAGCGAATACAAGCATATGCATAGCCATCCATGAATTATTATTATAGCACATAAAATTGTAGTCAATCATTGTGAAGAATGATTGAGAATCATCAGATTCATGTGATATTTACTAATATGAGTCAATTTTTTGTAACTAATTTAAGTGTTATGAATTAGGGTTCTATATAAGTATATGCATATAAATATAGGATGATGTAAGGTTGATGGAATGTAATGAAATTTTTTTGATCAATGGGAATCAGCTGATGTATGAGTCTATTTATCTTATTTAGGGACCACAATTTCCTTTGATTATAATCTAGCTACGTATTCGACGAATAAAATATGAGCAATGAAGCTCAAAGGTTGGATGGCTTTCCCAACAAATGGTTTCTAGGGTAAAATTTTTGTTTACTATGAAAATATTTATTTATGTGCCATGTTTATTTCCTATTCTTAAAATCTTCTTGGAATGTTTATGGTAATTTTGTCTTTTAGATTCATTGATATGTTTGGCTCATCTCTATAATTGGATGTAAAGATTCAATCAGTTGGAACTAGCTATTCAACAAGTGGTATCACAACATATTTTATTTGCATGATGTTAGACCTAGACCTAATTTTTTTAATTATATTTGGAATAATATCGTTCAAGTATGAGCTATAATAAAAAAAATTGGTGAAAGAAGGTTGGTTAATTGTACAAAGAATTGAGATTGAGAAGCTTAATGGTCAAAATTTTGATATCTATAAGGTTAAAATGGAAAATCTCCTTTTTATATTTTTAAATATTTGATATCTTAAACAAGGAAAAATTTAGGGGCTAATATTCATACTTGGGCTAATTTTCCATTATTTTTCTAAAGAAAAAGATTCGCTAATTTCCATTTTTTTCTAAAAATAATCACCCTAGTTTTATAGTACAAAATTATTTTACCTTCAAAATCACCAAATATTTATAGAAATTATTTATAAAATACATAGAAATTTGAATAGTTTTACAAGGATATCAACATACATTTAAAAGTTTCATATTATGGACTAGTAAGAATATCTAAGGTTTTAAAACCTTAAGATAAATTTCCATACTTAAAATTTTACTTGATCATAAATGTTCTAATACCATATATTTTCACCACAAACTCATAACAATTTAGTTGTGAGAAAGAAACAACACTGAGCTTGAGACCATATATAAAAAAGAGAGTAAAAGTGACAAAACTAAATACCAAGATACAAAGAGACCAATTTAAATTATCAAGCCAAGAGACCAAAAATATTTCTTCTATTACATTGATTCCATGAACACATATTTATAAGACTCCCTAGGAGAGAGTAATAATGTTCACTAGGTATGGTTTCTTAGTGCATGCACATTTAAGGAGAAATATACTCTCACTTAGTCTCAGTTAACTAGCCTAAGCGTTGAGTTATCTAATAAAACATGGAGCTATATCCATCAATAGATCTAGGTAGCCCAAAATAGAGTGAGAAATCAAGTAAGAATAACGATCCAAGTTCACTTTTACTCCAATAAATTATGGTCTAACCCCTCCTCAAAACACACTTATTCCTAGAAAATATGAGTTGAAAAATGGTGGTTTATGAACCAATGTTTTTGGTGATGAATTATTTTCCCATGGTATTGGTTGTTATGCATGTGAAGGAAAATATACAAAACTCCAAACTCCATAAATAGAACTAGTGACAAAAACTAGGACTAAAGTTGAATGAATAAGGCATACCAAAGAATAGAAGGATACATGCATATTATGTAATCTAAGAATAGGAAGGTAAGTCCACACATGTCCATGAGGAAAACATAGGAAAGTGCATAATACATTCCATGCACTCAATTCCAAATGCCATCTTCCATGGCATCACCTAATCAAAATACCTCCTATAAATAAGCCACCTACTAAAAATATACATGTTATAAATAGTAGTTATCTTAAACAATGGAAAGATGTAGGAAAATATGTGTGTACTCAGACACTCCCTTGAATTACAATTTTGTGTGCAAAATAAACGAGTCTTTGAAATTTGCAACCATGTTATGTACCCATTTACAAAACATCTATGGAAAAAGTCTCGTAAAGAGGGAAAACTTAGCGGGAATAAAACACGCCCTTCAAGACACAATGCTAACAATATCAACTATTATGTACTTGTGTCATTTAGAAAAAAGACATATCACAAAGTTACAAGCATATGATTGGGGAAGGTATTTCCGAAGATGCCAACAACCCTATCTAAAAAGGGAGAATGTTGGACATCAATAGCCCCATCTTGGCTCTATCATCTAATTTGTCCAGTCCCATCATGTGATAATCCTATGCCTACATGTCCAATATTTTGCTTATTCACAATAGCATCAGGTGCTCATGGATTACCTCCAAATTGAAATCTTGTTCTCTATGGATTGACATTAGCACTCACTAAATCACAAACTCCTTGTAAATTCTATTGTGTGCATTTTATTTTGATATTTGATCTTCAGTATCATGCTCATGAACATTTAAATCAAAATTTAAATTCTTATTAGAAAATTGATTAAAAGTATATGAAGAATCATTTTTTACATCAGAAAAATGAAGTGGCAGAGAAACTTTAGTATGTTCCTCTTGGAATGCATTGAAAACACCTTCTGACACATATTTCTACTTTTTCCTAATTTTCATTTGTTTTCAAGAATAAAATAATAAAATATATACAACTAGGAATAGTGATCCACCTTCCAAACTACAACTTTTCAGTCGTTTGATATCTTTGAGATACGAATATAATTAGGAGTAAATTATACATACTTTCATATCCCTAGATGAGTGATAAGACAAACTGAGATTTGATTCACGGATACCTTAGAACATGGAAGAAACTTTGGAATATTATATAATCAAGATCCACTCTGTTTTGTCCACATTTTTCACACGAGCGTTGTCTTCCATTAACATCAAAGGACCAATGCAACGTATAAAATATAAAATGTGCATTTTGATGCATCCCTATGATGACAAGAGCCTAAATATAAAATCCATGTTTATGATACAGAAGAAATATCAATGTGATTACCTTGATCTTCTAGTGGCTTATCTACAAACACTTTTTTGATATTTTTTGTATGCAATTTGCATGGTTATGTGGTTAAATAACTTGCACTAGAAATTCAATGGTCTTCATCTTGCATGAAATTTCTAGATGAATTGTCTACTGAAATAACTGCACTTTATTCTCTCCTTCCTTGATTCTCATTTTTTGAAGTTAGAAGACTCCTTAATGTTTTCATTACTTTCTTCCTTCTTATGATTAAGATCCTTCTTTTCTTTAGATTTATCCTTCTCTTTATATATTGCAAGCACATGGGTATTGGAATGCTTGACACCACTCATTTGCATGAGGTTATTTTTCTCTTGTATGAGTGATTCAATTAAATTATCGAAGGCAGGAATCTTCCAATCCTTTCCCGCTGATATCCTTAGAGTATGAAACGAAGAAACAAAGATAGAATACTGAAGACCTAGCTCAGAAATAATAGAGAAGATTAGTTGCTGCCATTTTTCAAAAATTCCACATGTTATGAACTATTGTAGCAAAGATTTTAGTTTGTGGAATAAATCATATCATGTTGTTAAAACTACTTGGTGTTATAACCATACTTGTCACCCTTGAGTTTGAGTAATAAACCTACTTGAATCAGTATGTTGAGACACTCACTTCTAACCTTGGGAAATCCAGTTTAGGTGTTCCATTACTCCAATAAACCTATCATAGGATGATGCATCAGTATTTTTTAGCTTGCAATGAGAAATGGACATGCATCCATCAACCAAGATATACTAAAATAGAGCAATGAGCTCCAAAACCTTTTGAAGTTTCCAACTCTGAGGAGATTTATTTGAGAAGGATGAGATGCCTTGTCATGTGGTATGAGAGTTTTTGCGAAAAAAAAAATTCTCTAGGACCTATGTCTCTACATTCATCATTTCATATCCTTTACAAAATTATATAAGGAGGTCATTCATAAGGGAATATAGAGAGAACAATATTGAACCTAAATACCAGTGAAGTGTTAAGATACCATCCTTGCATGAGAAATGTTTCCTTACCTCCATATATTATCAAGGAGGACTTAGGGCTAGGATATTTGGAAGGGATACATATATCAATTTACCATATTTTCATCTCCTAGGTACACTAATACATATGGACGGAAAATTTTACGCTTTACTATAACTGTACAAATAAAATCGGTCATATTGTTAGATTTTGTTTTGATTTTTTGTTTTTCATTTTAAAGCCCCGAAGATTGTCATATCTTCGAAGTTGTGCATAAATAAGTTAGATATCTTAATATGACATTGTATATCTTATGCTTCCATGTATATGTTAGCTATCTGATGTGCACACTATATGCGTCAGGGTCCCAACATCTGACTAGGTCAAACATATATATGTCAGAATGTCGAGGGTGGAGGTGGTCAATTTTTTTGGCCACTTTAAAATGTCTCTCCATAATATTTGGATAGTGAAAATTCAAAGAAAAAAATATTATAACATAATGGCATTACTAATTGCATTACAAATAGTTAAGCTACATCAATTGATTTCTGAAGATAATAAATATTAATATCAATATACCAGATAAGGAAAATTATATTTTCTTTTTAATTTATAAATGTTGATAAAATGAATTTACTTACTTTACTAATGGGTAAAATAGTCAAATAGAAGAATTTTTGTAATCACAAGAATTTAACTAAGGTAGAATTCCTGTAATTTGTTTATGATTTGTGTAGGTCCACATAAAAAAATATGATCCTGACACATGGAGGATGATTAGCATGTTCATCTAATGGAGGAACACCTATTTGACCTTTTTTTAGTCGTCTGCAAACCATGGGTCGAAGGCTGGTCAATGATGTATATCTACTTAGCAATTCCTGCAGGTTGTTTTGGAAAGTTGCCAGAATTCTCTGCTTCAGTTGCAAACTCATCAGTTGTGCCTAGAAGTGAGTATACAAGTGATTAAGGATCGAGGAGATTTTGCAAGAATCAATATCTTTCTTTTGCATTGCTTTATTTTTAGTATGAAATACTGGAATAACCCTATTTTTGGGCAAACCAGTTTAACATTGATATTTTTATATAAAAGTCAATGTATAAGGAAGATATGGGTTAGAGAGACTTATGGTACAGTTACATACATGAAAAAAGAAATGCTTTTGTATTGAGTTTTTTATTTTCATTAATATAAGGGTGATTTATATGATATGATGCATAATTTTTTGTATATGAGTGCTTTACTTGTAACATAAACTAGGACGCTCCTCTAGTATGTGTTGCAAATCTCTTCCTATGTATTTAATCAAGCATTATTATGTTTTATGTGGTTTCGATTTGATATTTTTGTTATATATTCAAAAAATGTATATAACCTATTTTCTTGTAATTACTCAAATTTTCTTGTAATTATTTCCTATAAATTTCTTGTAGTGATCCTGTAATCACACAAGAATTATAGGAATCCTTGTTGTATTTCTTGTAGTGATCGTGTAATCACACAAAATTCCATAGAATTCCTGTAAACATGTACATTGTTTTCATGTATAAATTTAGTTTAATATTGATACATAACTAATGAATAAATTTTAGTTACATTGGTTTCTTTAAGTAGTATTTACTGTGTTTTTAAATTTTAATTCATTAGAATAATCAGATTTATTATGCTTGAAACAATGATTAGGAAGATAAATTAAAGTAGTTTATATTTTAGATTAAATGAATTGTTATTATACTTAATTGAGCTTGTTTATAAACTTAGACCACTGATTTCACTTAGATTTATTTTCTATTATAGACTTAAATCAATTTTGACCAACAACTATTTTAGAATGAGTCTCTAGTGAAGAAGTGTGATATATCTATCTGAATATGCAAAAGTTGTGTCAACAAAGTCAAAAATGAATTTAAAAGTATGAAAACCGTTACAAGTTGAGATCAACTGTGGGATCCACTTTTATTTGGTTTGTGCTTTATTTCTATATAGAAACGTAGTTAAATACTGAGTTTACACATATTGTGTTTCACCTCACAGTGGGTTGACAAAATAAATTTTAAATAATTACTCCAATTTATGACTTGATAGGAACATGAATATCATCCCTTAGTAAGTTATTCATTATATGTTTTTATATTGCATATTTTTCTTTTGTAAATTAGGTGTTTATGGTTTAAGTGGTTTAGGTTTAGGGATTAAAGGCTTATGTCGGTATAGAGGTTAATATTTTATATGCTTAGGGGATAAGGGGTTATTAGTTTAAGGGTTTGGGGGTTACGTCTTAAGGGATTAAGGGTCAAGGAGTTTCAAGGCTAAACTAGGATGAATGGGGATAAGTTTTTTTTTTATTAGGGGAATATGATCGAAGGGGTGAGGGGTTATTAATTTAGAGGTTACATAAGGGTGGGTTACTTGTGTATATATCTAGAATAACAACTCTTAAGGACTCCTAATTCTTGGCTTTTTAATTTTTAAAATTTAATAAATTTATTTAATAAAAGTTACATTATAGTGTACATTTTCTTAAATAATAAGAAAATATTATTTTTAGTCAAAAATAATAATATTGTTTTTGTTATATCCCTTTTCAAAGTTTATATATATGTGTGTGTGCGTGCGTGTGTGTGTGCGTGTGTTATTTAAATTTTTTAATTTATTTGCATAATTTAATTAACAACAAATTTGAAATAATACCAACAAAAACATTACCTAAAATTTACCATAATTATGTTTTTAAAAATCTTAAAATATTCACATTATA
The DNA here is from genome assembly GCA_034641835.2 of Pinus albicaulis. Classification (NCBI taxonomy): domain Eukaryota; kingdom Viridiplantae; phylum Streptophyta; class Pinopsida; order Pinales; family Pinaceae; genus Pinus; species Pinus albicaulis. The sequence goes on from CM076570.1 coordinate 1,367,267,016, forward strand.
AAAAATTCAACTTAAAATTATAAGTTAAGGTACATAATGCTTAATTGGTTAAGGGGTTAAAGGTTAATAACTTAGGGTATGAGTTAGGTTTTGGGGATTTAGGGCCTAGGAGATTTAGAGGTTAATGGGGATTAGGGGGTAAGGACTTATTGGATAAGGGTTTAATGGCTTTGGTGTTTGAGGGATTAAGGCTTAGGGATTTAAGGGTTTAATTAAGGGGAATCGGTTAAGGTGTTAATGATCATGGGGATAAGTTCTAAGGGGTTATGGTTTAGTCCATATTAAATAATTAGGGTCGGTAAATTGTTTAGAGGTTAGGGGTGGGTAAATGAGTAGGGATTAGAGGTAAAGTTGCCATCAACTTAAAATCCCACATGGTCACCAAGTCAAATCATGGAAGCTTTACGACATGGTGATGAAGGATAAATAATAATAGGTTCCTTTTTGTTGGTTGTGAGTATTTATCTCGCAAAGTGTCTGTCTTTCCACATGTCAACAAAAGTGGCATTTTTCCAAAAAATTTCAACATACTCTAAAAAAATATTGATTAATTGCATAAGCTTCATCATTGATTTATTGCTTTTGTATCTCACTCTTACACAACTTCATTCCTCCATATAGACTACGAAATTTTAGGTACCCCTACCACTTGGATGCCAATAACCTCTTGACCCTAAACTGTTAACTCCTAATCCCTCATGTATGAACCCCTTATAAATTAAATCGTGGTCTTCAATTATTTGGGTCAAGGAAAGTTTCCATCAACACCAAAATTGCAGTCTCCAAGCGAATCAAGAAAGAATATGACATAATTATGAATGTGAAATAATATAAGTTTTTTTTTTTTAATGGTTGTAAGTATCTATCTCACAAATTGTATCTCTTTCTAGATGCAAAAAAAATAATAGTTTTCCTATATTTTTTCAACATATTCATAAACATATTGATAAATTGTAAAAGCGTCGTCATTGTTTTGTTGACTTTGTTTCTCACTCTTAGCTAAGTTGTCTTTGTTGTCTTTGTTTTCCTATATTATATTTTTAGAAATTTGTATCAATTAAATATTTGATATATATAATAATATTACTTAATTGTTTGTAACTATAAAGAAGCAACACCATAGGGCACTTACCATGTATTAGGATGATGTGTTCGTTATAAAAGCCCTTGTTTAGTAACACGTAAAAAATATTGAATATCATGTTAATGATCCTATGGGAGAAGATGATGATGCTAATAAAATAGTTGAAGAAGAGGGAACATATATACTTTTCTAGGAGACATTTAATAATGTTGGAAGGGATGATGATGATGACTAAGTAGATAGTGTTTTTTATAGACATATAATTGAGAAGGAAACAAAACCTCTTTATGAAGGCTAAAAAATAAGTCTTCTCTCTATAAAATTTCGATGGAATATGTACTATTAATCTTCTTTATATTAAGTAGTATTTATTTTTTTATTATGTTGTAGATTGTTAGGTGAATTTATGTTACCATTGTCAAATGTTTTACCTAGCACATACCAATATTTACATGCCATTACGAAAGATATTGGAATGGATTATTAGGTTATTCATGCATGTCCTAATGATCATATTATTTACTATGGATAAAATGCACTGAAAGCCAAATGCCCAAAATGTCAAATTAGTATATATTGAATTGATCCAACAAAAAAAAATGTGCCTCACATGGTGCAAATTATCCTTTAATTAAAAAATTGTGCCTAATGGGGGTTGTGAGTGGGGCCAACGTTGAATTGTTTTTATTTTTTATTTTTTATTTATTTATTTTATTTTTTTTAATTTATTTATTTATTTATTTATTTCCAGTTTTTTCTTGTATGGACTGAAATGTGACATGGTTATAATAGATGCATGTGTTAATAGTATGGGATAGTTATGAGACTCAAATATGACCCACACAAATGATTCTACGAAATTATAACATACATGTTGACGAAATGAAATTATGTGGGTAGCAAGATGTAATAATATAAGCATCAATCCTAACAACTACTAGAAGAAGAAACATACCAATCATCATCACATGGCTACTTCGAATCCTAAATTTCTCCATTCTCATAATAGCAAAACAACAGAACAAGATTGAAGTGGAATAAAAAAGTATTTTCCATGATGATATTTAGCAACAGGAGTTTTGTTAGCCGTCTTACTGTAATATTGTCTCCTATTTGAAAAAATTCCTTGAGTTTATGGTTTAATTGACCAACCTAGATTTTCGGGGATAATCCTTAAACCTAATATCTCCTCCCTCTTGTAATTTGGAATATTTACTTCCCCTTGAACCGTTTAACACTATGTCAGTAATAACATATGGTCTCTAGCACTTAATAATTCCTCACACCTATAACTCACATAATCCATATAACCCTGATAATGTTTGAACCCAAAAGCCCCAAAAAATCTATAAACTAATATAAATCTACGACCCTCAATATTGAAAATGCGACCCTTGAAGCATTTATCTGAAAATATAACATTAATTGCACATGTTTCTTTATATGTACAGTCACTAGTCACAATAACACCTAACCATTAAACAATGTAACTTATGTCACATATAAAAATAAACTTATAGTCCTTAAAATATAAGAAAAAAACATGTTAATTAATCATTGAAATCACATTCATATATATCTTTATTAGTATCTCAAATAATCTAAAAATTGTATCACCTTATCCCTATATATATATCAAGAACCATAACGAAAATTTGTATATCGTATTATCATTATAATGCATACTAAATATAGTGCTTGATATCGCTAACACTTATAATGAGTAATCCCTATATCCCATATAATCCATACTTATAAAATATTTATGTTTTAACCCTTATATTTAGCATCTGAAACCAAACATTATATCCCTTAAAATTTATATGTTTAATATAATCCCTAACTTGGACGACATATGCATAATCATAATACCTAACCAATATAAATCAAATCCTATCACCTAAAACATGAACAATTGTCTAAGAAGAAATATAAATCCTTATATTTATAGCATAAAAGTTATAATTTCAATAACTCCTATAATCTCATTCTTACAATTTTTATAGCCTTTAAACCTTATATAACATATCAATCTAACCACTACAAATATCCTCAAAATATAATAATAATTAGACTATAAATATTGTAATCAATATAAGATATATAACCCCTTAACGCTATAGTATCTACCCCTTCCCTCCTTCCCGCACATTCATAATTGTTGTATCTCCTAATAATAACCATTTACAGATAACTTCTAATTATAAAAATTAAATAAAAAATTATTTAAAATAGATATTATAATATTTATTTAAATTTGGATTATAATAGGCATAACTCTCAGGTGAATTTGGGGTTTTCCGTGCATAACACAAAAACAGGCAGGTGAATTTGGGGTTTTCTAGGTATGCATAGAAAAAGAATGGAAATATATGAGCCGTCCTTAGTGAAGCCATCCGATGGTGTACGGTTGTGGGTGTGTTGTGGTTAGCAAGCCCAGCCACTTCATGACCTCTATTGAAATGAGGTTCCTTTGGCTCCCGCTATAGATAATGAACTGTAGCGGGGAATTGTCTACCCACATCTGGGAGTGGAAGAGACGCTCCTCCTCTGGATCTTCTGATTTTTCCTTCTGGATCTTCGTGGTGGAAATGGTGGTGTTGGGCTCTGCATTGATAATCTGTTCCCATTTTTCATTCCCTTTGTCGGGTTTTGATTCAGAGTCAGAGCATGCATCTGATTCAAAAGCCTTCATCTTGGATACGAGTGAATTCTTGGCCCGACACTCACTTTGGTTTTGAGTGGAGCTCTTATGGAACTCACACCACTTCCCCATGCCCTTCTTCGGCTTCACAGTGTTTTTCTTTGCTTGCGGCTTTGGCAGGTTGTATTGGGAAACCATGCCTTGGATATATCCTTTGTTTTGTGGTTTGTTGGTACCTTTCCCTTGCTTTTGATTGACAAATCCAAAGTCTCGCTTCTTCTGTTTGAATTTCTGCTGAATCTTGGCAGCATATCGAAATGTCATACCACGAGAGGAGATGTCGAGGAACTCCATTTCCTCCTAAATGTATCTGTGCAGAAAAATGTGGTACTTCAGCACCAAATGTTTCTTCGAATATTTAATACCAAAATTTGTATGTAGGGTATGGAACAGATTCGTCAGCTCATTCACATCTTGATCCCTTTGTTGGCACAACGTAGTCCATTGTATGTACTTGTCCTCATAGCTCCCAACAGAATAATCTTGTTCCTTGATGGTGTCTCAGAAATAATTCCAAGCGGGTACAACCGAGAACAAATAAGGTTTCCCGCATCCTTTTTCTCACAGTAGGTTTCCCACAAGTCCTTGACATGGGGGAAGACTTTGATGATTGCAGAAATATTCTTCTCCCAGTCAGAAAAGTCATGAATCGATAAATATCCTTCTAATAGATTCAACCATCTATCTATGTCGTCTGCATATATTTCACCCTCAAATATGGGAGGTTCAAAATTTACTTTCACCTTAAAAGGAGTGGCTACTCCAGAGTGACTGTTGGATGTATATGCGCCACCGGTGGGTAACCGTTGAAGGATCTCAAAAAAGTTACCCATCATCGCGTTCCTCTATTTCTCGAGGGCCTCCTCGTGAAATATTTTTATAGGCTCTCCTGCTCCCTGATCTTTCTTTTCTTCCCCCATGGGTGTCTATCGAGGTTTGAAAGGATGATCTTGCAAAGTTTCAACCAGATTGAGCCCTAACTCCTTATACCTTGACCTCGTTGGGGACATGCAAAGAAGGATCGAGAAAGAGAAAACCGATCTGATACCACTAAACTAGACTTATGCAGGAAAAAAATGAAATACGTAAATACACATAAAAGCAGAGATGCAGCACAAATAATATTTCATCTCATTAATAACAAATAACTGAAATATTCTTACAGACAAAATTAAAATAAACTAGCTAAGGTGCTGGTACCTTATCTCAGAGAAGAGATGTGGCGGCTACATGCCTCTGAACTATGTTACAATGAGGATCGAGGTCCTATTTATTATTGAGAAACAATGGAAAACCCTAAACATCCAAAAACCTAACCCTAGGAGATGAAGCACCAAAAATATGGGCCTTGTTTGGGTAAATTGGTACATCAATCTTCCTGGGGATGTAACTTTGGCATATGATCTATGTTTGACACACACAATAGCTCGTTAGAAAATTCTATCCGGGGAATACAAATTTTGATGTGAGAAACATCAAAGGAAATTTCATGGTGCTCCCCAATTTTCCAAAAGACGTCATTGAGGGCCTCAAAATGGCTCCGGAAGTTCAGGACCCCAAAAACTGCTAAAAATAGTAAATTGTGCTACAATTTAGGAAACTGAAAAAATGAGAGAAGAAATGGTGGGGCCCCAAGTGGAATAGGAAGGTGGCCATCGATATCCACCTGGATCACTCAATGTTTAAAAGTAATACTAAAAACCATTACAAGTACTTAATATGTTCTCGTGAAAACACTCTTGGTTTGAAAATTTTCAAAGTTTGATGAGATATCTCATTAAAAGTAATCTACACCCAATCAAAGACTACATTTTTGTGCATGGTGAAAAATAACAGATATTTCAAAACACGGGCCATATTCTCATGACCAATAAATTAGGTGAAAATCCATGAAATCTCACAATATTGGTTTACTATACTTATGACCTCAATCTAGTAAGAGAAAAAAGGTGGACCCATTGTTGGATATGTGATATATTCTTATAAAAGGTTAATGGAAGCACCTTGAGAGTCTATAAAGGAGTTAGATTCTGGATGTTCAAGGACCCAATTTGGTTTTTGGAGATGCAACATTTCCTTGAATGTGGTATGGGTAATATGTATTGATGTTCAATCATGTTCAACCATTTATATAAATATGCATTTAGGATTACATCACTTAGGATAACACATAACTAACTATTTGAAATCAAATTCCTCTAACATGAAAACATCTATTTTGCATTGTTGTAGACTAATATCTATTATTTCTTTTTCTCTCTTATTGTAACCTCAAATTACATCTATAGACTATCATCCATTGTAATCCACTTTCTCTCAAGCCAATGATTTGATAGTGTCTCCATGAAAATGTTTGAGGTTCCTTTTATTCATTATCTTGTCCTCCTTGTTAACATTATTTAGATTTATAAAATATAGTAAACCCATGCACCAACCCATCTTCCTATTGGAACCCATGTTAATGATAACCATATATTGTATAAGGTGAGATTCAATGTACATAAAGAACTCTAATGTTATATACTGCCATTGGGTTTAGTTTTAAATGGGAATGAAACAGATGCATCAATTGGGATAACATTATTGTCTTGAACAATAGGAAAAGTGGGAAGTGATTGAGGATGTGCCTTTGTGCTTGTTTAGGTGTTATAGTATTTAAAATGGGAATTACATAAAATGGAGTTCAAGTGATCAATTGGTAGGTCATGTGGATCAACTAGGGATGAGCCTCAATGAACTAGTTAAGGATAACTCACTAGGTGAACGATAAAGTCAATGGTTTAGTTAATTCAATTGTACACAATTCAAGTTGAGTATATATTTATGATCAAGTTGAGGAAAATAAGAACAATGAAGGAGTATGGGTAGTTACGGAGCTAATGAAATCCAATAGTTCACTCAAATAATAGAGAGAAAGCGAAGATAAGCATATGCATAGAAATCCATGAATTATTATTATAGCACATAAAATTGTAGTCAATCTTTGTGAAGAATGATTGAGAATCATAAGATTCATGTGATATTTAATAATATGACTCAATTTTTTTGACTAATTTAAGTGTTATGAATTAGGGTTCTATATAAGTGTATGCATATAAATATAGGATGACGTAAGGTGGATGGAATGTGATGAAATTTTTTTTATCAATGGGAATCAGGTGATGTATGAGTCTATTTATCTTATTTAGGGACCACAATTTCCTTTGATTATAATATAGCTACATATTCGAGGAATAAAATATGAGCAATGAAGCTCAAAGGTTGGATGGCTTTCCAAACAAAGGGTTTCTAGGGTAAAATGTTTGTTTACTATGAAAATATTTATTTATGTGCCACGTTTATTTCCTATTCTTAAAATCTTCTTGGAATGTTTATGGTAATTTTGTCTTTTAGATTAATTAATATGTTTGGCTCATCTCTATAATTGGATGTAAAGATTCAATCAATCGGAACTAGCTATTCAACAAGTGGTATCACAACATAATTTATTTCCATGATGTTAGACCTAGAACTAATTTTTTTAATTATATGTGGAATACTGTCATTCAAGTATGAGCTATAATAAAAAAATTGGTGAAAGAAGGATGGTTAATTGTACAAAGAATTGATATCGAGAAGCTTAATGGTCAAAATTTTGATATCTATAAGGTTAAAATGGAAAATCCCCTTTTTATATTTTTAAATATTTGATATCTTAAATAAGGAAAAATTTATGGGCTAATATTCATACTTGGGCTAATTCTCCATTATTTTTCCAAAAAAACAAGATTCGCCAATTTCCATTTTTTTCTAAAAATAATCACCCTAGTTTTATAGTATAAAATTATTTTACCTTCAAAATCACCAAATATTTATAGAAATTATTTATAATATACATGGAAATTTGAATAATTTTACAAGGATATCAACATACATTTAAAATTTTCATATTATGGACTAGTAATAATATCCAAGGTTTTAAAACCTTAAGATAAATTTCCATCCTTAAAATTTTACTTGATCAGAAATGTTCTAATACCATGTTATATTTTCACCACAAATTCATAAGAATTTAGTTGTGAGAAAGAAACAACACTGATCTTGAGACAATATATAAATAAGAGAGTGAAAGTGACAAAACTAAATACCAAGATACAAAGAGACGAATTTAAACTATCAAGCCAAGAGAACAAAGGTGTTTCTTCTATTACAATGATTCCACGAACACATATTTATAAGACTCCCTAGGAGAGAGTAATAATGTTAACTAGGTATGGTTTCTTAGTGCATGCACATTTAAGGAGAAATATACTTTCACTTAGTCTCAATTAACTAGCCTAAGACTTGAGTTATCTAATAAAACATGGAGTTATATTCATCAATAGGTCTAGGCAGCCCAAAATAGAGTGAGAAATAAAGTAAGCATAACGATCCAAGTTCACTTTTACTCCAATAAATTATGGTCTAACCCCTCCTCAAAACACACTTATTCCTTGAAAATAAGAGTTGAAAAATGGTGGTTTATGAACCAATTTTTTTGGCGATGAATGATTTTCCCATGGTATTGGTTTTTATGCATGTGAGGGAAAATATACAAAACTCCAAACTCCATAAATAGAACTAGTGACAAAAATTATGACTAAAGTTGAATGAATAAGGCATACCAAAGAATAGAAGGATACATGTATACTATGTAATCTAAGAATAGGAAGGTAAGTCCACGTATATCTATGGGGAAAACATAGGAAAGTGCATAATACATTCCATGCACTCAATTCCAAATGCCATCTTACATGGCATCACCTACTCAAAATACCTCCTATAAATAAGCCACCTACTAAAAATATACATGTTATAAATAGTAGTTATCTTAAACAATGGAAAGATGTAGGAAAATATGTGTGTACTCAGACACTCCCTTGAATTACAATTTTGTGTGCAAAATAAATGAGTCTTTGAAATTTGCAACCATGTTATGTACCCATGTACAAAACATCTATGGAAAAATTCTTATAAAGAGGGAAAACTTAGTGGGAATAAAACATGCCCTTCAAGACACAATGCTAAAAATATCAACTATTATGTACTTGTGTCATTTGGAAAAAATACATATCACAAAGTTACAAGCATATGATTGGGGAAGTTATTTCCAAAGATGCCAACAACCTTATCTAAAAATGGAGAATGTTGGACATCAGTAGCCCCATCATGGCTCTATCATCCATTTTTTCCAGTCCCATCATGTGATAATCCTATGCCTACATGTCAAATATTTTTCTTATTCACAATAGCATCAGGGGCTCATGGAGTACCTCCAAGTTGAAATTTTGTTCTCTATGGATTGACATTAGCACTCACTAAATCACAGATTTCTTGTAAATTCTATTGTTTTAATTTTATTTTGATATTTGATCTTCGGTATTATGCTCATGAATATTTAAATCAAAATTTAAATTCTTATTAGAAAATTGATTAAAAGTATATGAAGAATCATTTTTTACATTAGAAAAATGAAGTGGCAAAGAAACTTTAGTATGTTCCTCTTGGAATGCATTGAAAACACCTTCTGACACATATTTCTATTTTTTCCTCATTTTCATTTGTTCTCAAGAATAACATAATAAAATATATACAACTAGGAATAGTGATCCACCTCCCAAACTACAAATTTTGAATCGTTTGACATCTTTGAGATAAGAATATAATTAGGAGTAAATTATACATACTTTTATATCCCTATATGAGTGATAAGACAGACTAATATTTGATTCATGGATAACTTAGAACATGGAAGAAAATTTATAATATTACATAATCAAGATTCACTCTGTTTTATCCACATTTTTTCACAGGAGTGTTGTCTTCCATTAACATCAAAGGACCAATGCAACGTAGAAAATATAAAATGTGCATTTTGATGCATCCCTATGATGACATGAAGCCAAATATAAAATCCATGTTTCTGATAAAGAAGAAATATCAATGGTGATTGCCTTGATATTCTAGTGGCTTATCTACAAACATTTTTTTGATATTTTTTGCATGCAATTTGCATGGATATGTGGTTAAATAACTTGCACCAGAAATTCAATGGTCTTCATCTTGCATGAAATTTCTAGATGAATTTTCTACTGAAATAATTGCACTTTATTCTCTCCTTCCTTGATTCTCATTCTTTGAAGTTAGAAGACTCCTTAATGTTTTCATTACTTTCTTCCTTCTTATGATTAAGATCCTTCTTTTCTTTAGATTTATCCTTCTTTTTATATATTTCAAGCACATGGGTATTGGAATGCTTGACACCACTCATTTGCATGAGGTTATTTTTCTCTTGTATGAGTGATTCAATTAAATTATCTAAGGATTGAATCTTCCAATCCTTTCCCACTCATATCCTTATAGTATGAAAAGAAGAAACAAAGATACAATACTGAAGACCTAGCTTAGAAATACTAGAGAAGATTAGTTGCTCCCATTTTTCAACAATTATACATGTTATGAACTATTGTAGTAAAGATTTTAATTTGTAGAATAAATCATATGATGGTGTTAAACTACTTGGTTTTATAACCCTACTTATTACCCATGAGTTTGATTAATAAACCTACTTGAATCAATATGTTGAGACACTCACTTCTAAACTTGGGAAATCCAGTTTAGGTGTTCCATTACTCCATTTAACCTATAATAGGATGGTGCATCAGTATACTAAGCTAGAGCAATGAGCTCTCAAACCTCTTGAATTTTCCAACTCTGAGGAGATTTATTTGAGAAGGATGAGATGCCTTGTCATGTGGTATGAGAGTTTTTGCGAAAAAACAAATTCTCTAAGACCTATGTCTCTACATTCATCATTTCATATTCTTTACAAAATTATATAAGGAGGCCATTCATAAGGGAAGATAAAGAGAACAATATTGAACCTAAATACAAGTGAAGTATTAAGATACCATCCTTGCATGAGAAATTTTTCCTTACCTCCATATATTATCAAGGAGGAGTTAGGGCTAGGATATTTGGAAGGGATACATACATCAATTTACCATGTTTTCATCTTCTAGCTACACTACTACATATGGACGGAAAATTTTACGCTTTACTATGACCGTACAAATAAAATCGGTCGTATTGTTAGATTTTGTTTTGATTTTTTTGTTTTTTGTTTTAAAGCCCTGATGATTGTCATATCTTTGAAGTTGTGCATAAATAAGTTAGATATATGAATATGACATTGTATATATGATGCTTCCATGTATATGTAAGCTATCTGATGTGAACACTATATGCGTCAGAGTCCCGACATCTGACTAGGTCAAACATATATATGTCAGAATGTCAAGGGTGGAGGTGGTCGATTTTTTTGGCCACTATAAAATGTCTCTCCATAATATTTGGATAGTGAAAATTCAAAGAAAAAAATATTATAATATAATGGCATTACTAATTGCATTACAAATAGTTAAGCTACATCAATTGATTTTTGAAGATAATCAATATTGAAATTTTGGTAAGGAAAATGGGTGATGGAAAATGTTAATGTCATTATACCAGATGCAGGGGCTATAACAAGAGGGGACTTTTAATAACAACAATTAAACAACATTGTAGAGAATTTGGACACCTTAAAGGCGCGCATTGGGTCTAAATATAGCTATCCTTGGCAACCTTTTTTGACATTATTATCCTCCGTTTCAACATTAATTCCTTATATTTTTACCACTTTTCATGAAGATAATTGTGTAAAAGGATCGAATCAAGGCTAAAATTGTTTTATGAGAATTATATTTCCTTTTTAATTTATCAATGTTGATAAAATGAATTTACTTAATTTACTAATGGGTAAAATAGTCAATTAGAAGAATTCTTGTAATCACAAGAATTTAACTAAGCTAGAATTCCTGTAATTTGTTTATGATTTGTGGAGGTCCACATAAAAAAATATGATCCTAACACATGGAGGATGATTAGCATGTTCATCTAATGGAGGAATAGCTTTTTGACCTTTTTTAAGCCACTTGCAAACAATGGGTCAAAGGTTGGTCAATGATGTATATCTAATTAGCAATTCCTGCATATTGTTTTGGAAAGTTGCCAGAATTATCTCCTTCAATTGGAAACTGGTCAGTTGTTTCTAGAAGTGAGTATACGAGTGATTAAGGATCGAGGAGATTTTGCAAGAATCAATATCTTTCTTTTGTATTGCTTTATTTTTAGTATGAAATACTAGAATAACCTTATTTTTGGGTAAACCAGTTTAACATAGATATTTTTATATAAAAGTCAATGTATAAGGAAGATATGGGTTAGACAGACTTATGTTATAGTTAAATACATGAAAAAAAGAAATTCTTTTGTATTGAGTTTTTTATTTTCATTAATATAAGGAGGATTTCTATGATATGATGCATACTTTTTTGTATATTATGAGTGCTTTACATGTAACATAAACTAGGAGGCCCCTCTGGTATGTGTTGCAAATCTTTTCTTATGTATTTAATCAAGCATTATTATGTTTTATGCGGTTTCTATTTGTTATATATTCAAAAAATGTATATACCCTGTTTTCTTGTAATTACTCAAAATTTCTTGTAATTATTTCCTATAAATTTCTTGTAGTTATCCTGTAATCGCACAAGAATTATAGGAATGCTTGTTGTATGTCTTGTTGTGATCATGTAATCACACAAAATTCCATAGAATTCTTGTAAACATGTACATTGATTTCATGTATAAATTTAGTTTAATATCAAGACATAACTAATGAATAAATTTTAGTTACATTGGTTTCTTTAAGTAGTATTTACTGTGTTTTTAAATTTTAATTCATTAGAATAATTAGATTTATTATGCTTGAAATAATGATTAGGAAGATAAATTAAAGTAGTTTACATTTTAGATTAAAGGAATTGTTATTGTACTTAATTGAGCTTGTTTATAAACTTACATCACTGATTTCACTTAGATTTCTTTTCTATTATAACCTTAAATCAATTTTGACCAAAAACTATTTTAGAATGAGTCTCTAGTGAAGAAGTGTGATATATCTATCTGAATATGCAAAATTTGTGTCAACAAAGTCAGAAATGAATTTAAAAGTATGAAAAACGTTGTAAGTTGATATCGACTGTGGGATCCACTTTTATTTGGTTTGTGATTTACTTCTTTATAGCAACGTAGTTAAATACTGAGTTTACACATGTGTTTCACCTCACAGTGGGTTGACAAGATAAATGTTAAATAATTTACTCCAATTTATGACTTGATAGGCGCATAAATATCATGCTTGGTAAGTTATTCATTATATGTCTTTATATTTCATATTTTTCTTTTGTAAATTAGGTATTTATGGTTTAAGTGGTTTAGGTTTAGGGATTAAAGGCTTATGCCGGTATAGAGGTTAATATTTTGTATGCTTAGGGGATAAGGGGTTATTAGTTAAGGGTTTGGGGGTTACGTCTTAAGGGCTTAAGGATCAGGAGTTTCAGGGCTAAACTAGGATGAATGGGGATAAGATGTTTTGGAGTAAGGGAATAGGATCTAAGGGGTGAGGGGTTATTAATTTAGAGGTTACATAGGGTTGGGTTACTTGTGTATATATCTATAGTAACAAATCTTAAGGACTCCTAATTTTTGGTTTTTTAATTTTTAAAATTTAATAAATTTATTTAATAAAAGTTACATTATAGTGTACATTTTTTTAAATAATAAGAAAAAATTATTTTTAGTAAAAAATAATAAGATTGTTTTTGTTATATCCCTTTTCAAGGATTATATATGTATGTGTGCGTGTGTGTTATATTTAAATTTTTTAATTTATTTGGATAATTTAATTAACATTAAATTTGAAATAATACCAACAAAAACATTACCTAAAATTTACCATAAATTATGTTTTTAAAAATATTAAAATATTCACATTATAAAAAATTCAACTTGAAGTTATAAGTTAAGGTACATAATGCTTAATTGGTTAAGGGGTTAAAGGTTAATAACATAGGGTATAAGTTAGGTTTTGGGGATTTGGGGCCTAGGAGATTTAGAGGTTAATGGGGCTTATGGGGTAAGGGCTTATTGGATAAGGGTTTAATGGCTTTGGTGTTAAGGTTTGAGGGATTAAGGCTTAGGGATTTAAGGGTTTAATTAAGGGTAATGGGTTAAGGTGTTAATGATCATGGGGATAATTTTTAAGGGGTAATGGTTTAGTCGATATTAAATAATTAGGGACGGTAAATTATTTAGAGGTTAGGGGTGGGTAAATGACTAGGGATTAGAGGGAAAGTTGACATCAACTTAAAATCCCACATGGTCACCAAGTGAAATCATGGAAGCTTTATGACATGGTGATGAAGGATAAATAATAATAGGTTCTTTTTGTTGGTTGTGAGTATTTATCTCACAAAGTGTCTCTCTTTCTACATGTCAACAAAAGTGGCATTTTTCCTAAGAAAATTCAACATACTCTAAAAAAAATATTGATTAATTGCACAAGCTTCATCATTGATTTATTATTTTTGTATCTCACTCTTACACAAGTTCATTTCTCCATATAGAATACCAAATTTAGGTACCCCTACCACTTGGATGCCAATAACGTCTTGACCCATAAATTGTTAACCCCTAATCCCTTAGGTATGAACCCGTTATAAATTAAATTGTGGTCTTCAATTATTTGGGTCGAGGAAGGTTTCCATGGACACCAAAGTTGCAGTCTCCAAGCGAATCAAGAAATAATATGACATAATTATGAATGTCAAATAATATAAGGTTTTTATTTTTCTCTTTTATGGTTGTAAGTATCTATATCACAAATTGTATCTCTTTCTAGATGCAAAAAAAAAAATAGTTTTCCTATATTTTTTCAACATATTCATAGACATATTGATAAATTGTACAAGCATCGTCATTGTTTTGTCAACTTTGTTTCTCACTCTTAGCTTAGTTGTCTTTGTCATGGTCTTTGTTGTCTTTGTTTTCCTATATTATACTTTTAAAAATTTGTATCATTTAAATATTTGATATATATAATAATATTACTTGATTGTTTGTAACTATAAAGACACAACACCATAGGGCAGTTACCATGTATTAGGATGACGTGTTCGTTATAAAAGCCCTTGTTTAGTAACACGTAAAAAATATTGAATATCATGTTAATGATCCTATGGGAGAAGATGATGATGCTAATAAAATAGTTGAAGAAGAGGGAACATATATACTTTTCTAGGAGACATTTAATAATGTTGGAATGGATGATGATGATGACTAAGTAAATGGTGTTTTTTATAGACATATAATTGAGAAGGAAATAAAACCTATTTATGAAGGCTAAAAAGTAAGTCTTCTCTCTATAAAATTTCGATGGAATATGTACTATTAATATTGTTTATATTAAGTAGTATTTATTTTTTTATTATGTTGTAGATTGTTAGGTGAATTTATGTTACCATTGTCAAATGTTCTACCTAGCACATACCAATATTTACATGCCATTACGAAAGATATTGGAATGGATTATTAGGCTATTCATGCATTTCCTAAGGATCATATTATTTACTATGGATAAAATGCACTGAAAGCCGAATGCCTAAAATGTCAAATTAGTATAAATTGAATTGATCAAACAACAAAAAATGTGCCTCACATGGTGCAAATTATTCTTTAATAAAAAAATCATGCCTAATGGGGGTTGTTAATGCGGCCAACGTTGAATTTTTTTCAGTTTGTGCTTGTATGCACTGAAAATTGCTATGGTTATAATAGATGCATGTGTTAATAGTATGGATAGTTATGAGACTCAAATATGACTCACACAAATGACTCTACGAAATTATAACCAACATATTGAGGATATGAAATTATGTGGGTAGCAAGATGTAATAATATAAGCATCAATCCTAACAACTACTAGAAGAAGAAACATACCAATCATCATCACATGGCTACTTCAAATCCTAAATTTCTCCATTCTCATAATAAAAAAACAACAGAACAAGATTGAAGTGGAATAAAAAAGTATTTTCCATGATGATATTTAACAACAAGAGTTTTGTTAGCCCTCTTAACTTAATCTTGTCTCCTAATTGAAAAAATGCCTTGAGTTTATGGTTTAATTGACCAACCTAGATTTCTGGGGATAATCCTTAAACCTAATATCTCCTCCTCCCTTGTAATTTGGAATATTTACTTCCCCTTGAACCGTTTAACACTATGTCAGTAATAACATATGGTATCTAACACTTAATATTTCCCCACACCTATAACTCATATAATCCATAGAACCCTGATAATGTTTGAACCCATAAGCCCCAAACCATCTATAAAATAATATAAATCTACAACCCTCAATATTGAAAATGCGACCCTTGAAGCCTTTATCTCAAAATTTAACATTTAATGCACCTGTTTCTTTATATGTACGATCATTAGTCACAATAACACCTAACCATTAAACAATGTAGCTTATGTCACATACAAAACTCAACTTATAGTCCTTAAAATATAAGCCCAAAACATGTTAATTAATCATTGAAATCACATCCATATATATCTTTATTAGTATCTCAAATAATCCAGAAATTGTATCACCTTATCCCTATATATATGAAGAACAATAACGAAAAATTCGTATATCGTATTATCGTTATAATGCATACTAAATATAGTATCGCTAACACTTATAATGAGTAATCCCTATATCCCATATAATCATTACTTATAATATATTTATGTTTTAACCCTTATACTTAACATCCGAAACTAAACATTATATCCCTTAACATTTATATGTTTAATATAATCCCTAACTTGGACAACATATGCATAAGCATAATACCTAACCAATATAAATCAAATCCCATCACCTAAAACATGAACAATTGTCTAAGAAGAAATATAAATCCTTATACTTATAGCATATAAGTTATAATTTCCGTAACTCCTATAATCCCATTCTTACAATTTTTATAACCTTTAAACCTTATATAACATATCAATCTAACCACTACAAATATCGTCAAAATATAATAATAGTTAGACTATAAATATTGTAATCAATATAAGATATATAACCCCTTAACACTATAATATCTACCCCTTCCCTCCTTCCCCCACATTCATAACCGTTGTATCCCCTAATAATAACCATTAATGGATAACTTCTAATTATAAAAATTAAATAAAAAATTGTTTAAAATAAATATTATAATATTTATCTAAATTTCGATTATAATAGGAATAACTCTCAGGTGAATTTCAGGTTTTCCGTGCATAACACAAAAACAGGCAGGTGAAGTTGGGGTTTTCTAGGAATAATTTGGTGCTATCCTAGTATTAAAAAACAAATGAACAATTGTGTTTTCTAGGTATGCATAGCAAAAGAATGGAAATATATCAGGAAACCTTCTTAACAAGCATGAGTTAGGAGTAATCGAACATTGTATAGGTACCTAGGGTATTTCTTTGTCTTACCAGCCATAAACATGAGCAAGAGTAGCTTTGGTCATAGTTGTCGAGCCTTATCATTGATTAAGCCCTTCGAATAGGTTGATTCCCTAATTTATCCCTTGGGAATATGACAAACGTGACAAATAAACGAGCATTTGGGGTTTTTTCTTGAAGAATGCATTATTTGGGGTTTTGTTCCCGACGAAGGTGTAAACATTTGGGGTTTTTTTTAGCGACAAAGGTGTGGGAATTTGGGGTTTTGTTTTCAATGAAGGAATTAATACATATCTGAAAACCACCATGGAAGAGAAACTAATTGGTAAAATGGCATATATTTGCGTCAAGTGGTGGAAGTGGAAGTGATTATGGTAGTAATTTGTTCAATTTCTCTAGTTGTAATTTGAGTCATTTTAGTAATGTTTGAGTAATTATATTTATGCAATCGCAAATTAGGTAATTTGAGGATTTGAACACTTGTAGCTTTGTAGTACTGATTACGTTCACCATTTGAATTACCTTTCATGTTTCATAGTAAGCATATCCATAGCTCTTCCATAGAGTTATGAACCATATACCCTGGGGATGTTGTCAAGCCACAAGCTGTAAAATGAGTTTTAAGCCACTGGAAGGGTGTATAATGAAATACATGGGCATGACACTATGGATAATAAAACATAAGAATCATCAACAATGGGAATCCCATATTAGATACAAAGATGTGAGTGGGTTAGTGACGGTTGAGCGATATAATGGGTGGGGATAGTCCCACTACTGGGTTGACATGGTATCATGATATTATGTATCAAGCCTAGAAAAATGCTTGGAAAATAAACCATCGATTGTTTTGACACTTTCTATCAAAACCAGGGTATATCTCATTGTTTTCCACTCACTTAAGTTATATGCGTGTGGGGTTTTTTTAGTTTTGACCAGAAAATAATGTAAATTCTGGCATTCTCATCGATTCCTTATAATTGGAAGAAATAGTCTGAACATGAATTAAAGGAGGGTGTAAAATAAAAAGGAAAAAATAGGTGGAACACAATTAAATATTGTATATGATTTAATCTGGTGGCCACAACTTTCTACTAAATAAGCATTAAAATTGTTTCATGCTTGTAGATTTGACCACACTACTGTCAACAATTCTTGGGATACATTGGGTTTTTCAGTTTGTCATCCTTCCAAAGCTATAATTTATTAATGTATCTTTCATATAGAAAAAAATGTTGTAGACAATTGCTTTTCATATTTTTCCTATATATATTTTTTATTTGGTGGATGTTTTCGGCATATTTGGACACTTTGTTTATGTAATTGTCCTTGTATTATACTTCTTACTCTTGTGAAAAGATGTGCTTTTAAATAAATGTGTAGTACTTGGTTATCTGCACCACATACTCCTTTTTTTCTTTCAATATAAAAAGGATGATAATTTTCCTTCTGAAAAAATATGCATTAAATTAATTTATGATCTCGACGGGTTTTCAATCAAATGTTAAAATTTCACTAGTATTTTTTTCTTTCAACAAAACAAGTATGTTCTTTCTATTTAATCAATGTAGTTTTAAGGCCAAAACACTTTTAAATATGATACAAATATTCATATACTAAGTTCAAAAGGGATCAAAATATCCTTCGATCTCCAGCAACCTGATTATATACGGATATTCTGATATAAAATCCCTTATATATATGGTAGAAGACCCTTAATATTACTACATACTTACATAACATAGATAAAAACTGAAAGAGAAAACTAATCTCCAACCATTGAACTAGAAGCTACTATGTCTTCATTTTCATTTTCTTCATGTCATGGAAGGAGAAAAGCAAAATCTAGATCCTCACACGTCTCTTCAATTCCCATCGCTTGCTTCTCTAGAAGCTCAACCTGGAGCACCTCAATCTCTTCAAGTGATTCATTGTTCTCTTTTTAAATTGATGCTTCATTTAGAGGGATCAATTTATCAATATTAAGGATCAAATTACCAAAATCAACCTATAGGGGATCCATTTTGGTATTGTAAAGACTATTTTTTTAATGCAACATGGCTAACTTAACTTACCCTCCTACCTTCCCATTTTCCGTTCATGTAGAAAGCAGTCGAATGAATACATCATTCTCTACTTGTGGCGGGAGCTCCATTCACAAGCTAACACAATGTTCCTCTTTGACTTTATAATATATGAAAATTCAGATCCAATTTCCAAGGAAGACAATGATTCTTATGTGCTCTTTATAGCCTTTCCTGCCTAGCCATGTTGAACTCTTGCATTGCACATCAACTTCAAGGAAACCATTATCCTTGTACATTCTCTGCATAAAAAATTCCCTTCCATAATTAATTCCTCTGCAACATAATTCCAATTCCATTAAATCCCCAAGATCTAAATCAAATTGCAGAGACACAAAAACATGAGTAACAAATCCGTAGCCATCCAAACTTAAAACTACTATGGGTTTTATTCCACCTATCTAGTAACTAGGTATTGGACATGTGATCCCTCAATATGGGAACATGAACCTAATGATCAATATCAAATGTAGACGACCACTTCCATATTAAGAGTATCGATAATTAGATTTGAGATCTGATAGCTTGCCATTGGGTCTCCATCTAAAACATTATACTTTTAGTACTCTTGATTTCATTTAACTTCCATATGATCGACATTGGATTTTGATTATTCATGGAATATATTCAATTAGCTAAATTGATCCATTATGTTCCATCAACCCTTGCTTGAGGTTGGCTCCATGATTTTCGAACAAATTTACCACATAGTTAAGATGTATTTTGATGTGGTAAAATTCAATAACCTAAAACTTAAGAAAATTCAAGCTTACTTTATGAAGGATAGGAGATTTCATTAACATAGGTTCTAAAATAATGGTATATTGTTCGCTAGTTAAGATGCAATTGATGTGGTAAAGTTCAATAACCTCAAACTTGAGAATTTTCAAGCTTATTAAATGAACAATAGGAGATTGAATTAATGTGGGATTCAAAATAATATTAGATTTTTATCTAGGTTGTCATGAGTTAAGATAGTTTATCACCATGAGTTTATATTCACCTTAGTGTCTTTTTGACTAGTTTGATGTTTTCTATACACCTTCCATAAGAAAATCAAGCTTCTTTTGTTGCATATAATTTTTCTCATTGCCTTTGCACTTTGTTGTTAATGATTTAAAATTTCAATAATGTTTCAAGAATTGAATGAATTATGTTTTTGTAATGGATTAGAGAAGTTGGGAATTGTAACTACTTTTTGTAAAAAAAACACAACTTGTCTACAAATCATTTATTTCTTGTTTGAATTTTTTAAAGTGAATTTCATTTTTGGGTATGAATTCAATGAATTAATGAATATAATATTATAATATCAAAACATTGTGATGTTATGAAGTAGAATTTGATTTACTCTCATTCTAGAAAAAAAATCCTTAAGGTATGACCCTTACTAAAACACCCATGGAATTCCCTAAGGGAGAGAAACCTATAGAGCAAATGAATCATTTGCAATAGAAACCATACGCAAGGCCTACTCAACCATTTTATACTGAACCTACCACCGAGTTAAGCTATTTTTTGATTTGGTAAAATTCCATGTGGTAGCACTGAGAATGTGCAAGCCTATTTTGTGAATAATAGGAGATTGGATTAATGCTAGATCCTATTTAATCTTGTACACTTGTTAAATAAATAACTTCGAATCACCAAACACCATGAAATGCCAAATTTTACTTGCTATCGCTAATTCTTGTCCCTACCACAAAGAAAGAAATTTGTCCCAGTTATTGGTTGAGATACATAGAACCCATGCATATTTAATCTCTTATTCTTTGTCGAGGCCAAAAATAAGCCCTACCGCTCCTCCCTCCTTGCAAATTTTACCACTATTGATTTTCAATTCATTCACAATAGGTTGCAGTAGTTGGAAATGAATACTTAATCTGTCAACTTTTAGTTCAAATTCCCCACCAGATGATAGACAGTTGGAACTCAACAAAATTACCACACATTGATTTTTGTGTAGCAAAGCAAGCATTCAAAGATGTCAAAGGGAGAAAAGGTGTTAGTTGCATTACTTTATTTCATTGAAAGGTTGTTAATACAAAATTCTATATCTTCAAACTTAAAACTAAATAACAAAGTGTAAACAAATTGCTAATAGGAAATTTAAATCAATTTCCATTAGCCATTACTTCATTGTTATAGTCAATGCATTATCCAATCACCATTAATTTCTTAGCATGTAGAATCAAATTGGGTTTAACTGAAATAGGGCACTAATAGTGCAAATTGTACATAGTGTTCAATTGTTTCTTCCATTTTTCCCAATTAACAAATATTTTGAGCACTCTACACTAGAATTTAAAAATTTTGAGCTACAATATGTTGATTTTTTTCATGCAAAATGAAACTTGTATTTTCATATGTAGATGTAAAGGAAAATAACTTTTTATATAAACAAAATATGTGTGTATTATTCAAGGATCTGCCTTAATCCTTGTATGGAAAAAACTATCAAAAGTATATGTTGTATGTATACATGATACCTACATTCTGAATCATCAGATCAAGTAGCATACATGAAATCTATAATCATGTTTAAACAAAAAATTGTAAAATAAATTCATACAAAGTTAAGATATAATAAATACATACAAAAAATTATAGTGCCACAATGATAAACAACATATAAAAGTTATGTTTGGAAATATTAGCGATAACATGCCCATGCATATATGGCCAATGAAAAACTTGGAATTGTTTATCTCCCCATTACTCATTTACAAACCATATTCCTAGATGTAAGTGTAATCCTTCCTTAGAAATATCGTCAATGGCCATGTTCCTCTCCCTTTATACATGGCAACATGTGAAATAAGTGTTTAAAGTTTTTATTCTCTAAATATCCTCCACAATATGAATAGGAATGGTATTCCTGCAACATTGAGCCATATTAACCCTGTCAAAACCCATTTTTACATGAAAGAAATTATTTTTTGTTAAGTAAAGAAAAAAATCGCCCCCTAAGTAAGACACTTCCCCCTTAGAGGCACCACCAAAAAAGCCCCAAGATTTGGAAACATCCAAACTAATAGTAGATTTTTAGCTAGGTTGTTGTGAGTTAATATAGTTTATCACCATGAGGGTATAGTTACCTTAGCATGATTTTCACTAGTATGATGTTTTCTATAAACCTTGAAAATATAATCAGGCTTATTTTATTGCATATAATTTTTCTCATTTTCATTGCATATTATTGTTAACAATTTAACATTTCAAGTATGTTTCAATAATTTGAATGAACTATGAACTATTAGAGAAGTTGGGAATTATAACTACTCTTTCTAAAATAAAACACATAGTTTCTACAAGTCATTTAGTTCTTGCTTGAATTTGTTTTGTGAATTTCATCTCTCGGTATGATTTCAATGCATTAATGAATATATTATTCTAATACTAACACATTGTAATGATCGGAAGTAGAATTTGGTTAACAATCATTCTAGACAAAATGCCTTCAGGTAGGACTCTTATTAAAACACCCATGGAATTTCTTAATGGAGAGAGAACTATAGAACACATGAATCCTTTGCAACATACACCTATTATGGTCGAAATATCTTCAAAAGAATAAATTTTAGATATATCGACACCTCAACCAAAGTTGGAACAAAAAAAACCAATTTCAAAGACATTCAAGAAATCATATGTGCTCAAAACAATTTTCCATGATGAGGGGAGGTGTATCAAAGGTTTCACATAAAAAAGTCTCTTGAATAATACCTCATACTGACCTTTTTTAAGTAAAATATTTATATTATAGATGTTAGAAAATTATATATTACAGAGCAATGCAACACACAAAATATGCAGAAAACACAAGCACACAAAACACATAAAACTAGAGAGGCACAGATATATGTGGTTCACCCAGTTTGCGCTACGTCCACCCCGAACAGCCAATCCTTCCTTTCTATTATCCAGCAAAATGAAGAGACACAACCTACAACATATCAACTATAATATCCTTTGTTCTCTCTCATAGTATCCCTATCTATTTCTCACTCTGAGAACACATACAATACACAGCCGCAATACAATGCCCTCATGCAAAGTGAGGGTTGCCTTCTAGGGAAAAAAACCCTAAACTAAACATAACTTCTACCATCAGATCATCTACCTAATGAATGGCCTAGATTGACTAGAAATTACTATACTTTTACAAGGCAATTTTACGTCTGTTTTTAGCTTTGGGGGTGCTGCTCTCGAAACCCCCCACCACGGGGGGGTTCCATAAAGTCGCAGCCGCCCCCCCTGGACCCCCCAGGCAGTGTTTAATTACGAGCGGTGTTGCCACCCCATTAATGTACAAGGGTCCAATGTTGTGATACAAAATAAACAAGATAATCAGGCTCCACACCCAACAATAGATGGGCTAAAATTACATTCATGAGAGCTCAATGGCTCTGCAAAATCTAGCCTTGATCATGTTCTAAATTTTAAAAAGAAGAGAAAAGGATAAAAGAAAGATGACACCATTGCCTAGTATGGAGAAACCAAAGGTCCTCCGAAATACTAGAAAACCACATTACAAAACCATAAAACCACATTACATAGGGAAGCCAGAGTGAGGATACAAAAGGAAACGTGAGAAAAAATTAGAAAGAGGCTGAAGCATAACAACATCATAGCCATGAGAAGAGACACCTTGGAAGCCACACGAGGCACAATTAGTACCAAGGAGGGACTTCCTTGACCATTGGATGTCGTTTTTAGTAATTAATGTTTTGAGGAAGAGGGTTCAACATTAGAGTTGGTTGGTTGGAGGGCACTAGTTGTACTAAGAGTTGATGGAGAGATGGGAACCCTAGACTATTGTGGTTACCACTTATGTCGCTGGAGGGACCCGTTCCAACCTAAGCTTCCTTAGGATCAATGCAGGTATTGCAATGCTTCAGCAGGGGATTGTGTTTCTAGTCATATGACATTGTTTTATAAGATAGATAGAGATAGGGGGAACCTGCAATTGTGTCCATCAAGGGTGACATTGAGCCTTGAATTTGCATTCCTAGAAGCCTAGAAATGCATTGGTAGGTCACCTTGGCATGGTTCAGGTGGAATTCCATGGCCGGTATGTTGCCTTCCAACATGACATTGACATCCTCATGGTCTCTGAGGCAATGACCAAGGAGGTTTCTCAAATCCAAAATATTATTTCCCGTCATGTTGAATTCTTGTGCCTCCATGTCTGCAACCATTCAATGTAAATGGTGGAGGATGCTATAATCAAAATGGTCATCTCCCTACCCATGCCTAGGTTGGAGAGGATCACTTCATATGCCACTACCTGCAGGTTTTAACCTTGTACAGAAATTATCTGCAAACAAATCTTAAAACAAAAGATAAACAATAGCGAGAGCATAAAACATAAAACAGATATACACAGAGATTTTCCCCTGGATCCCAAATCGGGACTACCAGCTTGATTTTTCATTATATTCATTTTAGTGTTACAACACATACATATACATGCCAAAGCATTCATAAACCCCAATCCATTAACCCTGGATTAGAACATAACTATATTTCCCTTGACCAAATCTACAAAATACCAGTGGCTGAAAAACATCGTGCTCAGAAAACCATGTGCAAACCCATGCACAAAACCATGGGCGGGCCCGCCCACTGAAAAATAGGGTCCAAATTTTTTTTTTCCCGCAGCGCTGTGCCAGAGCTCGGCAGAGGGGGATGCCACCCCCCCTGTGACCCCCCTGCTACACCTGGTGCAATGTACAAGGTAGGCTATCACCCCCCTGCAACTAATCGTGGAAAGAATATAACACATATCCAACATTCTCCCACTTGTTGTTTCTTTCTGCAGGGGGACATAAGAGAGATTAGTCATTAGTCCAGCTCTGCAACACCCATTTTTTCTCTGCACCAAGAGAACTTCTGGGTGCTCATAGACTTCGTCAATGCATCTGCAACATTCTTCAAAGTGTCCACCTTTATCAGTAACACCCTTTTATCCTCAGCCATATCTCTCACAAAGTGATATTGAACATCAATGTGCTTTGTCTTTGAATGATAAGCAGGGTTCTTAGCCAAGAAAATTGCACTTTGGCTATAACAGTCTATCCTTATAGCTCATTGCACCAACCCCATACTTGAACACAATCTATGCAACCAAACTGCTTCCTTGCTTGCATGAGTGGCTACCATGTATTCTGCCTCTGTTTTTGAAAGAGCCACTACATATTGTATTTTACTCATCCAACTAAATTCACCTCCAAATAAGCTAAATGTATACCCACTTGTATATATTCTTTGGTCCATATCTCCAGCCCATTCTGCATCAACAAAACCACATATGTCCAAAACTTTTTCCAATCGTGGTCTTCCTTGGTAGCATAAACCATAATCAGTAGTGCCACACAAATATCTGAAAACCCGCTTCACTGCTATCCAATGCTCCTTCCCTGGTTTTGACATAAACCTGCTCAATACTCCCACTGCTACCCACTGCACTTGCATATGGAACACGAGACATATCCTACTCCTCTTCTTGTGTCTTGGGACACTGTTCAGCAGATAGCTTTACACCTATAGGAAGAGGAACCTTCACCGGTTTACTATCCTGCATATTGAACCTCTACAATATTGTCTCGACATAATTCCTCTGGTTTAACCAGAGCTTCCTCTTTTCCTGATCTCTCTTAATTTTCATGCCTAAAATATAGTTTGTAGCACCAAGATTCTTCATGTAAAATTTGGAGAACAATTGGGCCTTCAAATCTTGGATAATTTCATTGTTATTTCCAATCAACAACATATCATCCACATACAAGACCAAATAAATAACACGGACACCAATTCATTTAAAATAAACACAATTATCCTCCTTGCTTTTGCTTAAGCCAAGTTCCCGTATACTGGTATCAAATTTTTTATACCACATCCTTGGTGACTGTTTTAACCCATACATCGAATTCTTTAACTTGCATATCAGTTCTTTCTTACCCTTCACCATAAAGCCTTCTGGTTGATTCATGTAGATCTCCTCTTCCAGTTCCCCATGAAGAAATTTTGTCTTCACATCCATCTGTTCTACCTCAAAATCAAATGCAACAACAACATATAAAAGTAATCTAATAGAAGTAACCTTGGGAACAACAGAAAAATATCACCAAAATCAATTCTTGAAACCTCGAAATAACCTTTTGCTACCAACTAAGCTTTGTATTTCTCCAGCTTTCCTTCTACATTCATCTTCTTCTTAAACACCCATTTTCTCTCGATGGGCTTCCTTCTAGCCAAAAACTCCACCAGATCCCATGCCTTATTTTTGTGCAAGGATGCCATTTCATCAGCCATGACCTCCTTTTAGAGTTTTCCAACCTCTGAATCCACTACCTCCCTGACAGTTCTGGGATCATCATTAATGATAGTTAAATCAAAATTTCAACAGAAAGAAGATGGAGTATACATTTTTGGCTACCTTCTTTCCCGAACTGATCTTCTCACAGCTGGAGTTTGTGGCTCTTCCTCTTCTAAATTTTCTTCTATTGTAGATTTTGATTCGTCCTCATTTAGCTCAAACTCTATCTTCTCAGGTTGCTTCGGTAGGAATTCATGTTTAACAACATATTTCACCCCTCTAAACACCACATCTCGATTGTACACAAACTTCCTTGTTTCTGGGTTCTAAAGCTTGTAACCTTTTAAACCATCCTTATACCCAATAAAGACGCACCTTTCAGATTTATTATCCAATTTGGAACTTTCCTCCTTTGGAACATGTACATATGCATCACATCCAAATACCCTTAGATGTGAAAGAGAGGGCTTATTACTAGTCCATACCTCATGTGGAGTCTTATCCTCCAATGCTGATGAAGGTGATCTGTTAACCAGGTAACATGCAATCTCTACTGCCTCTGCCTAGAATTCCTATCCTAACCCGGTACCACTGAGCATGCTTCTTGCCTTTTCCATTAGTGTTTTGTTCATTCTTTTTGCAACTCCATTTTGCTGAGGTGTGTATGGAGTAGTCTTCTGCCGTGCTATACCACACTTCTTACAGAACTCTTCAAATTCCTTCTTGCATAACTCCATCATTATTTGTCTTCACCACCTTTATCTTCTTCTTTGCCTGCTTTTCCACCATAGCCTTAAATTCTTTAAATATGTCAAAAACTTGAGATTTATTCCTCAAGAAATATATCCATGTATTCCTTGAGAAGTCATCTATGAATGAAACATTGTACACACACAGGTCCAAACACATCACTGTCCACAAGATCTAATATCTTGTTCGCCCTCTTAGCACCAAAAGGAAAACTCACCCAATTCTGATTCCCATTTACACAATGTTCATAGAAATCGAAATCCAGAGAGAATTTAGACATAAGGGCAGAAACGTGAAGCTGGGTTACACTTTTGTGAGAATCGGGGGCCGAAAAGTTTTTTCAACAATAGTTCGGCCGAACATTTTACAAAGTTCGACCGAACTTTGTAATAGTTCGGCCAAACTTTTTTATAATGTTCGGCCGAACTTGTGATTCCGTTTAGATTGACGGCACACTGACGATGCGGGCAAACAAAATTTTTACCGGGAATTGGAAAACCAGCGTCAAAATTTCGGTCGAACTATTATTTCAACTGAACTTTTAAAAAAAAAATAGTTCGGCCGAACTATTTTTTATAAATAAGTTGCCCGCGAATGTTCATGGTTTACAGTTTTCATTGTACGTGCGTCATTTTTCGCTCTGGATGCGTTGTTATTGCTCCCGGCCGCCGTGGTGCTCTTGCCGTCCCCGCTCGTCGAGTTACTCTGCATCCAGTAGAACTTCTCGGGTATGTCACCAAAATTCTCTCCTCTTTCGAAAAATGTCGAATGCCGAATTACATTGAATTTGTCACTGTTTTGTAGTAAAATTTTAAAATTTAAACGCTAGACATTACAGCGTCACAGTTCTGAGTTTTATATTTTCTATTAACGTTAGAAATTCAGAATTGAGAATAAAAAACATTGATTAAGAATTGAGAATTTAATTTTGTTTAGATTCTTATAAAACTGAGGTTCATAAAACCCCTTGGAACATGTAAAACCAAATACATACACACTGTTAATATTAAACTTCACTCCACATGTGTTTGCTTTCTATGGAAGGTAAAATACCTTCATGGATTATAGTTTTGATCCGTTGTAAAATTTTTAATTGAGTACCATATTAAATTTAACTATGCCTAGCCAAGCTACAGAGTCTTCAAGGTAAGTTTTGATGTGAAATGGTACCATGTACTCCCTTTTCTCCCTTATCTAGACATCTTCCCTCATCCCAAGCATTCATTTTTTTGAAGCGACAATCGACGATGGTAATGTGAGAGTTGGTTTCATTAAATAGCCTTCTCCTCTCACTTTGCATCGGGCTCGCCATTCTGT
The DNA here is from genome assembly GCA_034641835.2 of Pinus albicaulis. Taxonomy (NCBI): domain Eukaryota; kingdom Viridiplantae; phylum Streptophyta; class Pinopsida; order Pinales; family Pinaceae; genus Pinus; species Pinus albicaulis. The sequence goes on from CM076570.1 coordinate 1,367,295,692, forward strand.
CATCAGTTTGTAGTGTCTAGGCTGTGCTCTATGCCTTTCTGGTCTTGAGGTTTCTGGCTACCATCCCTGATTCCTTTCAGGTAAACATTTCAAACCATTATGTTGTGCTAACCTACCTCTTTTTTGCATTTTGTATTCCATACCCTTGTCTTGCACGATGACCACCTCTATTTTATTTTTCTTCCTGCAGGTGTCCACCGAGCTAGGTTTTCCTAATTGGAGAAAGGACAAGAGGGTCATGGTCACATTTTATCAGGTTCAAGAAACATTCTCATTCCAATAATGTAAACTGGGTTCATCTATCTTCTATATAGAGAACAAGTTAACATGTTTGACTTGCAAGTTACTCGCACTCTTGCTTGCAACATGCACGGACTAACTGGGTTGCATAGCACTACCACTAGGGAACTTGTTCTTGCCTCTTTTGTTGGAAATATTTGCCTCCCTTCTTGACTGGAATGTTGGAAACCTACTCTGTCTTGAAACCCTTTCTTGGAGTCTCTCTCTAGCTAGAACTGCACCTACACTCTGCAACTAGCCACAAAACAGATTTGAAATATTTGACTAATTTTTTATATAATTGAAATTCAAAATCAGACGATTTTCTCCATGCTAGATGCAGTCCTACCTAATAAAATGTGTAGTACTGGTTTTGGGAAACTCGTTCTACCTCTAGAAACTCTCTTTGGAGACTATCAGCTACTCGCACTCTTGCCTGCAACATACTGACTAACTGGGTTGCATAGCACTACCACTAGGGAACTTGTTCTTGCCTCTTTTGTTGGAAATATTTGCCTCCCTTCTTGACTGGAATGTTGGAAACCTACTCTTTCTTGAAACCCCTTATTGGAGTCTCTCTCTAGCTAGAACTGCACCTGCACTCTGCAACTAGCCAAAAAACAGATTTGAAATATTTGACTAATTTTTTATATAATTGAAGTTCAAAAACAGATGATTCTCTCCAAGTTTTAATTGTTTAAAATATGATTGTTTGAGCAACTCTTTCTCTAGGATACAAGAAGGCTGAAAGAATTTTTTTCTTGTATATTTGAAGCTCTCCATTATTATATAAATGGATTTTTTTTCTTGTATATTTTTATGCTCTTTTCCATAGTAATGTCATAGTGTATGAAGTTTTAAATTGTTTTTATTATTTTTATTATATGTTGGATGTGATTTTGATTGAAAATGATTCTTTTTTATTTATTAATAAAAAAAAATTATTAGAAAAATTATTGCTTTAAGCCTTTGAATTTACAATCAAAATTAGAAAATGTATTTATATCTAAACTATTTATGAAAAGTTTAATATTGTTTGATTTTCTCTACCATGTCCTTTTTACATATATCTAGAATAATATTATTTGTAGTTTCCCATTTTTTTGTAACATTTTACTACCATAATCAAAATCTATAGAAATAATAATCTAACATTATAATATCTTGAAATGGAGCTAGCCAACTCAAATATAGTATTGCAAATCCCTGGCTAAGTTAGATGAGGAGGCTATGTATTACTTAGTATTGTATCCATATTGGGGTTGCAAGTTCTATGGGTTCAAAAGAACACTTGCAAACATTTTGTTTTCCATATGACCTCTCTTTTTCATAGATAAATTTCATTCTTTTAGCCATTATGGATTTGAGAAAAATACATCTTGATAGGCCAATAAAAAGCCTTAACAATGAATTAAACATGAACAACTATTAAATATGGGTAACCAAGCAGCATCAAAACAAACAACTAAATCACCAAGGCTAGTAGTGATAAATAATAAACATTCTAGGATACTTCAAAATTCCATGTAAATAATTTTTTACCTAAAATCACTAGATGATGAGGCCCACAGCAACAACTGCAAAAGCAATGCAATATAACCAATCAAACTACATCAACAAAACATATGGTCTTGAATGAGTTTTTGGACTCTTTAGATATAAATGTACACCGTGGCAATGTATCTTATATAAAACTTTAATCCACGTGCTTAACCTTAACATTGACACAAATGGAATACAATTTTACTCACTGCTTTATGATAGAAAAATATGTGGATGAGTATTTCCCACATATTCGAAGCAAAAGGGATAGATTAAAAAGGGATGCTCCGGTCATCTATAAAAGATAAATTAAATAAGCATGACATATTAGTAATGCAAATTAGATATGCGTACCAATTATGTTCATATAACACAACAAATAGATGATTCAATACAAATGTCACATAGAAGTCATATTTATCTCATGGGCCTTCAACTTAAATTATATATCTAGCGTTACATTAAACTATAGGAGATAAATCAAATAAGCATTTGAATGTAAATTAAACATGTGTAATAATTATGTCCTTTAGTTCAATAAATAGATAATAATTTGCAAATGCCATATCTAAGCTATATTTCATCTAAGTAGCTTTCAATTTAAACTTATATATAATGTTAAATTATATAAAAGAATAACAGTAATTCAAACTTCAAAATAATATTTAGAGTTGGTATAAAATGTGACATAATTTTCCTGCGTGGAAAAACATAGTTACTGAGAGTTCAAAACTCATGCATTTGAATAGAAAGTGGGTATACGAATTCAATCAAGTAGATTTTTTTCTAGAAATGAGAAAGTGAAGGTTGATAGAGAGCCACACAAAATTGCAAATTCATACCTTACCAAAATTGTTAGATCCTTTTAAAGAAAACATATTTAATCAACTTTCATTGAAATATATGATAAACTCAACCCAATTTTATGAAAAGTAGTATACCATTTTTTACATAATTTCACATAATAAAAATAGATAAATTTTACTTAAGTATTGTTATAAAGATTTAACTACCCATTGAGAGATGGCTACGTGATTGAGACAGGGCATCATCACAATAAAAAACCAAGTACAAATTGTAGTAATCCTAGAATCATGCTTTACATGAGGTAAAATTGGGGAACTCATGACTTGTACTATAGATAAAAAACATTTACCCTTACCAAAAAATAATGATAAAAATTGACAAACTACATAAGCTTAAGCTTAAGGGGATATAATCCTTGTTGCCTTCCATATAGATAATGAAAATGATTGTTCCAAGTCTCATGTTGCTTCTCATGTTATTTTATAAACCTTGATTGGAAAGAAAAATAGGAGGGAAAAAATGTAAGAAATATAAAACATAATGAAACACAACGTAAGAAATAGAGAACATAATGAAACACACACATACATATCTCTAGACAATCAACACAATTATTTTCCTAGGAAATCCTTATGGGAGACAAGCAACCCTAAAAAGTAATGATGCTCTAGACTCTTTTTCCCTAGGAAATCCTTATGGGAGAAAAACAACACTAAAATGTAAACATACTCTACACTCTCTTTTACGCTGTAGAAAGAAATGGAGAGGGGAGTACAAAGAAAGAGGTAATCTCTCTAGAGTTAGCTAAGACTTTTAGCATGTAAGGTTGCTATAAAAACTTAACTTCATACACTTTTCTCTCTAACTTCACACTCCTAGTTGTATTTTCAACTATGGAACAAAATACAATAACACAAAATGGAACTCTTATTCCTCCTAGTGGCCAAGTATTTAACATAGCGTGATAGCCAACTAGGTGTAATATTTGACTCTGTCAACCATTAAGAGGTTTGTGATTTTAGACATTTTAGAGTATTGTTAAAATTCCACATGTAGCTAGCTTGTCATGCATGAGTAATGGGGCTAAAATGTCATTATCTCGTACCATGGTGGTCAACATGATAGGTCAACTTACTAAAGGCATAAATTTTGAATGAACTTCGTTTGATGTTTTTCTTGCACCATTGGATATGTCTTTAAGTGTAGAATAATGGTCAAGATTTCATGCCACTAAGCCAAGAATTTTAAATTCAACTGAATTTTAATATAACCAACTAAATCCTGCAAAAAAAGAATAAAACAATTTATGTTAGGATTGTGGATTCGGGGATTGAAACAACACACCATGATATTTCAAATTTAAAAATAATGGTTCGAGTCCTAGGTAGCTCAGAATCCTATTTGTTTTCAAAATAAGGATGCACTCTCATTTGATTCTCATGATTAGGTTGTAATCATGAGGCTCTCGCTCAAGAGTGGACCTTCCCAAAATCTTGTGACGTCTTGTCACAAACAAAACCATCAAACTAAAAACACATCATGCAAGAAACATAGCTCACTGATATATCATTTTTCTCCTTCAAAGAAAAAAAAATTCACATCATGTGAATATCTCCATGTACTCTTACATATTGGTGTACAAAACCATCAACCAAACACAAGTCGACAAAACATGCCTCTTGAAACAACTGACTCTGAAGTAAAATAATAGAGCTCATGTACAAATTTCCATATTTGTTGCATTTAAGTGTGTCAACATAACTCTACTTTCAACATCTTGCTTCATGCAACATGCACCATACTTTGAGTTTGCAAAGAAATTCATGAAACATCAAAATACATGCAAGGCCTTAATTAGATAAGAAATATAACCATCTGTTAGCAAACCATTTCAATGGTGCTTCTTTTAGCTGCACTTCATCATGTGAATCATCTTGACCCTCATCGATTATGGAATCCTCTTTTCCATTCTTGTCGTTATCCCTTTCCACCTTCTTCAAATGTTGTGGATGACTTGTTGGATACAAAGTCCAACACTTGTCCACAAGGTGACCTTTCCTATGGCAATGAGTAATAAACAATTGCATCTTATTTTCAACATCATTTTCCTTGTCCAATGGGCCTTTGACTTTTTGCCTCATTTATTTAGAAAGTTTCAATGTGCATGGATATCTTCTTCCAACATTTATAAACATTATGATTATTCAAACCACAAAAGGAACATGTGCAAGTTCTTTTATATGTCTTATGTGAAATGTAAGAAATGTAAGAAATATAAAACATAATGAAACACAACGTAAGAAATAGAGAACATAATGAAACACACACATAAATATCTCTAGACAATCAACACAATTATTTTCCTAGGAAATCCTTATATGGGAGACAAGCAACCCTAAAAAGTAATGATGCTCTAGACTCCTTTTTCCCTAGGAAATCCTTATTGGAGAAAAACAACACTAAAATGTAAACATGCTCTACTCTCTCTTTTCTGGTATGGAAAATATGTAAGTACAAAGAAAGAGGTAATCTCTCTAGAGTTAACTAAGACTTTTGGCGTGTAAGGTTGCTATAAAAACTTAACTTCATACATTTTTCTCTCTAACTTCACACTCCTAGTTGTATTTTCAACTATGGAACAAAATACAATAACACAAAATGGAACTCTTATTCCTCCTAGTGGCCAAATATTTAACCTAGTGTGATAGCCAACTAGGTGTAAGATTTCACTCTGTCAACCGTTAACGAGGTTTGTGATTTTAGACCTTTTAGAGTCTTGTTAAAATTCCACATGTAGCTAGCTTGCCATGCATGAGTAATGGGGCTAAGATGTCATTCTCTCGTACCATGGTGGTCAACATGATAGGTCAACTTACTAAAGGCATAAATTTTTAATGAACTTCGTTTGATGTTTTTCTTGCACCATTGGATATGTCTTTAAGTGTAGAATAATGGTCAAGATTTCGGCACAAGGGATAATCGTTTGACCCCCAGAAATGTCATTTAATTCCTCAAAATGACTCCAAAAGGTTTTAGACCCCAATTCTCCACCCACCATTAAAATGACCCTACAAGTTGATTCTTTAAGTTTTTTCACTCTATAAGCATCAAAATATATGACAAATAATATAATTTTCCAATCTAGATCATTATATAATAATTTGTTAAAATTATGAGTAAGATATACATCATGGAATTTAAATAAATAGCGTTAATTCATTGAACACCCTTGTACATGTTCCTTGTTGATACTTTGAAAGTAATACTTTTTGAAAAATAATTTGTTTATGGATTCTATTTTCGACATTCTCTCAACCATATCAAAAACCTTCTTATAATATTTGAAATCGAAGGTCTTTCCCATACCAAAGTATGTTCTTTTAAAACATGTTTTCTTAGTGATATGGGTGATTTAGAAATGACTGGGAGAGCGAAATTCCTTGAATTTAATATGTACAATATGTTTGGTTCATGCCACTAAGCCAAGAATTTTAAATTCAACTGACTTTTAATATAACCAACTAAATCCTGCAAAAAAAGGAATAAAACTATTTATGTTAGGGTTGTGGATTTAGGCATTGAAACAACACACCACGATATTTCAAATTTAAAAATAATGGTTTGAGTCCTAGGTAGCTCAGAATCCTATTTGTTTTCAAAATAAGGATGCACTCCCATTTGATTCTCATGATTAGGTTGTAATCATGAGGCTCTCGCTCAAGAGTGGACCTTCCCAAAATCTTGTGAGGTCTTGTCACAAACAAAACCATCAAACTGAAAACACATCATGCAAGAAACATAGCTCGCTGACATATCATTTTTCACCTTCAAAGAAAAAAAATTCACATCATGTGAATATCTCCATGTACTCTTACATATTGGTGTACAAAACCATCAACCAAACACAAATCGACAAAACATGCCTCTTCAAACAATCGACTCAAGTCAAATAATAGAGCTCAGGTACAAATTTCCATATTTGTTGCATTTAAGTGTGTCAACGTAACTCTACTTTCAACATCTTGCTTCATGCAACATGCATCATACTTTGAATTTGTAAAGAAATTCATGAAACATCAAAATACATGCAAGGCCTTAATTAGATAAGAAATCTAATCATCTATTAGCAAACCATTTCAATGGCGCATCTTTTAGCTGCACTTCATCATGTGAATCATCTTGACCCTCATCAATTATGGAATCCTCTTTTCCATTCTTGTCGTTATCTCTTTCCACCACCTTCAAATGTTGTGGATGACTTGTTGGATACAAATTCCAACACTTGTCCACAAGGTGACCTTCCTTATGGCAATGAGTAATAAACAATTGCATCTTATTTTCAACATCATTTTCCTTGTCCAATGGGCCTTTGACTTTTTGCCTCATTTATTTAGAAAGTTTCAATGTGTATGGATATCTTCTTCCAACATCTATAAACATTATGATTATTCAAATCACAAAAGGAACATGTGCAAGTTCTTTTATATATCTTATGTGAATATTTACCATGTTTATCATAATCAAAAGCAATTTGATTAAAGGCAAATTTATACCTTGAACATTCACCATTGTCGCCTTCTTGAGGAGGTGAATTTGATGAGGTAGTGGCTCTCCTTTGAATACTAGCAATGAATTCAATTACTAGATAGAGCTTTCAAAATCCTCTTCTTTTACATTCTCATTAGCTGCATGTTTATTAACATCTTCTTGCAAAGTGGGTGTCAAACTTTTCCATTCATCATGAACACAAACTTCACAAGCTTGAGGTAATGAACATGAAATAAAATTCCTTCTTGGAACAGCTTCATGTGCCTCCTTGGCTTTAGAGCATTCTCCATGTTTTCCATAACCAAGACCCAAATAATTAGGCTTTTCCTCAACAACATTTGGCTCAACTATGCCTTGTATTAACTATGCCTTGTACATGGTTGCCTTTAACCCTTTACTTTCATAGCACATTTTCATCAAAAATTTGGACCTTATTCCTCTAGTGTGTCTTTCAAAAGCACGTACACATTCATTTTGAGAGGAAATTGAAGACAGAAACCAATAGCTAATTCTGCTAACTAACCTTGACTAAAATGAGCTAAATTGTACTTTGATACCAACTTGATTTGAATATGGAAAAACTAGTTTTATTGGGCTATCTCCCTCATTAGTTAAATAAAAATGTGTTTAGGATCGTCTAAAGTTAGCCAATTGGGAAGGGGTTTGTATCAAGCTTTAAGTGTATTTTGTGAGAAATTTACGAGTTAATTAGCTTTTAAAAACTCATGTATACAAATAAAATGCAAAAGTTTTATTTAGGAAATTGTTTTTCCTCAATCCAGATTCCGATCATTGGACATGTAAGAGGAAGAAAGAGGGAATTCACTTTTCAAATTCTAGACCTTGTCTAAACCAAAATAAACTACAGGTTTGGTTTTCAAATACATTCACTTATTTGGAAAAGTTCTAGCTACCAAAATTCCATATGCCAATCTACCTCCCAAGAAATACATTTAGTACACCACTGGTTAGTTTTTTGTCTTCCTATATTCTTTTATCAACCTCTTCTAGTGATTCTTGAAAGGTGGATACTTAAATCCTTCCTAAAAATTTGAGCTCTAAAATGAGATTCCAAGCCTAATTTCATAAAAAGTAAGTTGGGGATGATCACATTGACTTGCTTGATGACATGTCTATGAAGATTAACTACCTTGAACTATTTTTTTGCGTAGGGAAAGAGACACATTGTCTTAGCATGAAAACGTTCTTTGATATTGCTAATGCCTCTAGTGTTTACTTCTACAAGTTCTATAGGAAGAATCTGTAAAGGGCCAGGTAGCCTCTGGATCTCATCTTTTATGAAAGGTGACATATCTAGTAAATGCCCCTATAATCAATCTCTGGAATGGATTTAAATAGAATTTCTTCATTTTAATATCCGTAAAACACAACAACTTTAAGGTAAACTATGTACATGTGTCATTTCTCCCACAAACTAAAGTGTATAAATAGTAAATTTTATACCAAGTGTGCTCCCACCATGTAAAGCACAATTTGGTGAACTTATCATTTTTATAATATCTTTTTCGATTAAATTTAGTTTCACACATGATCAATTATTGCTTTGAAAGTTGTGTTCTACATAATTTGTGTACACTAAGTTACAAATTGATTTTTTGAAATCTATTTTGTGTAAATGTCAACCAATAGATATATATCATGGAGGATGAACAACGAAGATCAGCCGAATCCCATATGGAGGTTCAGGGATCGGGGAATGTTCACGGTATTTAAATATAATCTTAAATTTCCATACATGTGTGTACATATGGAATTGATTTTTTTATTAACTTTGTGAGTTAAAATAGTTGTTAATAAGTTTCATATTTTAATTTTTAGGAGGTAAGAGGAGAAGGGTTTCAACTCCATCCATGGAGCGTGGCCAAGGTTCAACCGGTCGAGGTATGAGTGGTAGCAGGTTGTGGGAAGGGGGTGATATTTATTCCCCCGAAGGCCAATCAATTGCTGCTGGTTCTCAACAGGGTCATTGTGGGTCTGGTTCTCAACAGCATCATTCTGGGGCTGGTTCTCAGCAAGGTCATGTTGGAGAAGATGTTAACCAACAACATCAAGGTTGCCATCAATTTCAATATATTTTCATTAAATTTGTACAACTTTTTTTACAAGTGTTTTTTCTAATATACGAAATTATATATATATTGATGCAGAGGCTGAAAATGTTCGAGCCATTGGTCAAAATAGACGCAGGGCAGCATGCTACATTCAAGAAGAAGGCTGTCAACCCATCACAACTTATCCGGCTAAGATTACTGATATACCATGGGAAACCAACATGGCGGAATGCACCTTACAAAGGTGTGAAATCCTTCATGCAAAATTGAAAAGAGATCTCGTGGCTTTGTCTCTACCTGCTGAGAGTCGACAAAGCCTTGAAATAGTTACACATTCATTGGGTGAAATGGTAAATGTGTACAGAAATATTGGACCAAAGAAACAGTGATGGGTCCCGATAAATGGGAGGACGTCAAACAAAAAGTTACAAGAGCAGATGCCAAGTCAATGTTTAATTATAAGGAAGGGCCAAAAAGAAAAATGTTGAAGGTGCAGTATTTCAAGCACCCAGACAAAATCATTGTTGCTTATGATACCATCTTACGGCTTAACTGGAAGGCTTCCATGGGTGATGAGGTTCATTTATTTTACTGCAAATGTTTTATGAGAATTTTTTGGTATGAAAGCTAACCTAAACCTTCCTTCAGAATTTTTTGGCCCAGGGAGAGGTCGATTATATCAACGTAAGGGCGCTAAGTGAGATGTGGAGTTTCCTCGCCCCGAGCCGCCATTGGTGAGTCGACCGTTTTGATTCGAAACCCTGCAATCAGAGATGGATGCGAATTCTCAAATAAGTCGAGAAGCAAGAGATGTTATGATCGACAATGTTCATAGCGGATTGAGTGGAGTCGATCTTTGTTTAAATCGACAAAGAGCACGTGAAAATGCACGTACCAATTTTGTTTATCGTACAGATGAGGAGATTTACAACATAGTTATTTAGATATCTGTTCATATACAACTTCGGTGTCGCGATAATTGCACGAGACCTACTTTTTCATGAGGAGGAAGACATAGAAACGGTATGTATTATTGATATGCAGTTTAGGAAATTATTTTTACATATACATGTGTGTACAATTTGTAATAAATACATGTGTATGTACATGTGCATTTATTTGTATGTGTACATTAATCTAACAAAAATGTATGATTATATGTTAAAAACACCATTTTTAGGTTCTCGGAGCATGATGCGTGATGAAAATGATAATATTACGTTCAGGACCTCGAGGTTAAAACGATCACCGGATAGGTCGACCATCATGATATGTTAACATGTTAGTGTTTTCTAAGTGACTCTAAAATAAATAATTGTTGCCACACATGTGTATATATATATATATATATATATATATATATATATATATATATATATATATAATTTGATTTTAAATGTTTTAACAGATTCCGATTCCGTCTGATGTTTTTGGGATGGGCGGTACCTTTGCTATTTCCTTAGGAGATGTACCTTCTACTTCATTGGGAGATGAGCCACAAGTATGGTTAGTTTTTCTAGGTTAAAATTATTACTTTTAATTTATATATATATATATATATATATATATTCTACCTCAAAAGTTCCATTAAAAATTGATATATATATATATATATATATATATATATATATATATATATAGAGAGAGAGAGAGAGAGAGAGAGAGAGAGAGAGAGAGAGAGAGATCTATATTTTGAGTTATTTAAAATTTTTTGAATTTAGGTTCCCGATTTCCCTGTGTCCAGGGACTCTGAAGGTCAGTGCTCCATAGCATTGAATAGTTTATTTAGTTCTTTTAATATTGTTGAAAATAGGTTACTATATGCTTGTGCATTTCATTTGAAATTTTTAATTTATATAAATTAAATATATATATATATATATATATATATATAACTGTACATGTATATTGTACAGTTTACCACTGCAGATGTTCCTATGGGAGAACCTATTCATCAAATGGAGAGGGAACCTTACGAGGTATTGCATGATTTTTTTGTTATATTTTTTTTTTTACATGAAGTTCTAGATATATATATTCTCATTCATTTTTAAAACTTCAAATTTTAATGTTCAAGTACATGTGCATTGTGTATGTAGGTTTCCTATTCACAGGATAGGGTGCGGACTGAGACCCAGATGCTAGATCCTCCATTTGATGGACATCATTTACAGTATATTTGATTTTAAAATTTAGATGGTTTTAAAATTTGTTAAACTAGATACAGTTTGATACTCAAGTGAGATTTACAATTTTTGGACATATTTTATTACATTGCTATTATATAATTTGTTTTATTTAATTTTTGGATAGTTTTAGTACTTTTGGCATGTGAATGTGAAGTAATGTTGTCATCTGAACTACATATGGCATGTGATATTTAATGTTAAATGTTTTTGTTGGATAGTTGAATTATAATTGGCATGGCATGTGAAGTTTTTAAAAATCAAGTTTTGGATGGTTTCAATCTACATTTTGCATGTGATATTTAATGAACTTCAAATGTTTAATGTTTTAATGTTGCACAATATATAATCAAAAGGGTTTTAAAACTTAAAGTTTTGGATGGTTTCAATCTATAACTTAAAGTTTTGGATGGTTTCAACCTACATTTGCACATATGGTAAATTGAAATTATGTTACTTGTAACAAGACAATCCCCATTGATTTCATTGTATATGTTGATTTCTAATTTGATATAATTGCATGTATGATGGTACATTACTTGTAAAGTCATTGGATTAATAATGTTCATTGATTTCAGTGTAAGCGCAAAAAATTATTGACAATGTAGAATGATTTTTGTGTTATAATAATTAAACCTAATAATATTGGAGAGCAAGAGAGACTTGAGGTATGGTGTTTACTACAAGAGTTCGAGCTAAATATTTAAATAGTTTATGATTTATGATTTTTACTTTCTTTTTAATATAATCAATACGGAAAGATGACAAAAGTAATAAGGGTGATAATAAGAATAGAAGAAGAAAATAGTTTAAGATTGATCACAATAAATGCTATTTGTAATTGATTACATTCTAATTATTCACATTCTATCATTCAATATTATTACATTGTCACTTTGCATTCAAAAAATTTATTTGATCATTTTCCATTATTAAAGTTATTCTACAATATTTATCATCTCAACAAATTGAGGTAACTATGAAAATTTAAAATTAAAATGACTTGATAAATCTCAAACATATTTAGCATATGTAAAATGGTTATATTAATATTAGATGTATTTACATATTATTGATAAAATTAATCATATGTTCCTCATATTATCGATAGTTTTTCCTTGGTTTCACATGACTGAAACCAACCCAGATCCATCTTAACTACGGATCTATCAAACGCAGAGAAGGATCGAATCTCTCGAGCTGCAAACCTTTCCTCAAGTTTTTCACTCAAAAAAGAGGTTTGCACCTCTAGATATTTGATCCCTCTCGGCGCTTGATAGATCAATAGTTATGATGGATCTAGGAAAATAAATTTCTAAAAATAAGTAAGGGAAAAGAAGCATGGGGAACAATTAGGAGTAGATTTAGGGCATAGGGAACAATTAGGAGTAAATTTAGGAACATGTGATAGTTGGGTGAGATAAAATCATATTTTAATAAAATAATGGAAATTTGTAGGAGAGACAAATAGTGGATATGACATGTATTTTGGTGAATAATCAAATTTATGGAATTAAACAATTAATTATTTTTGTATGTGAAAACAAGATTCACACCTAATCCTCACCTAAAAGACTAAATTAAACACATTATTATTAAGGGGACGAGGAGGTTTCTAGGTTTTGAGCTCCCCATTGTTAGATGAGTGTCGTAATGGCATTCCATGTATTTTTGTGAGAACTTATGATATTGTGATATTCTAATTACGAAATAGTGATCTTGAGTACATGCTGGATAATGTAGTAGATAGGAACTTTTTGATAAGGGGAGATTAGGGATGTGACCAAATTCCTATCAGTGAAAAAAAATTTCTTCACCTTCCTATAACTCCATTGTAGCTTTGGGGGCCAAAGGTAAGAAGAGTACCTTGGAATTTCTTGGGTGAAAAACCAAGTAGGTCACCAACTTTGGTTTAGTGCATTGGAATTCATTAAAGAATTGGTCATTGGAGCTGCTTCAAGCTAGGAGTGAGCATCGTCACCAACCTACATTGAATATTTTACACTCCCTAGGGTGAATGATACTTTAAATTGATTGACAGTCTAAGACTTTCAAATTTTTCCGAATTCCAAATGATCTTACAAAGCTAGTATTTATAATATCCTAGTAGGTCATTCGGTGACAACTTTTACTGGAAACTTGAAACAAAGAGAATCTATCCTTGGCTAGGACATCATGTAAGATGCATGTCATAAACAATAAAATTGTACTTAAAATATGAGATTCGGGCAAGTGGGGACAACCACTTGTTATCTCGTCCCTTGGAGGCTAGGCCATATGGGGACCGAATCTGACCTTACAAAATAAAGTGAAATAATTTGTACCATACGGTCGGAAAACATATACAAGAACAATTAATATACAAGAACAATTAATTTCATTCTAGAATATATATATATATATATATATATATATATATATATATCCAATACATATAACATTTTTCATCAATGCACATGTATAGAAAAACTACTTTCAGTTGATACTAGAGCACGTGCTTGTACCCAAACAATTTGTAACATGTGCAAACCACAAATAACATAAGCAACTCAATTTTTAGTTGAGTACTGGAAGTTCTAAAACATACTTAATCCAAAGATAATAAATTGTTGGACACTTCACTCAAAAAAATTCTAATGGAATTCCATCTTCAATAATCCGTTCATGATCGGATTTTGACATTTTCCATTTCTTAATTTTCGATTTTTTCTTTGATTGAACTTCTATGAACTTTATGCGTGCTGCACACACCAAGTGACTATATTGACAACTTATGGAATCAGGTTCATAGTCTTCAAAGTAAACAAAGTCTCCACTTTGATGAGTTTGTCTGAAAAAATAACCTTTCAGTATAATAGACCCTCTGTCATACTGAAATCCGTGATCGTTATAGTCTTGTAATAATTTCATTTTTCGTTCAGTGCAACGCATCAAATAATACTTAAAATTTTCATCGTTGTTAATAGGTGCAATTACAGCAAAAACATCTCCTGCACAATAAAATAAATTTAACATTTAATTATGCATATTTAAGTTTATTTCTAGATCTTTAAATCATTAGAAAGTAATTCAAATGTTACCTTCTCTAACAAGATCAGAAACTCGATCACCATCGGATGATATTGTAGTGTCCTCTGATTGCATTTCTTCAAACATTGCAACAGACATTTTTCCCTTTGTATTTAGCTCTGTATGTTTCCAATCGTTCACATACATTTTGTTTTCACAAACGTCATTGGATTTTGTGTTTTCTATGCAAACATCACAAAAACAAGAATATTTTCTTTTATCCAATGCAAACACATTTGTGGACAACTTTGTTTGAATTGAATGCAATTTTCGAGTCCCTTTTATTGTTTCAACATCATTTCCAATTGATCTATCTACGTTTTCGATTCCAATATGCCAGAAAAACCTTTATATGGAAAATTAGAAAAAGAATTTGTAAATATGATATCAAAATACAATTAAAAATAATCATTGCATGATAAATGTACAATGTTTAAAATTATATTTCCAATATAAATTAAATTTAATGTACCTTCGCACTTCTCTTGATGGGTTTTTCTCATGGATTAGAGCAGCGATGCACCATTGAAAAACTTCTTCAGCGTTCACAAGTCGGCGTGCATAGTGGTTCATTTGATATCTTCGAAGTACTCATTTTATGCATGCTCCTGCACCGTCATGTTCTCCTTTTTCATGGCCAGTCTCAAAGAAATTCCAACAATGTTTAATGCATGTTTTCTTATGAAGACAACACAACCAAAAGAATGATTGTGCAGATTTGAATTGACCTGCGCATCCGTCTAACCATATCCAATGTTCATTGAATGTTATTCCACGATCTTTCAATGAATCATAAATTCTTCCAAAACAATGTTGTACAAAACATGTATCATGTGTACGATCGTCACTGATATAAAAGTGATATTCTTTAATTATATGTCGATTTTCACTCATGCTTTCTATATGATCGACATTTTTTTCAGCATGTCTATATAGAATATGGACGAGCATGGAGACTTGGTCAGAGTGATAGTATTCACTCTGAATTTCTTTTTGTGGAACAAATGTGTAGTTTTCTGCAAAATCAATCACTGACAAAATGGTCCCCGGTGGAAAAACTTCACGAGATTTTTTGAATTGCAAGTCTTGCCATCGAGCTCTATGGGAATGCTTGGTGTATTTGTAAATTTCTTCTTCAAACTTTCTCAAAAAGTCTATCAGAAAAATTTCATCTTCTCGTAATTCGATTCTTTTAACACTATCTGCACCTTGAATCGATGTACTGATATATTCATATCTCTTCCATTTAACTTTCATGTTGGACAATGATTGATCATTTATATCAATACGATATTTGTTTTGAAATTTAGTCAAATTTCCACAATCATCGCATTTTTTACCACCAACACATTTTTTTTTGTAAAATAGTTCATCACTTTCTCTTTCACATAGAATTTGAGATATGAATTCACGGATAGTGGAAGGAGGAGGTGAATCCTTCCATAATGTTCTATCGAAATCAAGGAATGTGTCATAATATAACTCAAATTCCACATGATAACGGCAACAACAAGTGTCGCGTACGATGATAGGTTTTACATACCATGGTTTTTGTTGAACAAAAGCACTGAGTGAAACTTGAATTTGACGATTCTCTTCTTTGAACTTGTTGAATAACTCTATTTGAGTGGTTTCCAAGAGATTTTTTTCATGTTCTTCATATTGATTTCGTGCTATTCTTCTTCGCATCACATGTCTTGCAGTGGGTGAAACACGCGAATTGTTCTTCCAATATTCATATATTATTTTTTTAACATCTTTTCCAAGTCTATCTTTGTATGGTTGCCTACAAATAGCTCTCCAACAAGCGAGTTCATCATTTACATCTATTTGCAGTCGAAATTTTCGATGTTTGTGCAGAGTTTTTCGCGAGGTTCCCAGTGCTCGTGCCATAGATGTTATCAAACGATTCTCTTGAGTACTTGGTGAAACTATTGCCATCTATATTCCTCTATGTATATTTGAAACATCTTTATCTCTAGATCTCTTAATTGACTTTATAGCACTACTCATATTTTTTATCACCTCTTCATTCATTTTTTAATCTTTGGTTGATTTTCGATTACCCAATAGTGTCGTCGCTTCTTTTAATTTCCTTAATGATAGGAGACCTTTCAACATTTGAGCCTGAACTGTCACTCGCTCATTTAAGAAATACTCTTCAAAAATGCGGTTGACATGATATCATATAAAATGTTCAGGTTTTTTATCTCCATATGTGTGAGTGTCAACATTTTCTAACATCTCATTATCGATAGTGATTTCATCTGTACATATTCGAAAAAATAGTACATATTCAATAAATCACTAAATTAATAAATATGTCAATAAATATTAGGAAAATTTTAAATATATCAATAGATCATAATATTTACATTTACATACTTGCTTCAATTTCTGCTTGAGGTTGATTTTCTTCTTCAATATTTTGAGGAGTATCTCTGTCTGTTTACATTAAACAAAATATTTTTCAAACTAGTTCATCAAATAAAAATTAAGTTTCACATTTTACATTAGGAAAATTTTAAATATATCAATAGATCATAATATTTACATTTACATACCTGCTTCAATTTCTGCTTGACGTTGATTTACTTCTTCAATATTTTGAAGAATATCTCTGTCTGTTTACATTAAACAAAATATTTTTCAAACTAGTTCATCAAATAAAAATTAAGCTTCACATTTTACATTGGGAAAATTTTAAAAATATATCAATAGATCATAATATTTACATTTACATACCCGCTTCAATTTCTGCTTGAGGTTGATTTTCTTCTTCAATATTTTGAGGAGTATCTCTGTCTGTTTACATTAAACAAAATATTTTTCAAACTAGTTCATCAAATAAAAATTAAGCTTTACATTTTACATTGGGAAAATTTTAAAAATATATCAATAGATCATAATATTTACATTTACATACCTGCTTCAATTTCTGCTTGAGGTTGATTTTCCTCTTCAATATTTGAGAGGGCTTCTAACTTTCTTTTGTGAGATTGTCTCGTTTCTTCTCTACATGCCTCAGGGTCTCTTTTTCGATCATATTTTCTCGCACAAGTTCTTCGATTTCCCATGATAATAGGGTATGAAGTTCAAAAAATTTCCTTCAAAAAATTAGACAATAACTCAATTACAAAAAATATCACAAAAGATTTAATTTAAAAAAATTCAGTGTAAATTTTTTGTAAAAAATACATACTCCAATCCAAAACACACACTTTAAAAAATTCGAGAGAAAAATGTTTTATAAAAATGAAATGAAGCTCAAAAGATTTACTTCAACTCAAAACACGTACATACCTCCAAGAAATGTCTTCCAAAAAAATTCTTTAAACCCAAAATTGTAAAATCAATTTGCTTCCAAGAAATGCTCTTAAACCCAAACTTTGAAGAAAAGTTTTTGAACCCAAACCAAGATCTTTGTAAAATGAGATGAAGTGTGCGAAATGTGCGAAAATTGTGAATCATTTTGTGGCAATTTATATTGATGCGAAATGTGTTTTAGTAGGGGGCTCCGCAAAACTTTCCGGCCGACGGAGAGTTATACAATAGTTCGGCCGAACTTTTGATCAAAAGTTCGGCCGAACTATTAAGATGTTAGATTTAACGAGCCTTAAGCGGAAAACATAGTTTGGCCGAACTTGGACTAAAAGTTCGGCCGAACTAACGCGTCACCAATTACACAAAAACCAGGCTCTGAAAACGGTTATGCAACTTTGGACTGATTAAACTCCATGAAAGGTTGTTAATTAACTGTCGGAACGAAGACAAGCATTTTCAGAATTGAATCTACTTTCAGGAAATATAACTTTTATCGAATTTCATAAACGTTTATTAATTTTAATTATTTTTCTAATAAAATGGGTGCAAACAATTTCTGAGGGTCATTGTGATTCAGTGAAATCAAAATTTTGTATCTCCCAAAATACATTGTAAAAAAAATTGAAAAAATTATGGGGCATTACAATGGTCCGTTGTCTCTAATGGGTAGCTTTAGATTTTTAGTTTATAATTTATATGTTAAGAAATTTTTTGCGACGCGAAACATATCCAAAATACGCAGATTTTCGTATTAGACCAGTTCAAAAAATTCTAGTAATTATGATATGCATCCATTGGCTTTGTAAATATGACGAAAACAAAGTAGACTCTGTCTAGATTGTTGTAACACATTTTTTTTTTTCAAAAACACAAATTTTCAATGAATACAACATTGCGTCATAACATGACTTCTTATGAATCCTTTGATTGTTAAGAAACACACACTCAAAGAAACACTAAGTTGACATATCAAATCTACATAAAAAAATTTCAAAAAATAAGTAATAGAAAGCTAACAAAATTTCTCACAACTTTTATTTTTATTGCAAAATGAAATTCTACACAGAAAAATTGTTATAGTTTGTAGAAAGTTAAAGAACCGAAAAAAATGAAAATTTTTTCTCAAAAAAGGGAAAAAAGTGTAACCCAGCTTCACATTTTCACCCATAACTTATACCATACCATTTCCATGTAGTATCTGAAGGCCCTTGTCTCCAATATGTCCAAGCCTTTGATGCCATAGCATGGTCTTTTCTCGAGAGACTGCTAGGCTTTCTGCTCCACTTTCAGGAAACACAAAACCATTGCACCCATCAATAATAGTGCTACCCTGATGATTGTATAGAGTTCCAATCCGAACTCTGCGCATTAATACCAGTGCTTCCCGAACCATCTTGCAGGTATCTTTCTCGAGATTTTTTTTACACTTGCAGCATCCATCTTGCTTACAGAAATCATATTTCTGGACAATGCAGGAATATGCAGAACACCAGGAAGTGTTCTATTCCTTCAACCTTGTAGCTTCAGCTTGAATTTTCCATGTCCGACGATTCTTGCCTTCCTATCATCCCCTAAGAAGACATCACCACGATCATACTTCTCATATTCGCAGAACCACTCCCTATGGGGAGTGAAGTGAAATGATGCACCCGAGTCAATCAATCATGGCTCATGATCTACATGTGTGTTTGTAGAGGAAGCTATATACGCATCCCCACCTTCATCTGAGGTGGTTTTTTCCTCTATAGAAGGAGCATCATCAGATCCCTTTCCTTTCTCAAGAGCTTTAGATCTGCAATAATTTTTGTATTTCCCTTCCTTTCCGCATTTCCAGCACACCTTTACAAACTTTCCTCGAGATTTAAATCTGCCTCTAGATTTAGATCTCCCACTCGAAAAAATATTTCTATTTATGTTCTGGACCTTCCTTGTACAAATAAGGCATCTCTATTCTAGCCCTCCATATTTCTCCATCTCATTTTCTCTGATAGCAAGGCTGAGACAATTTCATCAAAATTCAAGGTAGTTGTATTGCTACCTATTGCAATAACCGGATTTCTTGACTAATTTGGTAGAGAACACAACAAACTGATGCACTTATCTTGATCTGATATTTTAATATCAACATATGACAAATGACTTACCACAATATTGAAGGTGTTCAAATTCTCTATCACTGAGTCTCCATCCTTCATAGACTCGCTTTCAGAGGGGCGTGCGCGCGACGAACAACCGAGTCTCCATCCTTATATGACAAAGAACACTACAATTCTCTCTCTATTAATGAAATACTTATAGTAATAATAACAGAAAATATCAATTTAACATTTTTTTCTTATTGCACTTGATGATCAGCTCCTCTTGTAGTAGCCTCAACAATGTCATGAGTACAAGACCAAGTTTTCAATGACACCTACAAAGGCCATATGAACTGAAGGGGAAGAAGAAGCAATTGATGAAGTTTTTTTTGAATTCTATTCAAAAGTGAAGAAAAAGAAGAAGAAATGATTTACTAGTTATATCATTAGAAACATTGTGTACCATGTTATGAAAATATATCTTTGATGATAACATTTATTGAGATAAGTGTTTTGTGTCTATGGTGAATGAATGAATGTTATAGGTTAATGAATGATTGTTATATGTTTACTTATGTACAAATACACATAATTTTCTTTATGATTTTTTCATTTTGCTAGTGTCTATGCATGAATCCTAATTTGTTTATTTCAACTATTTTCTAGTAGATAGTTTGGGTACTAGGGAATTGAGAGTGATGTGAAGAGAGATAAGGGGCCATAATATATTCCACCTTCA
Source organism: Pinus albicaulis (assembly GCA_034641835.2). Classification (NCBI taxonomy): domain Eukaryota; kingdom Viridiplantae; phylum Streptophyta; class Pinopsida; order Pinales; family Pinaceae; genus Pinus; species Pinus albicaulis. The sequence continues at coordinate 1,367,316,336 of CM076570.1, forward strand.
TGTGGTTGGATCTGTTTAGTAGCAAATGAGTTAGGATTTGGATAATATTGGAGAAAACCTCCTTCGATCCAAGAAAGCAACAATAACTTCTATGTGGAGTTCGTTATTGTTTCATCAAATCGAGGGATGTTTTCTCTAAGATTAGACTATGATAAATTATTCTCAAAACCAAGAGGCGATCACTCAAGTATTCATGCATTCATGTATTTTTAATTGATATTTATTCATAATTTTTTTGTTAAATTTTTTTATTGTTTTGATGATTGTTTCTCTACCTTTAACTTAATTTATGTGAATTGCATGTATTTTTATTCTCAAATTATCTGTAGTCATTCACAGTTTGACATCAAATTATTTGAGATTGAAATTTAGTCGTGCATTTCATGTATGTTATGAAAATGAGGTCTCAATTTTACTATTTTCTGTCTAACTTTTTGATATGAGTCTTCTACCTTAATTACTTTATCCTATTTGATATGCGGCTAGTACATTTTTTCTACATGATATTTCTAGTCATGCTCCTTGTAAACTTGCATTTAGGAGACAAACTCATAATGAGAAAAGCTCTTCTTTTATTGAATCTTGGTGTTTTTATTCTTAGCATGAAAAACTGATTTTTTGGATGTAGGAATTATTTTTGAAGATGTGTTATAAGTTTAACCCTAACTACTCTAGTTATGAATAGTTACATGTTCATGAATCAACATGATGTTATTCCATCTTCATAAAAGATAGGTTTTTATTCTTTAGAAGAAACATGTATTTAGGTATATCTCTAGGGTTTTATCCACAAACCCTAAGTATTTCTTATTAAGCCTCCTAGACTGTTAGTGTTTACAAACCTTAGACTTCCAATTTCTCTATAATCTTTGTCATATGCAAGTTTTCCTTTCCAAATAAAAATGTCAAAAGCCATAAAATCCATATGTGATGTAATTAATCAAGGATGTATCATGTTTAATAGTCTATATAGATTTTGTAGAGTAGCATATTTGAACTAGTAGCATATGCAGGGAATATTTCAAGGTTCATGTCATAAATATAAAATCCTCCTTTTGAACACACTCTGAAATGTAATTCAACCGTTCGAAAGAAACATAGCTCCCTAGAAATTCAATCCAATCTATAACACTTATGTTCTTAGAATAATTTTGGTAGAGGTAGGATAATTGTGCATAGTTCATCCCTGACATGCTTGATTAAGTTTCATGTGCAGTTATCCGAGATACATTTTGAGAAAGAGGCTTCCTTCAAGCTTTATAAAGATATGCATTAGCTACCTCAACAATTAATATCATGTTAGGCTGGGGGCATTAACTCCTACAAACCTGGAATTCTGATGTATCACGACAATCATTAATTTTCATCACTCACAGTCATTGGATCATATTTCTCAATGAAAGTCATGTGTTATAAAAGCCTCATTTTCTCACCTGACGTGACACATCGACTGTTAGATGCAATGAGTGGTTCATCATATCACATCGAGAGTTAAAATTGCATTGAAATCCATGTGAGCTTGGGAGCGATGTGCCTTATCAGCTATAGTATCAAGGAATTTACGACCGCTTGATGATATCGGATGCGAAGATGCAAGTGGGTTAGCAAAGGTTGAACAATATATTGGGAAGGGCTGGCCCCACTACCGGGTCGACGTGGTGTCATGCTATTAGATATATGACATAGAAGAACACTAGAAAAACCACCCCTTGATGGGTCCAATATTTCTTATCGAAACTGAGGATCCTGGTTATATGATTTTATATATATATATTTTTAAATAATCAATTCAACGTCTAATTTCTGATGTAAACTCGTCGGATAGAGATATGGACTGTTAGATTCACCCATGTATTCCATCGTATAAAACATCGGGTTTCAAATATGGAAAGTTGGAAGGGGTTTTCAGATTTACATTGTGGTAGTCAAATGCCCAACACGAGTGTCAAAAATTTACAACAGCTTTCCGATGAAGACATGTTGGAAACTACTAGTTGGATGCACAACTGAACCTTCGATTCACAGTCATATTTTTTGTTAGATATCTAATGACTATCGTTGCATTCATATCGTCAAATTTGTGAACTATTTGGTGGAACTTTTTCAGACATACGAAGTTTTATGGATCGAATACTTGAAAAAATATTGATCTCTTGTTTGTCGTTTACTTGACTAGTGGCTTGCATATTTTTTCGTTGAATATTCAACACCATGTCATCATAATCCTATCAGCGAATCTGTTGGCTATCTAATGAAAAATGCGTTAGATTCTCGAAAGAATATTCTTTTTTGTCCATCTTGTACTCGAATAGACAAAAGAATTTTACAACCGACGACCATTTTTCCCGTCAACTGTTGGACCAAGTTGCATCAACGAGCCTCGAAAACAAGTCCCATCATAGTGACAAAAAAAATATGTCGAACATCCGACACTTAGCCATCGAATTATAGAGCAATATGCAGTCGTGAATTAAGAGTTACACTCTATATATCTATACAAGATCTCTATGGATAAAGGGATGAACTATGCACTAAATTTCCCTAGATCTAGACTTTATTAATCTTTGATACATTGAAATTAGGGAGAAGTAATTTTCATACCTTTACCCCTTAATAGTGATGTAGATCCTAACTATTGTAGCTATTGACAATCCTAATCTAGATCTTAGTGATCTTATTTATATTGGTCCAACTTGTATCCTACACATCACAAACAAATAACCTAGATTTTAGCAATACTACTAAAGATATTACGATAAATGATCTCTTACTAAATATCTATTGGAGAAATATACTAAATTGAAGTTACATTATCGAAGTCAATCCAAATATGATGAAATGCAATTATATGATAAAAATGTATTGGGGAAATATCTTGAAATCTACATTAAAGAAGGTAGAATGTATTACAATAATTACCTTGGATGTAATCTCTCCCTTTCAATACTTGGCCTTGGCTCCTACTTAACTAATAATTCATATATGGGCTCACCTCGACATGCAAAGAGGCTGCCTGGAGAATTTCACCAGTATTTACATTTGATATTTCCCTCCCTCTTCTTCTTCTCTTAAGAGTGATCTCTATTTATAGGATTCTCTAGGAGGTGAGAGGAGGAATGCCACTTAGGGATTATACTTGTTAAGGGAGTAGCACAAAATTCCTAGTCCAACCCATCCTCTCAAGTTGATCTCTGTGGATTAAGTAGTCATGGAATATTTGGCCAACCATTTATCTCTACTAGTGTGTCTAGAGTGTTTAAATATTCCCTAATAGTCATTTTAGGATATAGATGAGCTATGGATTTCCCTATTATAGAGATACTATAGTGATGGATCATCTAATTTATGTTTCTGAAGGTCATAAAAGGCTATTCTAATGTCCTAACATAGGTAGGGTTCTTAACAAAACCTATGAGTGACAAATAGGGTTATAATAAAATCACAAGGTATATTATTGGTGTTTGTTGTCATTTCCATCTATAATATATACCTTGAGATTTGTTCCCCCACTTTCAATTGTTTGATATTGAGATGTGTTATATCTAGACCTATTTGGTATAATTAAATTATATCTTATTTCTATAAACTTTTGCAATAATTAGAAGAGAATTTTGTGTTGTTGTTTTTGTGCAGGTTACAAGAATCCGAGTGAGGAGAAATAAATTTACAAGATGAAGTAGGATCTCCACCATCCAATATCACTTAATATGGTTACAACTATCATCAAATAGAGGTATGCTTCTATTAGTCTTATTTTCCATTTGACCTGTGTAATGGAATTAGAGAATTGATATAGTATTTATAATTATAAGTGGTCTATCATTCAGTTTGTATATATATTAGGTATATCCATGCAATATTCATGTGTGTCATTGGGTGAAATTCTAGATAACACTTGGGATCAATGAGATGAGCTTAGTATCCAACTAGTGTCCTCTTAATTCATCTCTCTCCCTTAGAAAACCCTCCAATGTGTTGGTCCATACATCACTAGATGCTAAGAAGGACTCCAGATAGAAGATAAACTATATATATATATATATATATATATATATATATATATATATATATATATATATATATATATATATATATATGTATATATATATATATATGTATATATATATATATGTATATATATATATATATATATATATATATATATATATATATATATATATATATATATATATATATATATATATATATGTATATATATATATATGTATATATATATATATATGTATATATATATATATGTATATATATATATATATGTATATATATATATATGTATATATATGTATGTATATATATATATATATATATATATATATATATATATATATATATATATATGTATATATATATATATATATATATATATGTATGTATGTATGTATGTATGTATGTATGTATATATATATATATATATATATATATATATAGATATAGCTAAGCATGGTAACCCATAAGATTCATCCATCCTATTGAAGTACTTTGACTTCTGCATAATTTAATTAGCCTTTTTTATATGTACTAATATAATTTTGGTAAAGCTATTTTCTTCTGAGTAGACGTAGAAATTTTTTCTTACATTCAAAATGAGTAAGTGGAGTAAGAATCATTAATATGGGTTGATTTATTCTCTATGTGACTTTCAATCTTATTTCCCCAATGATGAAATGTGTGTTGGTCTACTTACAAGCTCCTCCTATGCTTTGATAACATGCTAGATTTGGAATATTTGGCATCATAATTTCTCTGATGCCCTATTAAATTTTGATTACAATAATGGAAGAATATATTTGTGAAAAATAAACAACACAAGAAAATACAACCTTCAGAGGTAAGAGAAGGAATAGGGAATGAAAGACCAAACTTAAGATCAAAACACAAAGAGACCAATTCAAATTACGAGGCCAAGAAAGTAATATAATTTTCTCGTGTTACATTGATTCCATGAGTAAATATTTAGAACACTCTCTAGAAGAGAAAAAATAATGCGTAATAGGTGGCATTCCTTAGTGCATCCATATGTAATAAGAGACAAACATCATTTTAAATTATTGAACTAGCCTAATAATTTATTTAACTAGTAAAAAAATAGAGTTAGAGCCATAAAAGGAGTTAGGCATCCCAAATAGAGTGAATAAATAAGTAAATAGAAAAATCCATATGAACTATGTTGTCACTTCTCAAAGGTAGGGTCTATCCCCTCCTCATATGCACACTTATCTCCCTAAGTTCCATAGATCATATCTCTGAAAATATTGCGAACCAAGATCTGAAATTTTTACACAACGTTCCTCAGGCTTTCGGATTTTCTCTGTAAACATTTCAGCTTCTGAACCTTTGTATCAAAAAATTTACAGCGATAATTCCACAATGACCTGTTTAGGTAAAATTCGGGAGCTTGAAAACAACCCTAACTTCCACAGATCATATCTTCGAAAACATTGCGAACCAAGATCTGAAATTTTTACATGATGTTCCTCCAAAGTTCGGCTTCGCTCTATAATAATTTCATCTTCTAAAAATTCGTAGAAAAAACGTTATAGAGAAAATTCCACAATGAGATGTTTGGAGCAGCGAAACCCTAGAATCCAAAGCTCTAATACCAAATGTTGTGAAACTAGCTCCAAAAATAGAAGAAAAGAGAGATCAATGCCTTAGATATCAGCCACTTTGAGGGGAAAACGTCCAATACATTACATAAATGAAAAATTCTTGGATAATACAAATGAAAAAACCTCCTTCTATATATAGGAGTCTAGGGGGTCACAATATAATCCTAGCCAACCTAACAATAATAATGTAAGGGCACAATAATAACAATATTGGGGTTACAAGGGTACAACAATAACAATAAGGGGGTTACACTAACAACAATAAGGGACTATACTAGTAATATAGGGACCTAACAAGGATTCTCATCTATTGCAACATCGCTACATACGTTGACAAGTGTGAAACATGTTTTTTAGTGGCGAGGAAAATAACAAAAAACCTTTGATGCACTGAAAGAGAAGATCAATACAAAATAAGTTCTATCACTTCCAGATCTCAAGAAGCCATTGGAAATCCAAACAGATGCAAGTGATTATGCCATGGGGGTAGTACTGATGCATCATGGTAAGCCTATATTCTTTCACTCTGAGACTTTTACAACTGCAGTAATTAACTATCCAACATATGATAAGGAATTGTATGATCTAGTACAAAGTGTGAAAAAATGGAAGCATTATTTAATGGGTAAAGAAACAAGTATACATACAGATCATCGACCATTACAATATATTCAATTACAAACTAAGCTACAACAATCAACGCAGTTGAGATGGATGGGAGTTTTACAACAATTTCACTTGGTCATTAGATATAAGAAAGGAAAATATAATAAAGTTTTCGATATGCTATCAATATCTATAATCAATGCTTCTAAAATTATTAAGCATAATTCAATCACAGATGAAAGCTACATTGAAGAATATGCTCAAGATGAAGATTTTGAAGATATATATGCAACTTTGAGTAAAGGAAATCAAATTGAAGAACTAGATTATCATATTCATGACAAAATATTATATTATCTTGGCAAGTTATGGATTCCACAAAGTGAAAGAGTTAATATTATAAGGCAAGCACATACATCTCTTATTGTTGGTCATTTTGGTGCAGTAAAAACAATTTCTCAATTCTAGAGGTATTGTTACTAGCCTCGTATGAATGAAACTATATCAAGATATGCAAAGGGGTGTTGTATGTGTGCTAATAGTAAGCTAAGTAACTGGAAATTGGGATTTTATACTCCAATTCCTATTCCTTCGCTTCCTTGGGAAATTGTGTCCATGGATTTTGTGGGGGGATTACATATTTCTAGGAAAGGTCATGATTATTTGTATGTTTTTGTGGATAGCTTCAATAAGATGTGTATCATAATGCCTTGTAAAAAGTAGGTCATAGTCGGAAAAAAAACACAGTTGTTCTTTCAAAATGTATTGGTTCACTTTGGGTTACACACATCTATTGTATCTGATCGAGATTCTAGATTTCTTAGGAAATTTTGGTTAAGTTTGTGGGATTTGATGGACACCAAGTTGAAGAAGAGCACAAAATTTCATCCACAAACTGATGTCTATACAGATTTGGTGAACAAGATAGTGATACATATACTCTGGGGATACTGTGGGAAACATACTAAGCTTTGGGATGAGCATTTACACTACATTCAACATGCTTAAAACCGTGTCAAGAATTAATTGACTCATACATATCCATTCGAAGCATGTTATGGTTATTTACCAAAATATCCTTTAGATTTCATCTTTGGGAAGGATATTTCAATGGATGGACATAGGGATGTGGAGAAAGCCAATAATTTCATTGAACAGATCCAGTTGGTACATCAAACAATGCAGGAACAGTTGGAATAGAGCCAAGCCAAATACAAAGCAGGGCATGACAAGCATCACGTTGATCACAATTTTTAGGTGGGAGACAAAGTTTGGTTATACATCAACAAAGAAAGGCTACAAGGAGAAGGTAAAAATCTCAAACTGATCTGATATGGTCCATTCAAAATCTTATAAAAGATTGGAAATAATGCTTTTCGATTAGATTTTCCTCCTTATATGAAAATATATTCTATTGTAAATATTGAAAAATTGAGATTGTATGAGCCTCCTATGATCATGGATCAAGAGGAAATTATTCAAGTATCTTCCATAGAAGAGTTTCCTCCTGAATACATGTATGATTTGTAAGAATACACCATTCTTCCCAAGAATACAAGGACATCACGTAAGGGTGATGTGGACTACCTTTGTGTGGGGCTCGAAGGTACCAATAGAAGAAACACATGTTGGATCGAGAATAGGAAGGTGAGGGAGCTTTAACGTCACTTATTTTCGGAGTATTATGAGACTTTTGGTGGTCCAAAATCATCTAATGGGGAGGAGTAATCCGAAGGATCTAAAGATGCTCGAAATTTTAGAAAATACTCAAAATTAAAATTTCTCAAATGCATATGAAACCAAGCTCAACACGTAGTGTTTGTTGTTATGATTCGAACACAACTTAAATAGGTGAAAACAAACATCGTATGAAAAAATTATGCAACGTAAATGTTGACGTCCAAACATGGCAAGAAGTGAAAGGTCAATTGGTCAATGTCAAATTCAACGCTCAGGGTTTCAACAACCAATGTTTAAATTAGGGTTCTAAGCTAATGGTTCTAGCTGAAATGTGGCATCTCTAGAGCTTGACAACTATCGTTTCATGGTTGGTTGATTTTGGACCAATCCTAAGGCAAGAGGTGGCCCTATCGAAGGGTGACACATGGCCTCGTAAGACTGGTCAAAAATTTTCTTAGCGAATTGACGGACTAGACGAGATTCGATCCCATAACCTATCGACGACAAATCTGACGTCTGGTTGTTATGATACAATAATGGTTCTTGTTATGACTACGATCTCACATATATTTAAAGGAGTTAATGTTGGATATAACCAAAAAAAATGGCAGAGTTCGCTAATATTGGTGGCTACACCATACATATCAATCCACAAGCGTATCATATCCATTGTAACTAATGCGAGGGGATAAGGCCACGTGCCATATGTTATTAAGGCGCCATAATGTTTATTAAAATTAATGTATGCCAAATATACCACACAACCACCACCGATATATCATTAAAATCACGTTCTTTGTGAATTGAATGTCGGACCTCCGAATTTTAACCAACACTCTCAACCAATCGAACCATGTGAGTTTTGTTGAATAGTTTGCAGAACAAATTTATTTTAATTTTGATAAAGAGAGTATTTTTGGCCTAATTTAGTCATTCATAGGCCAAATTGAGTGTTTCAAAATCCAAAACAAGGTTTTTTGGGTCTTCTGAAAGCACTGGAAGTATTTTTTTGATGAGTTGGAGCTTGTAAATAGATGTAATTGAGAAATTTACCATCTTAATAAATTGGTCACACTAGAAGCAGACCTAGAGACTTAGCCCATGAGGGGTGAACTTCGTGATCAACTTGTCTTATTTTTCTTTCTTATATTTTGTGTCTTGATTCTTTTATTTTGCTGCGATGTTTATCAAGTTTATGTGTTTTCTCAATTTCAATATGTCGCATAAGAATACATAAACTAACTTGCAATTCGTTCAATAATACCATCATGTCATTTTTTTGGATCATGTGCATCCATGACCTATAGATTCTATGTTTGCTATCTATTTGATGAAACGTGTATCATGTATTAGGCATGTAGTTGTCAATATCATGCTTGAGTATTGGTTATTTGGACTTCTCATCACTTGAGACTTTTATTTGGAACTTTATGAGCAATTATAGGCAGTGGCTTATAGGAAAGCCCTGAAAAGGTGACATAGATCTCACCACAACATGAACAGAAATGGAATATTTTAATCATAACTACATGTAGGAAGGCTTCTAGGCATAACTAGGGCCTTCCAATCGCATGCATCATGTGTCAATGGTTTGGTTATGAGGTAAAGCTTGTGAAAAGAAGTTTCAACTCAACAATTTCTTACCAAGGGTGGTTGTCAAACTCCTGAGTGATCGCGTGCGCTTGATGGGTGGCAATAAGAGTTTCAGTTAATAGGACCCAATTCCATAACTAGAACTTGGAGGTTGGATCATGTCATAGTAACTCTCAACTCTTTTTTACCTTGGAGAGCTTGGAAAAGTGGGAAAATTTGGGATGGGGTGGTTACAACGTCCATTTAACTATCATTGAGAAGGAGAATTGTATCATTTTGTTAATTTTTTTTCCAAAATCATGAGATGGTGTAGTCATGGCTATTATGATTAATATGAATACATTGACACTTGCTGATGGAATGGAATCTCTATTGTTGAATGATATTACATTAAATAATACAAAATATTGAAGGAAAGATTCCTTGTGAGTGACAACATGACCAATCAACATAGGTAGAGGTAAATTATCTAAAGGGATACCAAGGTCAAAAATAATATCTAAATCTCCAATTTAGTCAATAATTAGATATCAAAAATATTTTATAGCAAGGAATTATAAAATATATTAAACGGTGAATGTTATTAAGTAAAGAAAGTGACCCGATGAGCATTTGATTGTATGAAGAAATTGTTTAGATGATGTAGGATATGTATACTTATATTAAAAAAGTACATAATTATATCACAAGGCATGATTACTTTACTCAAGAGAATCCTATCATATTATGACACAAAATGAGTTGTAGTATTAATCATATGATAGAGGGGATGCTTATCTGGGAAATTTCACAACAACTATAATAGTCAAATGAGGTCAAATTTGATTGATGCACAAAGACAAGAATAGTATAATGTTTCTAGGTGTAATACACATTTCAGGTTTCGCTAGAAAATACATGATATCTATAAGTCGAATGGGCGATGTAGGTGTGCATACCATATTTAAGCACTCATATAATATGGTTTGTTGTGTGCTGTTGCTAATGACAAGATATTAGATTAAAACAATGTACAAGTTTTTGGTACACCTTTACATAGGTGGATGAAGTAACACAATGTAGGAATTTATAGGGTAAGTTTTGTAGATCAAGAACCAAAGGTAACCGCTCACAAACAGATCACAAATCAGTACACCAGTATAATCACGTGGTTAAAATGAAACAGTCCACAGCCTGAGCCAATGTAGCCAATTCAGGAAATTTATTAATATAAGAAGAAAAGTTACATATGTTTCTCTCATAAACGATTACCGGATAAATGGCCCTCCATGCTCTTTAAATAGAGATCATGGACCAATCGGGTGTTAAGCCACGGATCAAGTGTCGTTAATACTGAGTAAGAGATAATCATTAGATCACTACAAATTGTGACTGTCGGATTATAAGTTACAAATGTACATGGTAAAGAAACACACTTTACCTAACTCTACACTAGACTAAGTTATTCTTAACTATTTCCTATGCATTGGAATATCCTAACATCCCCCTTTAAGAACAACTTGGGATAGTATTGAAGGATTTACAAAGGTGACACAAAAGGAGCCTATTTCCTATGTGTCAAAATATCGTAACATCCCCCCTTAAGAAAAAATTGGGATAGGATTGAAGGATTTACAAAAGTGACACAATAGGACAAGGAAGGAGGCATTAGAGCCTATCCCCCCTTAATGACAACTTTCCTAAACTCCAAGCATGGATCGAAGTTTGGTAAAATTCACTTCTGTGAGAGCCTTTGTAAAGATATCGGCTACTTAATCGTTGGTTGGACAGTACTGCACTTCAAGAACATGATCATGAATGAGATTTCTGATGAAGTGTATGTGGATTTCAATGTGTTTCATATGCTAATGCTAAAATGGATCTTTACATAGCTGAATGGCACTCTGATTATCACACCATAGTGTAGTTGGATGCTGCTGATGAAGACCGAATTCAGACAGGATCTGACGAAGCCACATGGCTTCCTTGCTGGCTTCAACTGCACAATGATACTCCGCTTCTGCGGAAGAAAGAGAGGTGGCACTTTGTTTCTTACAAGACCAAGTAATAGGTCCTGAACCAAGAGCGAATACATATCCTGTAGTAGACTTTCGATCATCAGGGTCACCAGCCCAATGAGAATCAGTGAAACCAATCAACAATGGAGATGCTCCTGCACTATAATGAATCCCAAACTGAAGTGTACCTCGAATATATCAAATTATTCTTTTAGCTGCTTTCCAGTGACTTCCATGAGGTTGGTGCATACGCCGAGCGACAAGACCAATGGCAAAGGAAAGGTCGGGATAGGTATGGGTTAGATACAAAAGTTTACCAACAAGTTGACGATATAAGGTAGCATCAACTTCAGGGGTAGTACAAGTGACTGAAAGCTTGACTCCAGAGTGAAAGGGAGAAGGGTTTGGCTTACAGTATTCCATGTGAAAGTGGTGTAGAAGATCACATGCATACTTGGACTGAGAGAGGGTAATTCCTTCCTTGGATTCCAAGACTTGAAGACCAAGGAAATAATGCAAGTGTCCTAAGTCTGTCATTTCAAACTTATTGTTGAGGCTAGACTTCACATGGTTTATATGGTTTGGATCACTACCAGTAAGGATAATATCATCAACATAAAGAACAGGTATGGTGAAGGACTTACCCACTTTCTTCGTGTAGACAGTGTTGTCAAAATGACACCTAGAAAATCCATTATCTAATAGAAATCTATCCATTTTGGCATACCAAGCCCGAGGATCTTGTTCGAAACCACAGAGAGACTTCCTAAGGCGAAAAACAAGGCTAGAGTCATTTTGGATAAATCCAGGGGGTTGTTCCATGTAGATTTATTCATGTAAATCTCCATGTAAGAAGGAAGATTTAACATCCATCTAATGGACTTCCCATTTAAAGGAGGCAGCACAGGAAAGAACAAGGAGGATAGAATTCATTTTGGCAACAAGGGAGAAGGTTTCAGTATAGTCAATGCCTTCAACTTGTGAAAATCCTTTAGCGACAAGACGAGCTTTATGTCTATCCACTTTTCCATCTGGTCCAAACTTTTTTTTGTAAACCAATCTACATTTGACAAGTTTTCTTCCTTTTGGAAGAGGAACAATATCCCAAGTATCGTTTGCCAATAAGGAACGATACTCTTCATTCATAGCTTCATCCCAATCTGGATGACCAGAGGCTTCTTCAATGGTTTCTGGATCAGGATTTTCTGAAGCTTGAGCCAACAAGGAAGAGGCTGTTTCAAACTGAGAATGTGTACATCGTTGATTGGCAGGGTCACCTGCAAGAGAACCTGTTGCATCCCGAGTAGAGTGGACCCATCTTGGAAGTGGTGGAGTATAAGGAACAATTTCAAGAGGTGGAGGAGGATTGTCATCCTCGCTGTCATCATCTGGACTAGAAGGAATGCTATTAAAAATAGAAGAGAGAGAGAGAGAGGTGGCACATATGCTGCATCAGGCTCAGAGGCCAAAGGTGGCACACCTGTCGAACTAGGCTTGCAGGCCAATATATTTTCATCAAATTCTACATCTCTTCTAATGATTATATTTTTGGATTTTGGTTGAAGAAGTCTATCCTTTGCAATCTTCAGAATATCCAAAAAAATGCAATTTTCACTCTTAGGTTCTAAGGCTTTATGTTTCGCATCTGGAATATGGGCCGAAGCATCACTTCCAGAAACACGAAAGTGACTTACATCTGGTTTGATTGAGCTCCAAGCTTCTTCTGGAGTTATATTCTTTAAAACCTTAGTAGGAGTGCGATTTACTATGTAATTCACACATTTAATGGCTTCTGCCCAAAAATTGAGACCAAGTCCTTTAGATTGAAGCATACAATTAGCCATTTCTTTTAAGGTGCGATTCTTCCTTTCAGCTACACCATTTTGTTGTGGAGTATATGGAATGGTATGTTGCAATTGAATGCCATGCTCAGTGCAGAAGTTGATACAATTTTTGTTAACATATTCTCCTCCATTGTCTGATCTTAACTTAAGAATTTGATGTCTAGATTGTTTCTAAACAAAGGGCTTAAAGGCCAAGAACATGTTAAAAACTTCACTCTAGAGTGTTAAGAACTATACCCAAGTGCATCTGGAAAAATCATCAATGAAAGTTAAGAATTACTTGAAACCAGAGAAAGAAACAACGGGAAGTGGACCACATAAATCACTGTGCACAAGCTGCAAAAGGGCTGAAGCATGCCAAGAGGCACATTTGTCAAAACTATCCCGATGATGTTTTCCGAGTACACATCTGGAGCAAACATCATCTCGGCAAGATACCATATGAAGGCCCGTCACCATATTTTCCTTACATAGAGTTTGAAGAGAGCGATAGTTTAAGTGACCAAATCGCTCATGCCAAAGTTTGCTCACATCATCATTATGAGCAACAAAAGCGGAGGGAAGACATGATGACTCAAAGTTTTCAAACTTATACAACCTTGTGGAATCATCAGTAATGCCAATAGCTAAAATATGTTTAGGATCTTTGAGGTCCTTGATTACAACATCATGAGGTGAGAATTATACTATTTTCCCTTCACCTGAATGAGTTATTTGATAAATAGAGAGAAGGTTGCATAAAAATGTAGAAACACATAGGACATCATTGAACTAACCATTATCAAGATGAATGGTTCCAGATCCTACAACACTAAGAGATCTATCATCACCAACATGATAAATGTGTTTGGTGTTACAATCATTTAAAGAAGAAAACATGGCTTTATTTTTGGCCATGTGATAAGAAGCTCCAGAATCAATGAGCCACTCATGAGAATGAGAAGAGGAAGATACATTAATGCATAACCAGATCTTGATGCTTGACAACCACAAGCAGAAAGTGACATTCCTAAAGATGAAGGTGAAGAGTGCTCCAAATTGATGTTGTGCTTCTTCATTGATGCTTCTAAGGCTTCCATATTCTTAAAACACTTGGACTCTATATGGCCATCACGATTGCAAAAGTTGCAATGTCTACCTATCTTCTTTCCTTTGTTTTTATATGCCTTATCATTTTGGTGAGTTGCTTTTTCAGTTTGCGGCTGAAATTTCTTAGGACCCTTGTTGGGTTTCAGACCATACTTTTTAGGATACTGCTTCTTGGGATTATTTTGATATGATTGTTGTTGGGCTGCTAAGGCTTTCTTAGAAGCGTTTCCAAGAGTGATAAGACCAAGGTGTAAGAGTTTTTCTTGTTCTCTTATCAAAGAATCACAAAAGGAATCAAAAGGGGGATTCTTGTAGGCGGTTCCTGAAGAAATGATGGCTTCTCTAATGGAATGGAAGGTAGAAACAAATACAGAGTATGCAGGGCCAAGCTTAGAAATAATGCAATAAATGAGGCCACTATCTTCCTTTTTGACCTTACAACCTTCTAAAAGGACTCTAAGGGTCTTGAATTTGGACAAAATGTCTTCAATAGAGGAGAAATTATTGGGGTCCAAAGTAAGCAACTCATTTTCAAGCTGATGGGCCCTGATTTGATTTTCAATGCCAAAGACAGTATTTAGCTTGTCCAAGGCTTCATGAGGGGTGTCAATGTCAAGGATATGAAATCGAAGATCTTGAGCAATGGACATTCCTGTCAACCCTCTTGCTCGATCTTGTTTATTTTCCCATTTAGCGACTTTATCATCATCAGAAGGTTTAGTTTCTACTCCTGTGGCTATTCTATAAAGCCCTTTACTTCTAAGTATATCTACCATGTGAGGTAGCCATTGGAAATAATTGGTGCTGTTAAGAATAATCAGACATGCACTTTCCATTTAAAAAAAACACTGAAGCTGAGAAATGCTGAAACTAATTGCTCCAATGGAAAGAGCTTGAAAATTTAGGCCATTTAAAAAAAAAAGGCTCGAAAAATGGTTTCTGGATGAAGACGTTATGCCTTTTTGAAAAAACGAGTTGAAGATGCCAAATAGTTATGAGAACGGGATGAAGTGCGACTTAAAAAAAAAAAATTCTGCCCCTTTTAAGAAATTTTTTTTTACAGAAGAAGCTTGAGAAATAGATTTTAACACTGTTATAGGTCAAAATACCTCCTCATCAGCTCAGAGGGGAAGACAAATATGGAAGAAGTACAAAGACCTAGGTTAAACCTATTTCTGCCAGGGTAACGCCTATGAAGAACAGAACAAGGGCGTTATAACGCAGGCAAGCAGTGCATTGGCCGCGTTAGTGGCTACGGCAACGCTCTGTTTACACTGAAGGGAAGCATTACCCGTGTTTTAAGTTTGAATTGGGAAAAGAGTGCGGAGAATGATTTGAATCTCCGACTTTCCCTCACAAAGGAGTCAGTTCACAAAGGAAACTGCAGAAGCACCAGTTCATTATTGGTCATTGCCATGAGAGACTGAACTCCAAAGGAGGCAAAAGCATAGAGATCAAAGAAACACCTAAGTTTTTTCCATTCCAAACTAGTGGAAAGAGAAGGGCAACAATGGCTTTCTCCCTCTCCTATAAGAAGGAGCTGAAGGCTCTTAATTGAGGGTGGAAGGATTGCTCAAGGTTCTTGCATACTTGTGGAATAGAGAATAGTGTGACATTGTGAAGGCCAAGAGTCAAAGAGGCTCCTAGAGAGTTTGTTGACTTGGACTTCTTCACTAGAAAGAGAAGAGAGATTGGGAGACTGAGGAGGGCTTGGTACAACCGATGGTTGTAATCCTCCTTCTTGCAAAATCAATAGAACTGTGTTCGTTTTGTCCATTCAATGCTTAATGTTATTATTGTTGTTTCAATATTTACTTAGTATGATATGAATGGCTCAGATGTGTATAATCTAGATGTTTATTATTGATTTAATTGATAGGATACTTGTTATATTAGAAATTACGCGGGTGCTTTGACTGATTGCAGGTCTCAGATTTGGAGCCAGCGAAGAAGGACTCTTACATTGCTGCACATCGCTCTCCAAGGGATTCCAATACCGTCAAAGAGGTAATTCTCTATTGTATTCCTTCAAGTTATTTCAAGCTAATATGAACATACTCATGCCATCTTTGTGAACAGAATAGCTAATCTTACTGTCTGCCTCGGGCACCGGAAAGCCCTGAGAGGGATCCTCGAAAACCAACCACCCAAGCAGTTTACCCTATAGCAGAATTGGCGACTCTGCTGGGGAGTTTCCCCATAGTTTCCGAACTATTTTTTCCCTTCATTTCTTCTCTCCTCTGTTCAGTATCCTTCCGACCATTTTTTGATGCCCAGTAGACATACCAAACGCTTGCAGAGTTCAATCCTGTTCCTGTCTGGCCAACTGAAGAGATTTTCCCTGGTTAACACGACCTATGCAGTTTATCCAGTGCATTATAACGCGGTCTAGGCTTAAATACAGTGCATTATAACGCTGTATTTTCTCACAGACAGAGCATTACTCAGCCAAAAACCTTGCTGTTCACTACTGTGACTGTGTTTTAGCTGTAGAGTTTTTTGGCCACCAGTACCTTCCACTGACTGAATCCCTGTGCTTGTCTGCTAAACTGGCATTGATTATTTGTTTCTCTTATTTAGTTAGTGTGCAAAGCATTTACTTTTTTAAAGAGAAATTTTTTTTTCTGCATTTAGCTGAGTTTATTATGAAAGTTTAGTTCACAGACTGTTAAAAGAGGTAGATAGAAGTCTGAATCTTAAAAGTTGAGCTGTGTTATTTACATGTTGGTGCATGGATGATTGAAAAAGAAACCTCTCCTTGTAGAAACACTCTTCATTGAAGTTAATATTTAGAGCATGTTTTGCATGGTTTCTTGAGTCAGAGTCTCACTATACTTCATACGTCCATTCCCCCTCCGCAAGACTAATAGCAAAGTACACTAAAAACAAAGTGATAATAAAATCAATCTAATTACTCTTTTTTGAGCTCACACAAACAGTAGTTCAGGCTAGGATCTTGGGTTAGGAAAGTGAGAAAACTACCCAAGATCTCAAAACTTGAAAACTAGAGTCATTAACGAGTGAAATCCTGCTGCACTCACATTATCGGGACAGTTCCTTTACCGGAGCTCAATGCGAGACAACACTTGGGTGCACTAGAAGGTAGCCCGCCTTCGACTGCATCCCGTGGGTGTGTTATATATTAGGGTTCCCTTCGGGGA